>JAYKQN010000060.1:60000-85000 GCA_036785175.1 Eupleurogrammus muticus | reverse complement strand
CTCATTAATGAATAATAACATCTAAACTATGTCCATTTATACTTTTGACCCACTAACTGTACAAAGGTGGTGGAAGCTACACTTAAGTTTTTTTTAACATACAATCACATCCTTTCTCTCTAAAGGTTGATTGAATTTTAAAAAAATAATAATTTTTACTAGAGTCTATCATCAGTTTACAAATGAGAAAGAGTCAGTGTTGATCGTCGATTAGTGGTGTCAATAATCAATAAAGGAATCAATCAATCACATAATGTTATGACAGTATACTAGTGACAGTAAATGTGTGACTCCTACTGGGACAAAAGACGTCAGGAACATTTTCCATCTTAAGGTTCATCGGCTTCTTCCTGCTCGTTGCTTCATTGAGTCATTGTTAGAACATAAATGTTGAACTGATGTCATCCACTTGTTGTGTTGCTGTGACTCACTTCAATTATAGTGAGCAAACATCCCCTGTATACTGTATATATAAATATATATATAACGGTGCAGTGGATGTCTACAGTAACTCTATTACTACACATCAATCTCAAGTAATTTGACATAAACAATGAAATCCACATACACTAAGTTTGTTCAGGCTTCTTTCTGAAATGTCTCTTTTCATTTGTTCTGTTGTTCATAAACGTACAAGTCTTGTTTCCTCATTGAGGGAATTGGCAGGAATTGATGATGATGTTTTAGTCAGTGTTGGATGAGTGTCCATGCACAGAAGCAGCAGAACATGGAGCTGCTGTTCACTGGTTTCTACAGATTCTGTTTTTAAACACAGGATCAGGTTCTGACTCTTATCTGGACACTCACAGCTCCTCAGCTGAAAGGTGGTTTTATTTTAATCTCCTCAGTGTGACGTTTCACACTGAAAGTTAAATCTCCAGGAAACACACACACAGACACACACACACACACACACACACACACCTGCTGCTTCCCTCCACAGCTGTTTCTGTCAACGAGTATCATCACACCACAATACAGCCAAACTACAGCCAAACTACAGCCTCACTACAGACACACTACAGCCAAACTACAGCCAAACTACAGACACACTACAGTCACACTACAGCCTAACTACAGCCAAACTACAGTCAAACTACAGCCTCACTACAGACACACTACAGCCTCACTACAGCCTGACTACAGTTAGACTACCATCAAACTACAGCCACATCAAGTAAATCAGTTAAACTAATTTGGACTGTGTGGCACATATAGTAAATACATGTAGCAGTGAATAATTAAAATAAAATATGATTTTTTATACTACATTTTTTAAATTATATAAAAAGTCATTGTTACTGCATGTGTCACAAGTACAAGAATAAAAATAAAGAATAAAATGCAGGTAGAATTTGAGCATAAGTGCTTACAGTGAATGAACAGCATCTAAATATGTGGAGTTTACAGAGAGTAAAACGATGTGAGGATGGTGGTGACTGAAGGTTCAGTCTTTACCTTCACAGAAAAGCAACGAGACAAGAGGAAATATAACTATAACACACAGTAAATAAATGAGAAATAATAAGTAGAGTGATGCAGTTTGAATCACTTCAAGTTTTCTTAAACTGATAATCTACTGATAATCTACTGATAAAACAGAACCACACACTGTCCTTTACCTCATTATCTGATTTAATCAACGTGTTGATTAGTAAAAACTCTCATCGAAACAATCCTTGTTTTACAACTGAGTGAATAGTTGTGACACCAGCAAAGCATTGATAGAAACACACACACACACACACACACACACACACACACACACACACACACACACCTACATCCTATTAAACAGGAATGCAAACACACAAACACAATAATCCTAATCTGCCTCAGAAACACAGAAACAGCTCGTTCTGACCTTCAGATTCAGACGTTACCTTAGACATCGGCATCTGGACTCAGCTCCTCCGCTTCCGTGAGTACGAGAGTGTGTGTGAGTTCACACACACACACACACACACACGGATACCAGCTGCTAATCCAATGTGACCATATATAATATTCTCAGTTTTCTAAAGTGTCAGATTCTTTTCCTCCTTTGCTTCTGTAGAGTTTTTGGTTGTGTTGTTGCTCCAGTTTGAGATTCTGCCTCAACTCAGTGACAACATGCACACCAACGAGGGGGGGTAAGAGAGGGAGGGGGGGCAAAGAGGGAAGCTCAGAGATGTGTGAGAATGAAATGAGGGAAAATGTGAAATCTAGTGTAAAGGGGAAAAGATCAAATGCTAAGAATTCTCTGGAGATTAAAACACACACACTGTCCTCTGCTATTTTTAGAAGTTGTTCCGTGTCAAATCAAAGCACTGAATCAAAACCTATCAAAGAGCTGGATGTGAAGGGTCTGTCTTTCACACCTAATAGGACACACACACACACACACACACACACACACAGATGACCATGGTTCCACCATCACCATGTAAACTCAGCCTCATCTAATCCTATCATGTGGTAATATATAAATACACACACACACACACTATAGATATAACAGGCTTCTCTCTGCATGTTTGAACATGTTCTGATGTATTGATGTCGTGAGCTCCCTCTCCCTCTGCCTGGTAGGAGCACTAATTATCTGCCGATTACTCTCACCTGTTCTCTCTGCCACTCCCTCGTTAACCAGCCAGCTGCTCCTCATTTCCTGCTAACCATGCCATATATAAAGAGTCCTGTTTCCCAGCACACGTCGTCAGATCGTCTGCTAAGCCCGCGCCTGTCCTGCCTGTTACCTGCTACTATTCTGACTCCTACCTGCGATCCCGGACCTGCCTGACCACCCTCTGCTCTACAATCCCGGTAACTTGACCTGCCTTCTGCCCTTTTGACCACGATTACTGCCTTGCCCTTGTCGGTACTTTTGCCCTGCCTCTCCTGCTGTGTGTGTGTGTTCCCCCAGGACTTCCAGCCCCTTTGGCGAGAGAGCCTGGACCCTCAACCCCCGTCTACACTCTACGCCTCTCAGCCGCTGGGACACACACACACGAAGACTCACGCCCATTCCCCAACCCCTTTCAATAAACTGTTCAAACGTATTGCTCCTGTGGTCCTCGTCTGTCCAGATCCCTGACAGTACGATCTGACCATCATAATGGACCCAGCAAACGTTTCACAAAACATGGACTTAGAACCCCCCACCGCCATGCAGCGCCTGGGAAACGCTGAGAGGGACATCCATCGGATGACGGTTGACGTCTCCTCTTTGCTACAGCTTGGCAACCAGCGGCAACAGCAGCTGCAGCAAACACAGCAGCTGATACAACAGCAACAGCACCAGATTCACGAACAGCAAGATCAGCTCGCCCAGATAACCCGCCTGCTTGCCCAACTCATTCCTCAGTCCCAGCCCGCCGCTACAGCCACCGCCAGCCTGCCTGCCACTCCAGCCACCGCCAGCCTGCCTGCCACTCCGGCCACAGCCGGTCTGCCTTCCGGTCTAGCCCGAGCCAGCCCACCCGCCAGCACCGCTCCAGAGTCACCCACCCAGGCCACTGCTGCTGGAGCTCCGGAACCTAGAATCGGCAACCCAGAACGATTCAACGGTGACCCAAAGCAAGTGCGCCCGTTCCTGACCAGCTGCAGCCTTCAGTTCGCTCTGCAACCCAGAACCTTTGCCACAGAAGGGGCCAAGGTCGGGTACACAATCACTCACCTGACAGGCCGAGCTCGACTCTGGGGAACAGCGGAGTTTGAGCGTCAGACCCCGGCGTGCACTTCTTTTGAACTGTTTGCTGAGGAGATGCTCAAGGTTTTTGATCTGGGCTCATCCTCTGAAGAGGCATCCCAGGATCTTCTGAATATTCGGCAGGGTCGACGGACGGTTGCAGATTATTCCATCGATTTCCGGACTTTGGCAAGGCGCAGCCCCTGGAACATGGCAGCGTTGGTGGATGTGTTCTTCGCCAGCCTGGCCGACTACATCAAGGATGAGTTGGTCTCTCATGAACGGCCCTCCACCCTTGATGACGCCATCGCCCTGGCTGTGCGCATAGATCGACGGATCCAGACCCGCCGCCGAGATAGGGGGCGCCAAAATCCCCTAGCCACCAGCTCTCGTCACGTCCCGACTGTCCAGCCGTCTTCCCCAACTACTCCTCCAAACCAACCAGACCCGTCTGAACCCAAGGAGATTGGCCGGGCTTCTCTTTCTCCTGCTGAGCGTCGGCGCCGTATCTCCTCCAATCTGTGTCTGTATTGCGGAGGAGAAGGACACCGTGTTGCCAACTGCCCTTTAAAAAGCCCAAGCTCACCAGACATAGGAGGAGTCCGGCTGAGCTCAATGACCACCCAGTCCTCCAACCACAAACCGTTGGTGCAGGTCCGTCTTCATCTTCCCGACTCCACCCACACACTGGCTGCCCTGGTGGACTCAGGTGCCGAAGCCAACATAATGGACACCGAACTCGCTCACCAGCTGGGACTGGAGACCCTCCGTCTGACACCCCCCGTCCCTGCTCGGGCACTAGATGGTCACCCTCTTGGCGCAGTCACGCAGGTCACCACCCCTGTTAAAATGATGCTGTCTGGCAACCACACTGAAACCATTCAGTTCCACCTGCTCCACTCCCCAGGCCAACCTCTCATCCTGGGCTACCCATGGCTCCGACGGCACAACCCTCACCTCGATTGGGCAACTGGAAAGGTCCGAGAGTGGGGAAAGGACTGCCACCAGACCTGTTTGCTTGCGGCCATGCCACCCTCTCACCCGGTACCCCCCGGCTCAGCCCCAGACATCTCCAATGTCCCGGAATGCTACCACGGTCTCAGGGAGGTCTTCAACAAAGTCAAAGCCACGTCTCTGCCCCCACATCGACCCTACGACTGCGCCATTGACCTCCTCCCTGGTTCTGTTCCCCCCAAAGGGAGTCTGTATTCCCTGTCTGCTCCTGAACGAAGGGCCATGGAGACGTACATCAGCGACTCTCTTGCTGCTGGAATTATCCGCCCGTCCTCTTCCCCTGCTGGCGCCGGATTCTTCTTCGTGGGGAAAAAAGATGGAACCCTTCGCCCCTGCATCGATTACCGTGGCCTTAACAGCATCACAGTAAAGAACCGGTACCCTCTGCCTCTGCTCAACTCGGCCTTCGAGCTACTCCAGGGGGCCACCATCTTTACAAAGTTGGACCTTAGGAACGCCTACCACCTAGTGCGGATCCGGGAGGGCGATGAATGGAAGACGGCATTCAATACCCCAACCGGCCACTATGAGTACCTTGTGATGCCGTTCGGCCTCACCAACGCTCCAGCGGTTTTCCAGGCCCTAGTGAATGATGTACTGCGGGACTTCCTAAACAAGTTCGTCTTTGTTTACCTAGACGATATCCTGATCTTCTCCAAGACCCAGCCTGAACACACACTTCATGTCCAGCAAGTCCTTCACCGCCTCCTGCAGAACTCGCTCTACGTCAAGGCAGAGAAGTGTGAATTCCATACCAAGACTGTGGCTTTCCTTGGATACATTGTGGCAGAGGGAGAGATCCAGATGGACCCAGCCAAGGTCTCAGCAGTCACCTCCTGGCCGGTTCCTGTAAACCGCAAGAAGCTACAGCAGTTCTTGGGCTTTGCGAACTTTTATCGACGGTTCATCCGCAATTACAGCTCCGTAGCTGCCCCTCTCACCGCCTTGACCAGCAATAAACAGCCCTTCACCTGGACCCCAGCAGCTGACAAGGCATTCAGAATCCTCAAGGCTCGGTTCTCCAGGGCCCCCATCCTCCAGATGCCAGATGCAGATCGACAATTCATTGTGGAAGTGGACGCTTCTGATGTGGGAGTGGGGGCCGTGCTCTCACAACGAGCTGCAGAGGACAACAAACTCCACCCGTGTGCATTCTTCTCCCGTCGTTTATCCCCGTCAGAATGCAACTACGACATAGGGGACCGTGAGCTGCTCGCTGTCAAGCTGGCCTTGGAGGAATGGCGTCACTGGCTGGAGGGGTCCACCGTCCCGTTCTTGGTTTGGACGGATCACAAGAACCTGGAGTATATCCGCTCTGCCAAACGTCTGAACCCGAGACAGTCCCGCTGGGCCCTATTCTTCACCAGATTCGATTTCACCCTGTCATACCGTCCAGGATCACGTAACATCAAACCAGACTCACTCTCCCGCCAGTTCCAGAAGGAGGATGCCCCTCCCCAGATTCCTGCACCCATTCTGCCCAGTCCCTGTGTCGTAGGTGTCCTGACTTGGGAGATTGAGAGACAAGTGCGGGATGCTCTCCATGACCAACCTGGCCCCAGTGCTTGCCCTGCTGACCGTCTCTTCGTTCCTGAACACCTGAGGTCTAAGGTCATACAATGGGGACACGACTCCCGTCTGGCTTGCCACCCTGGATCCACTCGCACCTGCCATCTGCTTTCTCAGCGATTCTGGTGGCCATCACTGAGGAGGGATGTGCGAGACTTTGTCCTTGCCTGTCCGACCTGTAATCAGCACAAGTCATCTAACCAGCCACCTGCCGGATTACTCCAACCTCTGCCCGTACCAACACGGCCCTGGTCCCACATTTCCATGGATTTTGTCACAGGACTGCCCCATTCCAATGGCATGACTGTAATCCTCACCGTTGTGGACCGTTTTAGCAAGATGGCACACTTTGTTCCCCTTCCAAAGCTGCCATCTGCCAAGGAAACTGCCCAGCTGGTCTTGGAGCATGTTTTTAGAATACATGGACTACCCAGCGATGTCGTCTCGGACCGGGGCCCGCAGTTCACATCCACTTTCTGGAAGGAATTCTGCCATCTGCTGGGGGCCACGGTCAGTCTAAGTTCTGGTTTCCACCCCCAGTCCAACGGCCAGTCAGAGAGAACAAATCAGGAGCTGGAGAAGGCACTCCGATGCATGGCTTCTCGTAATCCTCCCACCTGGTCCCAGCAACTGCTATGGGTGGAATATGCCCACAACTCCTTGACCTGCTCTGCCACCGGTATGTCACCCTTCCAGTGTGTCTACGGCTACCAACCACCCCTATTCAACAGCCAGGAAGGAGAAATCACTTGTCCATCTGCCCTTGCCTACGCCCGCCGATGCCGCCGCACCTGGGCCCAGGCCCGTGCCACACTCCTCAAGTCCATCTCCAGCTACACCACTGGAGCCAACCGTCACAGGACTCCTGCACCCGCTTACCGTGTTGGACAAAAGGTATGGCTGTCGTCAAAGGATCTACCACTGCGGGTGGAATCACGAAAGCTGGCACCTCGCTTCCTCGGCCCATTCCCCATTCAGAGGGTAATCAGCCCAACTGCTGTTCGGCTCCTTCTGCCCAGGTCCATGAGGGTCCATCCCACGTTCCATGTCTCAAGGATTAAACCGGTTCATGAGAGCCCGCTGGTTCCAGCCACACCCCCCCCGCCTCCTCCACGCCTCATTGAGGGTGGCCCAGTCTACACTGTCCGGCGTCTGCTCCGATCCAGACGTAGAGGTAGAGGCATCCAATACCTTGTCGACTGGGAAGGGTATGGTCCTGAAGAGAGAACCTGGGTGCCTGCCAGCCGGATCTTGGATCGGACCCTCATCGCTGACTTCCACCGGCAGCATCCAGACCAACCAGCCATTCGTCGGGGTCGTCCTAAAGGACCCCGTCGTTCCACCCACCCAGTTTCTGACCCTGCACCTGGCCTGGCCCCTGTCCCGGGACCCGTCCTGACCCCTGCTGGGGGGCTCTCTAAGGATGAGGCCATGGACTCCGACTGCTCTGAGGAGTTCTGACCCTCCGCCGGCTCCCCCTCCGCCCTCCCAGTCTTGGCGGTGTTTCTTTGGGACTTCTGGGGCCGTCCCTTGAGGGGGGGGTTCTGTCGTGAGCTCCCTCTCCCTCTGCCTGGTAGGAGCACTAATTATCTGCCGATTACTCTCACCTGTTCTCTCTGCCACTCCCTCGTTAACCAGCCAGCTGCTCCTCATTTCCTGCTAACCATGCCATATATAAAGAGTCCTGTTTCCCAGCACACGTCGTCAGATCGTCTGCTAAGCCCGCGCCTGTCCTGCCTGTTACCTGCTACTATTCTGACTCCTACCTGCGATCCCGGACCTGCCTGACCACCCTCTGCTCTACAATCCCGGTAACTTGACCTGCCTTCTGCCCTTTTGACCACGATTACTGCCTTGCCCTTGTCGGTACTTTTGCCCTGCCTCTCCTGCTGTGTGTGTGTGTTCCCCCAGGACTTCCAGCCCCTTTGGCGAGAGAGCCTGGACCCTCAACCCCCGTCTACACTCTACGCCTCTCAGCCGCTGGGACACACACACACGAAGACTCACGCCCATTCCCCAACCCCTTTCAATAAACTGTTCAAACGTATTGCTCCTGTGGTCCTCGTCTGTCCAGATCCCTGACAATTGATGACATTAAAAGTAGAATTTAAACTTATGTGGAACTAGATTTCAGTGGAATTAAAGTGAACTCGTGGCAGGATGCTTCATTCACACATGCAGCTTTTCCCACAGAAGTTCCAGTATGTTTCCTGGAAGAGGCCAAATCTGAAACGTCTGAACCATCACTTTCCCTGATTGAAGCTGTGTGAACAGTAAGTAACTGAAGGTGTTTCCAGTTACTTACTGGACATTTGTTCTGACTCATCCGTGTGTTTAAAGTTTGCAGTTTGGAGGATTGGATGCTGCAGCATCTTGAGGATCTTCTCTTCTCCTAAAGATCTCCACATGTTCCTGTGCAATCATGTGTAATTGCTGTTATACAACGCTCACTCATTAATAGTTAAAGGTGAACTAAAATAAAAGCAAACAGCAGCCATCAAGAGGAAGTCATCAATGTTTAAAGGGAGACGAGGGAATTAGTCCTACACCACAGCCACAATGAATACCATCACTCACTGTGTGTGTGTGTGTGTGTGTGTGTGTGTGTGTGTGTGTGTGTGTGTGTGTGTGTGTGTGTGTGTGTGTGTGTGTGTGTGTGTGTGCAAAGACAAATGGAATTCATCCGTGCCTAATTAGTGAAGATGATGTGTTGTGGAGGCTCATTAATCACGACGTGTTTTCAGATTCTGTTTAAACTGGTGTTGACCTGGAGCTAAGAAGGTGTTTAAATATTCAAGATGAAAAAGTAAAAAAACGTGTTTAGGAACTGAGCCAGTGGTGAAAAAGTCTTCAGGTCTTTTACCTCAGTAGAAAAATCCTGTTCTGATTTACTGATGTTTTATTCTCTAATCCTTTTTTTGGTGAAATATTAGATGATTTAATCCTTTACTGAGATAATTTTCAATAGATTTAAAAAGTGGAAAAAAAACGTGTAAATGTGTATTAGTCGTAGCTGTTAACAGTCATATATATATGTATATATATATGACTGGAGGCTGAAGTACAAGTACATTAGTGGTATATTTAACTTTTACAGTTAGATTCCAACGTCCCCAAGGCCAAGAACTAATAATCATAGGATTCACCATCCAGACAAACTAGTTCATGTTTGATTGGTTTTCTCCAGAGCAGCTCAGAGGCAAAGAGTTTGTGTTCATCATATCAGATGTGTTTAATTATATGTGTGAATCAGCTGTGAGATACAAGCAGAATCTTTACACAGTGACAGCACAGGTAATTAAAACATAAACTCTAGTGTTTCTACTCGTTTCATATTGGCTCTGTGCTGCAGGAATCACGTTGGTTCAGATTCTGCATTAACAGAATAATCCGTCGCCTGTTGAACTGGTTTCATGCACGTTTTAAACAATTTTCACCGAACTTGGTTCAGATCATCTCAAGAAAAACAAGTTTATCCCCAGAACGTTTTGTGTCAATGCAATCACTAATGTGATCAATGGAATCCTGGTTCTGCTGAACATTTGTAGTTGTGATGTCAGAGTGGAGCAGCGTAAAATGTCAAATTTGTGACACTGATTAAGAATGATAAACCTTAATTAATATCATGTTTTTCTTCTTTTTAATTTTTAAAATCTTTTTTTAAAAAGGTTCTGAGTTTTTCTGATTACCCACGTGACGTTTGTTGACCTGCAGCTAGAATAATAGTCGTCAATGATGAGTTCAGTGATCAGATCAACGTCTGTTTGTTCTCATCAACTACAGGAGACAAGTTACACTGATGCACAAAGAATAAAGACAACTGAGTCTTTTTTAATGATAAAATGTCCAGATTCTCTGGTTCAGCTTCTGTTCTCTGATTATTTCCTGATTCTTCTCTAACAGAAACTGAACATGATGCAGAAATCAACCAGAAGTTCTCGCCCCTCACAAACCAAACAAACATCGTCGCTGTGTTTTTCAGCAGCGACTTCTGGTCGTGTTTAAATCACTTTTGCTGCTGCTGATTCAACGGCAGAACTCAGGTCTGAACGTGAGTAAAACTGCAGCAAAGCAGCTTTAAAATGACCCTGTGAGTCGCATATTTCCCTCGTGTCAGAAACTGTGTTTGTCCTCGTGCACAAACAGAGTAAATCCAGTGTGAGCTGCAGCAGCAGTTTCCTGCAGTGTTAGTGAAGGCAGCGCCTCAGAACTACACCACATCACTGAGTCCTTCATGCTTCCTGCAGCAAACCTCCACGTTCCTTCTCCCTCTTTATTTCCTCTAATCCTCCAACTGATGGGAGTTTGTGTTCTGTTTGCATTCAGCAGGAATTAAACTAGAGGCTTTAGGGGAATGTTTACGACTGATCTGGACGTGACTGAGATTCACCGTTTGGTGACAGACAGAAAAACGCTGCAGCTGATATGAAGTCAGTGATTGAACGGATCAGACCTGATGATCAATAACGAGTTATTCTACTAGTTTTACCTCATTACATTACATAGAAATATGAATAAACATGGATGCAACATTCATATAACTACTATTACTACTTTTATTACCATTGTTTAAAATGTTTAATCAATGAATATTTATTAATCAAATGGTTGCCAGCTATTAAACATTATGAGTTGATGGTTAATTTATTTTAAAATCGTCATTGATATTAATTTATTTCATTATGAAAACTTGTTAAAGTCTGAAATAAATGACTAATATTTTATGACTGTTGCAGCAGAGAGTCGTGTGTTTCTAAGCTCTGTTCGTTCTCTTCTGTCTCCTTTCACATTCATGAGAATCTGTTTAGTGGTTTTGATACAGCATTTATGTTGGAATTAAAGAGCGTCTCCAACGCATTCAGCTCTGGACAAACAGAGAATAAGCCGATCGCTCCGGTTCCCTTCAGGACTCGCGCCTGGTTTTTCCTTTTTGTGTTGAAGCAACAGGAACCCAGATCACACAGATTCACCTCCTCCACCATCAACAATCCTCCAGGCACCTCCACTCCTCATTTACTCTGCCCACAGCACATTTCTGTAGTTTTAATGTCATTTCCATTGAAACGCAGTAAAAACTCTAAATCTATGAAGGCAGAGATTGTTTC
Organism: Eupleurogrammus muticus; assembly: GCA_036785175.1. NCBI lineage: Eukaryota > Metazoa > Chordata > Actinopteri > Scombriformes > Trichiuridae > Eupleurogrammus > Eupleurogrammus muticus. The sequence continues at coordinate 73,642 of JAYKQN010000060.1, read as the reverse complement.
CACAGTGTAATAAATAAAGACTTTTTCTTAATCCTGTCTCTGGTCCATAAGCTGCTGAGGTGGAGACGCTGCATGAATGGCATTGATCTGCGTGGCTCCGCATGCTCGCCAAGCTGTTTAGTTATTGACGGTATTGAACGCTGCAGAGTGTGTAAACGTGTTCATTTAATCAGCTGAACCTGAGAGGAGAAGCTGGTTCCAGCAGGAAAACACTGTCACAGCCACAACATGTTCAGAATATTCCCTTAAAAAGTGTGTTTTAACCCATTAATATCACAGACAGAGTTCATGAAGCTTAAGTAGCTCAGATATTCAAATACAGGACAAGTTCTGGGTCATTTCCACTTCTGGGGAATCAGGTCTCATCCGGAATCTGTTGGAGGGACCATATGTGCAGAAATACATAAATACATATACATGGAAACACATGCAGAGAGAGAAAGGATGAAAGAGCGTCAGCTCGTCCTTCTCTGTTTCATGTGCTGATGAAATGAAGCTCTAATGTACAACAGGTGTGAGGCTATTATTATCCCTTTTAATCACCTTCCAGCTCAAACTCAGACTGGGTTAGACACGTTTTAAAAAGACAAAGTGCATCAAGACTCATAGAGACTCTTAATCAGTAATGAAGACAGAAAAGAGCCTTCAACATGAAGTAAAAAGTAAAGTGAAATAAAGTAAAAACATAACCTGATAAAAGCTTTTCAGATTAAATCACATTACAACGTTCACACGGCTGAATACTGATCCACAGAACAGGGATCTAATTAACTAGTATTATGTCTAAGTATTTATGTCTCCAAATAGAGACCCACATAATATATCTGATTTATATATAGTAGAGCTGCAGCTAACAATGATACCTGATTAATGCATTGATTAAAAATGTATGTATTAGTTGTTTGGTTCATAAAATGTTGATCAGTGTTTCTAAAGCTGCAGATTGAAGCTAAAATGTCTTTTTTTGTCCACAACCCAAAGATCATCAGTTTACTGTTATAGAAGAATAAAGAAACCAGGAAATAATCAGAGAACAGAAGCTGGAACCAGAGAATCTGGACATTAATCACTAGTCAATTGTCAAAGTAATAAAATATACTGTATTCCAGTTCAGCAGTTATGTTCCAAAGCACAGACACAAACACCCACAACGTCTCATAAAAACAACTGTGTCTCTGCCTCTGACACCTGACACCTTACACTGTTACTGGCTGCACGTACACACACACACACACACACACACACAAACACACACACACACACAAACACACACACACACACACACACACACACACACACACTAAAGGTTGATGCCCATACTCCCAGGGCAGAAAAACAATGACAAAAGTAGAAAATACAGGTAAAGGGCAGCAGGCGGTACATAAACACTTCTAGTGGGTCAAAACTGATGAGTTTGTATATATACAGATATATTTAATGGAAATACACTCTATACATAAATTGCAGTAAGGAAATTCTTGCTTTGTAAATTGTGATTTAAGTGTAACAGGAACTAATGGAAGAAGCAGGGATTAAACTGCACCAGCATCACTAGATCAGTTCAAACTATTAAGATGCATCAAACCCTCCCAAAGACGTGAAGATGCTGAGGAAACCATCATGATGCTGAGTGAGCTGCAGGAGATGCAGATGTGTGTGTGTGCGTGGGTGTGTGTGTGTGTGTGTGTGTGTGTGTGTGTGTGTGTGTGGTACCTGTTCAAAATGCTGGGTGGGGGGTTCCCTCCTCTGAAGCTGGAGCTGTTTGTCGATGTTGTCCTTCAGGCACTGACACACACGGCGCTTCTGATCTGCTGAATAGGCTTCGAGGCTGAGTAGACAGTCACACTTCTAGAGGGAGGAGAGAGAGAGACAGGAGTTACCACGACTGTCAGGAACACCAGGAGTTACCATGAATGTCAGGAACAAACAGGAGTTACCATGACTGTCAGAAACAGAGAGGAGTTACCATGACTGTCAGGAACAGAGAGGAGTTACCATGACTGTCAGAAACAGAGAGGAGTTACCACGACTGTCAAGAACACCAGCAGTTACCACGACTGTCAGGAACACCAGGAGTTACCACGACTGTCAGGAACAGAGAGGAGTTACCACGACTGTCAGGAACTCCAGGAGTTACCATGACTGTCAGGAACAGACAGGAGTTACCACGACTGTCAAGAACACCAGGAGTTACCACAACTGTCAGGAACTCCAGGAGTTACCATGACTGTCAGGAACAAACAGGAGTTACCACGACTGTCAAGAACACCAGGAGTTACCAAGACTGTCAGGAACACCAGGAGTTACCACGACTGTCAGGAACACCAGGAGTTACCATGACTGTCAGGAACACCAGGAGTTACCATGACTGTCAGGAACAGACAGGAGTTACCACGACTGTCAGGAACACCAGGAGTTACCATGACTGTCAGGAACACCAGGAGTTACCATGACTGTCAGGAACAGACAGGAGTTACCATGACTGTCAGGAACAGACAGGAGTTACCACGGCTGTCAGGAACACCAGGAGTTACCATGACTGTCAGGAACAGACAGGAGTTACCATGACTGTCAGAAACACCAGGAGTTACCATGACTGTCAGAAACACCAGAAGTTACCATGACTGTCAAGAACAGACAGGAGTTACCACGACTGTCAGGAACAGACAGGAGTTACCATGACTGTCAGGAACAGACAGGAGTTACCATGACTGTCAGGAACACCAGGAGTTACCATGACTGTCAGGAACAGACAGGAGTTACCATGACTGTCACGAACAGACAGGAGTTACCATGACTGTCAGAAACACCAGGAGTTACCATGACTGTCAGGAACACCAGGAGTTACCATGACTGTCAGGAACACCAGGAGTTACCATGACTGTCAGGAACAGACAGGAGTTACCACGACTGTCAGGAACAGACAGGAGTTACCACGACTGCCAGGAACACCAGGAGTTACCATGACTGTCAGGAACACCAGGAGTTACCACGACTGTCAGGAACACCAGGAGTTACCACGACTGTCAGGAACAGTCAGGAATACCAGGAGTTACCACGACTGTCAGGAACAAACAGGAGTTACAATGACTGTCAGGAACACCAGGAGTTACCACGACTGTCAGGAACAGTCAGGAACACCAGGAGTTACCACGACTATCAGGAACAGACAGGAACACCAGGAGTTACCACGACTATCAGGAACACCAGGAGTTACCACGACTGTCAGGAACAGTCAGGAACACCAGGAGTTACCACGACTGTCAGGAACAGTCAGGAACACCAGGAGTTACCACGACTATCAGGAACAGACAGGAACACCAGGAGTTACCACGACTATCAGGAACACCAGGAGTTACCACGACTGTCAGGAACAGTCAGGAACAGACAGGAGTTACCACGACTATCAGGAACAGTCAGGAACAGACAGGAGTTACCACGACTGTCAGGAACACCAGGAGTTACCATGACTGTCAGGAACAGACAGGAGTTACCACGACTATCAGGAACAGACAGGAACACCAGGAGTTACCACGACTATCAGGAACAGACAGGAACACCAGGAGTTACCACGACTATCAGGAACAGACAGGAACACCAGGAGTTACCGCGACTGTCAGGAACAGTCAGGAACACCAGGAGTTACCATGACTGTCAGGAACAGGTGATATTTCTGTTCAGTTTTAATCTGAACTTCGTTTCCTGGCTCCACAGAGTGTAAAGTTTTATTCTGGGCACCAAACGCTCACATCAGTGAAAGGAGATAATGTTCAGTTCCCAGTTTAGACCGAATTCGATCTGCTGGAAAAATGATGAAATGAAACTCCAAAAAAGAATCAATCGATAAAATCCTGCTGGGAAACGTTGTGACCAGCAGTGTCCAGAGTTGACATAAATATCCAGAATCTGTGTCCAGATTCAGTTTGGTTTTGATTCCAAATAGTTCTCTTAATAGAAGTCAGATCTTTGACACAATACACAAAGACATTGATTGATTTTTTTTACTCTAATTCCTAATTTAGAAGCAGCTTCTGAGCAGGAAGGAGGTTTAACATCTGGATGAGTCAGTAAATATGTTCAGATACCAGGTTTATAACATACAGGACGAGGGTCAGTATTTGTTGCTAGTTTTCATTAGAGTTCATTTAAGATATGGAGGTTATTGTGGAATGTCCACAGCTTTACCATGGAGGTGATCTGTTCCTATCATTCAGTAGATTTTATTTCTACTGTTCAGTAGAAGCAGCTTTCCTATATCTTTCAAGAACTGTGAGAGCAGAGCTCGTAGAAGAATAGGAATGAGTTTAACCTTTCACAGCGGCGTGTTGTTTTGGCTTTGGTGTGAATACAGAATATAATAAAAACCTTCTCATTTCATCTCCTCCACACACACACACACACACACACACACACACGCACAGCTCAAGTACATTTCTTCCATTTCCCCCTCAGATCTGATCGATTTCCATCTACCTCGGCTGTGCTGCTTCCGGCGCTGTCAGGGAAACATATTTGAGTCCTGACATTTTTAGGCACGAGTCGCTATAATTAGGATTTTTTCCGTCTTGTGCAGCGCTGTGAGACGGGCCGCAGCCCTGGGGGGTTTTCTTGTGTCCTGGTCAGTGGTCACGAAGCCTCATCAGCTGTTGCTGTGGTTCTGTCACTCAGCTGAACACATGCTGCGGTGTTCAGGTCCAGTTGTGTAAACCTCGTCTTTGTTAGTGATATTAAAGCAGCATAAAATCGCTTTTACATTAATGCATTAGCGGCTGCTGAAAATCAGCTGATGTCAGATCAGTGAAAACAGAAAACACACGACGTCCAGTTTGAGGTTAAAACACATAAAGAGTCGGTGAAGAGAAGAGGAAGAACGAGACAGAACCGGCAGATAAAACCAGTCTGGCTGTGTGAGGAAACAGCAGCTTCTACAGAGTGGACAGAAATCAATGCTGATGTCCTGTGGTATCCATCACACACACACACACACACACACACACACACACCACTGTAAACGATGACAAACCTCTGGACCTTTATATTATTGCTGATAGTGAACATCTCGCTGAGGTAAAGATTCCATGCAGGCTTATAAAGAAAAACTCGTTTTTTTGTGAAGTGAATGAACCAAAAATCATCTGAATGTACTTTGAACATCAATGAACAATTAATTTATTAGTTAGATAATAAGAAAATGTAAAAACGCTCTGGTTTCAGTTTCTCAAATCTGAGTGTTTTCCACCATTTTCTGAACCAAACACCTAATTGATTGATTGTAATTTGGTGGTAGATTAATGTAGATTAATCAGCTCGTTAGTTAACGAGTGACACTTTAAAATAAAGTTTCCTCATGTGGACTCAGGTTGTTCCAGGAAACTCCCACTGTCCTACATTAGAGACAAGTAGTTCAAGCAGGGTCCCAGAGGCATTCACACACACACACACACACACACACACACACACACACACACACACACACACACACACACACACACACACACACACACACACACACACACACACACACTCTATAAATACAGTCCCAGCTACATATTTACAACATTTAATGATTCCAGACTCAGCAGCAGTGACTCATTGAGCCTCAGAGATGCTGGATTTACATCACTAATCTGTCAGAGAGGAAGTGTGTGTGTGTGTGTGTGTGTGTGTGTGTCTGTATGTGTTTACACACAAATATAAGATGTTATATATGAGACAGGCGATTCATACTTTGAGCCTCTTAGATGTTCAGTAAAGAGGAAAACACTGATGATGATGATGATGATGATGATATTCATCAGATTGTGTTTTAATAATTAAAACGGTAAAATGACACTTCACTGTCTATAAATCATTTATCTTGTTCTTAGATAAAGATTTGATGTGTGTAACATACTTATTATAGTATAGTTGAGTATTGCAGTATATACAGTTAGTTTACTGTTATTAGACTGAAGAAACCAGGAAATAGAAGCTGGAACCAGAAAAACTTGGACATTTTCTGCTTAAAAATGACTCACATCCATTAAAAACGTTGTTGATTAATGTGATAGTTGGAAACTAATCATTGCACCTGTTTGTCAATAAAAGAATGAAGTTGTAAATTATGTTTGCGTCATATCATGAATAAAGATTTATTTGTCCTAACATCATGAGAACACGTCATGTTCTGTGCATTCTTGCATGTATCTGACGTTTTCATTACGTCACATGAGTTCAATAATAATTAAATAATAATCTGAGCTGGTCACAGCCACATGTTTTACAGCAGCTGCAGCTGTTTACTCTGTGATGTTGGTACAGAACAGCTGAGTCTCAGCATCTAAACAATAATTAATTAAACAATTAAACAATAAAATAACAACTAAACTCGACAGTAAAAGAAGACAGAACATGTTTTCATTTAATTTAAAAATTCTAACTAACACTTATAAAATCCCTATTGACTGTAAATTTATTCACAAAAAATGCCAGGTTTTCATTGATGGATTCAGGGAAAATAAAGTTAACTAGATCCTTTTCACACGAAGCCAACGCACGATGCTAATTCCTGCAGAAACAAACAGCAGCTCCTCCTGAATCATCTGATGTAAAACAGAAAGAATAAACTCTGTTATGAATATAGACGCATGTCCAGGCGTTTCTGTGTCTTCAGAGCGTAAATGAAACTTCACTTTCATGATGGACATTCTGTCTTTTCCTCCTAAGATAAATAAACCAGTGACGTTTAAGCCTTGCGATGCAACTGAAAACAGTCCTTTTCACTTTGGGACCAATGTTTTCCTGCAGCTCTGGACTGTGTGGAGTCGGCCTTCTAGTGGAATCTCCCTGATGCTAACGGGTCTTTGGGGATCTTCATGTTGTTTCTGGGTTTAACAGCATCCGCTCAGTGACCCACTGACTGACCATGAGTTAGGACCCAACCATCAGCTGCATCACCAACCAGCTGCTGGTTACTGGTTATTCATGAAGTGATGAGCGTGAGGACTGAACAGCTGATGCTGCTTTACCTGCTGCTCGTTTATAAATCTACTCAGAGAGATAAACAGAGCTAATGAAACTAAATCCAATGAATGGCCAGTGGCCGCCATGCAGCAGCTAAAAATACAGCAGCATTTCCACCTTAATCAGATTGATTAAAGTGCTCCCTGGTCGCAGCCATCTGGACGACCAGTCCTCATCGCTGAGTCGCCTGGAAAAACGGAAATGAAGAATTCCTGAAGGAACAAACGGAATCTTTGGGATCCACAGTGATTCTCTCTGAAGGTTCAATGAGGACATGGAGAGTAAAACCTGAGGATTTATCTGGACTCCATCTCATCTTACTGCTTCCTGTTTTATTTTGAAAGTCTGGGCTCACAGCTCCCTTTACTTCCTGCTTCCTGTTGATTTCCTGTACCTGTCCTGGTGTCTCACCTGTGTCCTGTCACCTGTTTAGTTCAGTTCATCTTCTCTTTCTCTGATTCTCTAGTTGTGTTTACTGTTATAATGAAGAACACTGACTGTATCTCTGATGGTGTCTGACTGTAGCGTTGATTTCAGAGAGCGAACACGTTTAAATCGACTGTGAACGTCTGGTTTCAGTATTTTTTACTTGTCATGTAAAGGGAAGATGTGCTTCCTTTATTTGACCTTCCAGGAACTAGGTCAGCTCCAGTGTTCCTGCTTCAGGCTCATGTTGGCTCATGAAGAGGCAGAAAGTTCCCAGATCAGAAGCATCCTGCCAAATAGAACTGATGCAACTGGGAAAAGGAAAAAAATGTTGTTCAGATTGAAATGAAGATTAGATTGACATTGGAAATCCTCATCATGAATCCATAAATAATTTCCTGTAAATACATAAATCATATATATGTGTGTGTGATTATTTTTCCTGCTTCGTCGTGTCGTGACTTGCTGTTCCTTCATTTAAAGCTGAAGTTAGCCCTGATGAAACCAGCTAATGCTAACACACCGTTCCTGTTATCTCCGCCTGTGAACTCATTAAACATGTTGTTATTTCCTCCAATCACTGCACAGCTTCAACATGATATTCATGGTTTCCAGAGGTAAACATTCACGACTAGATTATAATATCTGGCAATATCTAAGCAAAAACAATTAGAACAATAACCAATTAACTATAACAATAACTATAATAACTATAATTAACTATGATGATAACTTTAATAACTATAATTAACTATAACAACAAACCACATGATAATTCTGTTTCTGTATTTGACCCACATGACTGATCATCTGAATCAGCTCTTGGGTTTTTCCAATAATCTCATAATAAATGTCTTTGTCTTTGTCTCTGAGTTTAATGACCTGAACCATGATCTGATCTATATGATGTCACAAATATTCACCGTCTGCATCCACCTCTCACTCATAGCTCAGTTTTCTGTGGTTTCTCTACAGAAATAAAGACCAGTTCTGTTGTGATGAACTCGTGACGGCGCCTGCAGACGATTCCTCAACTCACGCATTGTTTAGGACTTCAGTTTTTAGTTTTTCCTTCTTTCTTCATGACAATCACTGACTTCATTGATCTTCGCCTTTTTTTGGCCTCCTCACATGATTCTGCTTTGGTTGCATAAGCATGAATGAAGCTGTGGTTGAGCAGCTAGTGCCTGATGATGCTGCTGCAGCGCCACCTGTAGGCAGGGCAGCACTACACCTGTCCTGTTGCTGTGACATCACACCTACACATGTTCACCAGATGTGGATCCAATAGCTCAAACAGCGTGTTCAGCAGATGTAACGTTATTTATCACATATAAAACATATAGAAGCTGCACCTGCAGCACATGAGCAAAGGACCAGCTCCACTGAACAGCAACGAATCAGATCTGAGTGATAAATGTGTACGAATCACCAACAAACAGCTTCTTTTTGTTCATTATAGCGCCACCTTCTGGCCAAACTACACCAAATTATGAAGTGAACTTCCTCAGGTCCCCAGGAAATAACAATCAGGTCATTATTATTATTGAGATATGTGACATACATAGATATGAATGTAATGTAGTGGACGTGTGTTTGAAAGCCTCTCAGAGTTTAATCCTATGCATATCTGATGTTTTCTATCATTAATTAACTTGTGCACAGTTTCCCATTAAAGTGGGTGAATAATTCAGATGCTGATGATGTTTCCCTCTAATGGAACAGGGAGATAAAGTGTATTTACCACAGCTTCTGAAAACACTTGAGTGGGATCGATGCTGCTGGACCTCAGCAAACCATAAACCTGCTTTAAGTGATCGTATCCAGACGTATGGATTAAACCAGCTGAGGAGCTGCTGCAGACGCCTGCATGAAGCAGCTGTTTACTGACAGCATGAACACACGTGTTGTTAATCACACGCAACCTTTACTCTGCTCAGTCAGCTGGAAACACGCAAGAAGGAAAGGAACTCAAAGAAGTACAAGTAAGAAGTGTTGATGTTCTGAACATGGAAAAAATCAAGAAATCCCTTGTATCTGATAGGGTAAGTATATATATATAAAACTATTCTTTGTGCAGTAACTCTGATCCCAGAGAAGCCACATGAAGTGAAACCACGCTGTGATTTAACCTGGTTCATCTCTCCTCATCACATGCTGCAAACATCACAACATTATAACTGCAGCGAACTACAATGCTGAGGTACTAGTACTTCACTGGAGTACTTCCTGCTGCTACTTCCTCCTCAGTGATAATATCAGAAACTTTAGAATCAGAGGTCTGAACTTCTACAAACAGCAGAAACATTCCACATGTGTGTGATTGTTAACAACTACAACTAATACACATTTAAGCTCTGAACGCAGCACATGCTGCATTCAGGAAACCACACAATCACACCATATGTTCACCAATAAACCAGATCAGAGAATCACAGCTCAGTTAGTTCTTTGCTATATGTAATTTTAGTTAAAGGAGGATCTGAATATTTCTTCCACGATTAAAAACTAATCACTTTAAGCAGAAGTGAAGGATGAAATCATCTAAAACACTATTCCAGGATGATAAATGTGCACAGAGCAGATTAAGCTGATTCTTCTTGTTCTTACAGTGATTATTGATGTTGTGCTGTTAGATGTTAATAATCCTCAGATTCAACTCGTACAAATAACAGTGAAACAGACACTGAGAACATAAATAACAGACAAGTGAACCCGGTGGAGATGACAGCAGCTTGTAGTTCTGTGTTGGTTCTGCTGCTGTTCACATCAAACCTCCACTTCCATCAGTAAGGACTCATTGTTCTCTACTTCGTTGTGTGATTGTGTAGTTTCCTCTGGGATTATTAACGTCTTTTCTTTCTTTCTACGTGCAGAAATCAGCACGGAGAAGCATTCCTGGATGAGTCAGAACAAGCCTAAAACTAAATAATTAAAACGTATTGGAAATAAGTGTAATGTAGTTTTTAAAAAACACATTTATTTCACTAATTAATCTCCTACAAATAACCACAGAAAAAAAACTGCAGCTTTATATTACTTTACATAAAATATTATATTTCAATATAATAACTGTGGTTTAAATAGAAGATAAAATGTTTTTCACTCTGTGTAAAACCTGCTATATAAATAAAGTGTATTATTATAATAAAAACATAAATATTATGATGCAGTACTACATAGATTTAGTATTAATTCTTTCAAAGTAGAAGTGGGTCTGAATTTATAAATATCAACAATGAAATGTATTTTAATGTCTGTGAGTGATAATATTTTATTTATTTACTATTTTTCATCCTTTAAACTTGATTTAGTGATAAAACTTCTGTACTTTTATACCAGTAGCGTTTAACAGATGCCAAAAAGAGGAGTGAAACTACAAATACAAGCAGAGAAAGTGTAATTACACAAACAGTCTCTCGTTTTAATTCTAAAGGTCATGACCTCCGTCATGAAGCTGTTTATCCGTTTATTCTCCTCCAGCTCCTCCTCATAAACCCTGACCCCACTCACGTCTCCGTGCTCCGACAGCAGGTGTTTCTGCAGAGATCCCGCCTCCCTCATCAGACGCCGTTTAGGCCCGACCCGGTCCGCCAAGTTGCCCATGACCACCACCAGAACCAGAACTCGATGAGGCTCACCACGCCGCGTTCTGCCCGTTTATCGCTTCACCTGCACCGACGGTTTCCTGCCGCCTCGCTGCCTGCGTCACTGACACACTTACTGCGTGTGTGTGTGTGTGTGTGTGTGTGTGTGACACACACTTGACTTTCCAGAGACACAAATTGCAACCCCACCCTCTGGTTGGTGAAATCTGGGTTAGATCGGCTCCGTTTTGAGCAACTGCTAAAATAAGACGACCTCCAAGGAGGAGGAGGAGGAGACGAAGAGCTTTCATTACGTTATCGCCTCACAAACAACCAGCCAGGAAAAACCTCCACGTGCCGACAGCATCCTCCTGCTGTAGGACGACGCCAGTGGACGGACGACTGAACGAGGGCTGCAGCCCGATGGGAAAACCCTCCTGTGGTCTGTGGCCTCCTGAGATTCTCTGCAGGGCTCCAGTTCTGGTCCAGAGAGACCTGGTGTGTGTTTGCATCCAAGCATGAGCTGATGCTTTTATGTGAGGGTCAGTGGCTCATGGTTGGCACGAGGAGGAACATAAGTAAAGTAAAGTAAAAATACAGATAAAGAAGCTTTCATTAGGTCTTAAAAGGCACACTTTGTGTTCATGTTGGTTTCAAAATGTGAAATGGTGTAAAAAAAAAAAAGATTTAATCCATCTAGAATATACAAGTAGTTGACAGCACATGTCTGTTTTCATCTATAAAAATATCAAGGTTTTCTCACGTGCAGCACTTGAGTAAATGTACTCAGGTTCAGTTTGTTTGTAATTATAGGAAGCACAACATTATTCATACCTCAGATACAGGGATTTCTTGTTTTTTCACTTAAAAATAAGTATTTCACCTCCGTTTTTCCTCAAATAGGACACAAAGAAAGTCTCCAACTATAAAGTGTATATATAAAGACTGATTTCCCAGCATGCCCTGCAGGAGCTTTCTATATCATAGTCATTTGTTGATGTGATTTTTGTTTTCACTCTTTATTTACACATTCTAACGAAACACAAATCAGTTATGGCTTCAGACTTCACTGAAAACTGAAGTGAAATCCTTTGTATACAACAGTATGAGTCATGTTGGGCTCAAGTGTAAACACGTAGTTAGTGTGTTTCAGCCTGTGTGGTGTTTTCTTCCTCTGACGGTCAGTCTGAGTGGACACAGACTGGGATGTTTATGACAGGAAGGAGACGTGACAGCTGGTCTGAGGTCAGATATGAACGTGACGTCCATCACCAGCAGAAACAGCTCAGAACAACAGAGTGTAGACGTCCAGACTAACCAACAGAATATCACCACTACTAACGTCTCACTGACCAACAGGAGCCACTAGGACACTGAATCATGAATGATCCACCCAGCATGTAATGGACAGTTCTACATCAGACCACCAGGGTTCACCAGAATCTGCTCACAAACAGACGACTGAAAACTAAACGTCCTCTTGGTTTAAGCTTCTAGGAAAAAAGCAGTTTTACCTAAAAACACAGGTGCAACATAAGGTCTCCCTCTGACCTTTGCACAGACAGAAAGATCAATACAATTAGAGTCAACACACACACACACACACACACACACACACACACACATAGAGTTGTACTTTCTTAGTAAACAGCTTTTTATGTGAGTGTGAGGTATAGAGTTCTGAACCAGCTTTAAACTGGTTCTAACTCGTCTTGCTCTGTTACGTAAGAGTTTTATTTATAGATTTGCTGTAATTGGACAGAATGAATTTATCAGAGTTTTATTTCCACTTTTCAGCATCAGGCTCCTCTTGTTCTGTCTGGAACCTCAAAATAAAAAAGAGTCTTTTAAAGATTCATAAGCTGCTAATGAGGTTAGGCTGCACTTCACTGAGTGTGTGTGTGTGTGTGTGTGTGTGTGTGTGTGTGTGTGTGTGAGAGAGAGTTTTGAGAAGATTAACCAGACATTTGCAGATGAAACGATTTACAGAAAATTCACATGGAAGAAAAACCTGTGAAACTACTTCACACGTGTTTAATGGTTAAATGTCTGAGACTAGAAAGTGAAAATGTGAATAAAGCTGCTAACGTGTTAGCTCTGTTAGCGGGAGGCTGGACCACATCCTGGTCTGAAACTAGACCAGACCAGCACAGACCAGCACAGACCAGCACAGACCAGCACAGACCAGTTTCAACAGATCCCAGTAACCTTAGAACTTCACATTGGTTTGTTTTAATTTACTGTTTAATTAGAATAATGAGATAATTAAGGTCTAAAAACTGTAAATGGCTTTATATATATTATTACTAATTATCTATCTATATAAATATTAGTTAATAATGTAGTTAATATGATCATATATTACATAATAATGCAGAGAAACCATGAATAAGAACATGTTTGGTTCTAGTTACTGAGACAGTCTAAACCAATGGTTCTAATATCTATAGATTCATCAATAACCATGATGAACATTAATATTTAATGTAAAACGAGGTGAGAACCAGTAGAACAGCCTATTGATGCACATCTGTAGTTATAGTTTTATCGTTTATACGTTTCCTGTTTGCCACGTATGAATCTTCAGGTGTAACTTCGTTCTGCAGACGACTGTGAACGTGTTTGGT
>JAYKQN010000060.1:35000-55000 GCA_036785175.1 Eupleurogrammus muticus | reverse complement strand
CTCAGCTGGTGCAGGAACAGCGGACTCTGCAGCACGTTGCATCGTCCTGGTTCGTCCTCCCTGGTCACCAGCATCAAGTCGCTGTAGACGAACACGGTGACCTGAGGAAACGGAAAGTCTGGATTCACACGTCCACAGTCACATATTCACATATTCACATAGTCACCAGGAGCTGCAGCTCAACAGGAAATAAACCTCACACACACACACACACACACACACACACACACACACACACACACACACACACACACACGTAATCATGTCGTGTATTTACAGGCTCACACGTCTAAACTCTTATTCTATTAAACATTTATATTCCTGCAACGTCCAATTAATGACTAATGATTTCAAGTTGTTAACACATGTCTGATGATAAAAAACAAGAATAATAGAATAGAATACAATAGAAACATGTCTTTATCTTGTATAATTATTTGCTTGTCTCCTTCAAGCAGACGTTTTTCCTTTGGTTATTCAAAAAACAAAAAAATAAAGACTGTATAGACTCTAAAAAAGACATTTTGCACTATTCATGTAATAATGTAAATGCTCTTTTAACTATAAGATGATGTAATATTTAGTATTGTGCAGACGTCAGAGAACTAAATGTTCATATTCATGTGTCACTGCTGTGTTAGTGAATAATTCAGATTTGTACAGTGCAGCATGTGACGTGGAACAAAGCAACCAACAATTATTTAATAAGTCATTATAGTTCATGACATGGAATCAACATCAAACTGATGTTTTGTGTGTGTGTGTGTGTGTGAGTGTGTGTGTGTGTGTGAGTGTGTGTGTGTGACCAGTAAATACCCAGCAGACATGAGGCTGCAGCAGCTTCTGATGTTTTTACACCTTTGTTCTAAAACCACGTTCACACCCAGTAACACGTGTTTGCTGAAATATAACTGAGAACATTTATGTTTCACTTGTTTTAACATTGGTGGAAACGTATGATTTTGTACTGCTGCATGTACGAGTGGTTATTTTTCCCATGAATTTATTCTGTATCGTATGATGAAGGAATGCAGAAATTAAATGATTGATAGATTGTTTTATCTTGTGTGTGTGTGTGTGTGTGTGTGTGTGTGTGTGTGTGTGTGTGTGTGTGTTTGAGGAAGCCTGTTAAATGCTGATATAATTATACTTGAGTAAATATGACGGTTAGTAAAGGTAATTTTCAGCTAAAACACATTTATAACATATATATAACCTACATATAACCTATATATAACGTATATATTGGCTGTGAGTGTATTTAATCTGGTTCTGATTATTGGTGTTAAGGCCAGTTTCACACACTCGTGACTAACAGCGTTAGTGTTCATGCTCTCAGGGCACTGTTACACAACTGTGAATAAACAGTAAATGTGGATCATTGAAACCAACAGAAACTCCTGACAAACCCTGAATATTATTGTTGAGTGGCTGCAGGCCTCAGATTAAGTGACAGGATGAATAAAGACGGCGAGATGCTAATTTAACCGTATTTTCTTGCAGTAGATACAGAAACACGGACATAAATCAGCCTGGTGATTCACACTGATTAAACGCTCTTTATCCATGAAAGGCAAATATTTATAAAGTCAATGCTGATGAATTAATGAACCCTAGTGAACGTTAACAGCTCTTTTAAGTGAGTTTGGCAAACACCTGATTATTATATCAGTGTCAAACTTATCACGCGTCACATTGCAGCTCCTCATCCTGTTTAATAAGAGGATGATGAATTCATGTTAGAGAACACGTCACCACAGGCTTTGACTGCTGCAAATCACTGAGAGCTGCTGCCTTTATAAAAGGACTGATTAGCTATTCTGAAGTAAAGTAGAGCAGCAACAAGCGATCATTTTATTAGTTTTACTAATACAATAATGGATTTGGACATTTTCTGGTTCCAGCTTCTTTAGTCTTAGTTAGTAGTTAGAAAACTTCACAGTATTAAAGCACTGAGCTTCTCACATTTAAGCACTACAAATGGTATAATAAGGTATTTTAATACCTTATGATGCAGAATATTATGGAATGTGAGCTGAACATGTTGAGAAGCTTCTTCTGATGCGTAAAAGTGAATTGTTTATTAAATATTCATGTGAAGCTCATAGTTTAAACTCATCATCTCCCTGTCTCTGCTCAGGAGGATGCATTTAGCTTCTGCTGTTTCTAACACACACACACACACACACACACACACACACACACACACACACACACACACACACACACACACACACACACACACACACACACACACACACACACACACACACACACAAGAAACCACAAAACTGGTCGTGACAAACGACTGATTCTACAGCCTGAAGAGAGGAGTTTAGATCAGAGAAGTTAGATCCTACTGATGTACCGTCTTTATGCCGTTACTACAACTCAGCAGCTTTCTGTGTACTTATACCTCTAATCAATAATCATTAAAAAAAGAAATAAAATAAGAAAGTAGGAGAGAAAGAAACAACAAAGAGGGAAAACACTTGTTTTACCTCCAAAAACTTCAACTTTACGTAGGATAATATTTCTTTTTGAGTACCCGAGTACTTCTACTTCAGTTTCTTTATACTATAAAGAATTAATAGTAAATTTGTTTGTTTCCTCCTGTTCACAGAAGTAAAGCTTAAAGTCGGGGGCGTTTGTTTCGCTCACCTTCAGAGAGTGGTGCTTGCTCTCGTGTAGAATCATCTCCTCAGATATGATGAGAGCTCTGCTGCACAGATCCAGAGGCTGAACACACACACACACACAACACACACACACACACACACACACACACAGAGTTATTAACCTACTAAAACACAATACATTCTACAATATTATACAATATATTAATTATTGATTATCACTGTGTCTACATGTTCTACAGATAAAGATCTAAAAGTTATTATTGCTAAAATTAAACAGTACCAGGTCCATGTGGTGAACAGCAGCTGGATGCTCGACTGTAGGAAGTGAAGTGTGTGTGTGTGTGTGTGTGTGTGTGTGTGTGTGTGTGTGTGTGCGCCAGTGAAGCTGCAGCATGAAGAGGAACAACAGGACCACTACCTGGAGGCTTCTGTTAACACGTCACACTTAAAACTACTCATGTGACATACCAGGAGTTTCTGATCAATAATAATAATAATTATTATTAGTTAAGAGTGTTTTATATGTTGCAGGAAATGCAGCTATTGATTATTGATAATATTGAAGTGCAGCGTGTTCATGATGCAACGTTCATGACTCAACAGACTGAACCGTAACTTCCTCACACTGGAAATAGAAATCATCAACCCTGAAGTGGAAAGTGACTTAGTAGTTTTGAGTTCTACTTCATACAACTCAAAACTACTTATTCTACTTTATACTTTACTACATGTATTTCTTTTCTTTTTGTAATTGTTATGCAATTATAATGCATATGGTTCAATGAGCTGCTGAGCAAGTCAAGAACAGCGAGTGAATACCTTTAAAAACATAGTGTATATTATTAATATGATGATACTCCTCTGTGTTCTACAGTATAACTACAATTACTGAGTTTCAATCACTAGGTCACCGTCATGGTGGTGGACGTCACTAGTGATGTCACTAGGTCACCACATTTAACCCAAATACCAAACTTTCTTTTCAGGATCTGCACAGAAACTGAAATCAACGTCTCACAGATAAATTCTTAACTCCACACACCTGAACAAAGATGGGGAAGATGAGGATCTTTGGCGCTGCTTTAACGTATCCGTAGTTGGCGTGAGGCGTGTGTGACCGCACGATGGTGCAGTTCTGGTAGTTGGCGAAGTTGGCGTTCTGCTGCTGCTGCTGGTAGGAGGCGTTGGGCTTGGTTGTCTTGGTGTTGTTGGAGCGGCGCAGGAAACCAGCGCGACTGGTGAGGCCTCCACCACCTCCACCTCCTCCTCCTCCTCCTCCACCTCCTCCACCTCCTCCTCCTCCTCCTCCTCCTCCTCCACCCTGACCTCCAGAAAACACGCCGGTGCCACGGCTCTGAGGCCCAGTCTGACGCGTGGGGATCAATCTGGCTGCTGGGAAAAATACACTATCAATAGTCTGACCTTTATACGTCTAATCTGTACAAAAGTATTAGGTGCATAAGCATTTCAATATATATATATAACTTAACAAAAATGTAGAAAGCTAAAACTGTATCCAGGCCTGCTGAGCTTTACGGTTATCATCATACATGATAATATAAATATAAATCATATCAGATAATTCTCCTGCAGAAGGCACATTCACAAGTTTATTTCTCATGATATTTTTACATTTCCTCCATGTTCTAGATTGTATTAGATTATTTTGTATTGATAGCAGAGTCAAAAAATATTGAGGCAATGAAATGCAATTGAGATGTGGTTGAGATCTAGTGTGGCCTGAGTGCAAAAACAACATCAAATATTTATACATGGCAGAGTTGCATGAGGAGTATAGAAGGTTATGTTATAAATGAGATGTGGTGACACAGTCATTAAAACCAGTCAAAGTTTCCTGCCTGCAGCTCATGTGTCACCACCAGTTCAGACTGAATAAAAGTGACAGCGTTTCCTTCAGGGTTCTGACCAGTGTGTTTCCTTCCTGTCTTATTGTGTTTGCAGCTACCTGCAAATAAAGCAGGACTGATACCAGGAGCTGGAACAGCAGCTGCAAACCACAAGAGCTGAAGAATGAATTTAAACCAAGGAGGATTTTAATGAACCTTTTGTTTGGTGTGTTGCTGTGTTTTAGTGTTTTAATGCATCAGGTTCTGTCAATAAAGGGAGAGGATGCATGTTTGATATTTCAACCTTTTCTATTGAAAAGAAGCAAAATCAAACTTCCTTTAGTTCACAATTCTTGAAAAGTTGTTTATTATTATAAAAGCATTTTGCATGTGCTGAATATCTAGAATGAATTATTCATTAAATAATTACTTGAAATGGGAGGTCAAAAAGAGGTTTAACAATGGCTTAAACCCCAAATAATGAACTTTTTTCCCATTGCAGCAGGCTGAGTCTTACCTAATGTTCCCTGGTTGTCTTGGTAAACAGGCCTCAAGATCTGAAAGCAGAACAACACAAAATAACTTTAAACAACGTCGCACTCGTGTCCTATATTTGTTGTTTCTGTGCTGATGTGCCTAATGTTGAGGGATCAAACTCTACGGGATCATTTCTGCTTCCCTGCATGACATTTACTTTAGTTTATTGGACTCAGTGACAGTTTCTAGCTGCCTCCACAGATCAGAATCAGCTGCAGGAATAAAGGTGGGAGCTCTGAACAGGTTCTCCATAAGCACCTTTTCCATCAGCTTATTGGGGGTATTTATGCAGCATGTGCTTCCAGAGCTCTTTGTTTGGAGGATTGTGTTTCCTACGTCACCATGACCCATTTCCACGGGGCTGTCAGTATATTTAGTCACAGACAAAACTCACCAAACTGCTGCTTCTGGACACAAGTGGAGACTATTTGTAGGAGAATGTTTGTGCAACATGTTGGGAACGTTTGTCCAGAGGCTGTTGGATGATTCTTTCTTATATTACTATACTTTATGTATTTGACTGTTTATTAAGATGAAAACTTTCTCTTCATGAGACACAGGGACAAACAGAGATTTACACTCTGGACTCCACATGACAGGAAACACAGACACGTTCTGTTCGTAAGAAAGGTTTGAATCTACGCCTCGTTTACACCACAACGCCCCTGAGACTCTGCTGTTGTCTGGTTCTTCTGTTCATGTGCAGGAGATTCAGCGTTTTGATCCTGTTCCTCGTTCACCAGGATCCATAAAGTCTGTCAACCAACAGCTGGGTTCACACTTTGTGGATTCAATTAATCGTCTCAGGTAAAAACGTACATTAATTAACAGAAACAGCTGGAGCCTCAAAAAATGACATCATTAGGATCCCGCATCGCTGTTGTCATGGAAACGAACGTCCAATCACAACAGACGCTTCCTGTTTTCTGTCGTTGCCGTATAAACGAGGCCGTAGATACTGTAGATAGACAATAAAAACACAGACGACACTGAATATATTCTTTTTTTCTTTGGCTGCAACCAGTTTGTTAGCTGGTTAATGGGTTAATCACTAATTATTGTTAACATCTTATTATTAATGGATTAGTATTGTGGGGTTACGTTGGTGTTAGCTCAGGAATTGAGTTCAGTCTTTTTGATTTAATGAGTTTGCTTTATTTCTCTTAATGATGGAAGCTCTGATGGCACCAACATGAACATACATGTGATACTGCGAGTGTTGAAGTTATTCTCATGAAATAGGAATAAGTTTGTCTTCTTTGTTTTTCTTAATGCCAGATCCTTGTGTATTTGTGTATAGCCCAGTGCATACATTTATCAGTTAGATATCTGTAATAAATGCTGTCAGATACATACGCATTGTTCTGCTAACATGAACTGTGCTCAGTCCGTAGTATGTAATGAAGAAATATAGTAAAGACACACAATGACATATTAACAGCTCCACTTTATATGTTATTGTCTCCTTTTTTCAGGCGTTTCCATATCAACATTATATGGATCAGTGTCATGATGAATTAATACAGAGAGCATCTATTTCAGGATTTATATAAAAATAACTCTTTCCTAAAATATTTTTAATATGTTGCATAGAAATGTAAAAAAAATAAATAAATATATAGTTCACGAATGAATATGTTTCTTGTTTTAATGTCACAGAAACCTACAAACATGTGTATTTAAAAATATTAGCAAATTTCTTCAAAAACATATTTGGATGTGGTTTTTATTTTTATACAAACTGTGGTTTGTGAAGTTAATGGAATGTTTATGTGTTTATGTGTTTTTAGACTCTCCTCACACAAATGGAGCTCGCCTTCAAAATAAAAGTTGTGTTTTGAGGGTTTTGAAGCTTGTCGGTTTCAGCATTTGATTTAAGGAAAAATAAACTGATTAAACAAATAGATTTACTTTGAAGGCAAGTTAATTGTAAATAACAATTAAATTATTACATATATCCTCTATTACACAGTGTTTCTATATAGCAACAATCATTTTATTTTATATCTAGTTTCTAAAGTTAGGTGTGAACAGGGGGCTTTTATTTTGAAGGACACAATTTATGAGTCACATGACCAGTCCCTTTAGCTCATGGACATTAAACATGTGAACATCATTGTCTCACTTTTATTCAGAATTTTTTTTATAAAAATAAAACCTTAAACTCACACTTTGCTAAAATAGATTTGTTTCCATACTTCAACAATATGTTTATATGTAAAATTCCCAGTTCAACAACCTAATGGAGTCACATTGACTTACATAGCATCAAACTATCCTGACACTGTTTACTACTTTTTCTTACACTGTATATATATATATATATATATATATATATAATATATTTATTATTTAGGCCATTTTAAGTAATGAAAACCTTCAAAACAGTGTTTACCATGTCTCAGGGTAAGTCACAATTCTACTTGAACAGTTTATAAATAAAACAACATCCAAATATGTTTTTGAAGAAAACACTTTTAAATAGATATGTTTTTTTGTGTGCATCAGACATACATTGGTGAACCATATATGTGATATTCGTGTGGAGTGGTTCCTACATAAATCCTGACATACAGATATATCAGTGTATTGATCCATGATGACGCTGAGGCGTGTGATCTGTGTTTAAATCCCGTGTTTAAAACACACACAGACACAGACACACAGACACACACAGACACCACTGACGATGCAGTCCTCTATCTATCAGCACCAGGGATGTAGGGTAAGGACACGTATCTGGGGGGGGCCACCATGTGACCCTGGTGAGGATGAGGAGGGCGGAGGAGATGATGAAGATGCAGCCCTCCACCAGTGGGGGGTACCTGGCTTCCAGGGTTGATGGGGGCCAGGATGATGTAGTTGTCCCCGTTGGACGCCTTCACCCTGGTTCCCTTTAGCGTGGCGGTGTGGGGGTGGTGGAGGTGGCGCGGCTTCCCGTCCAGGTCCTCGGCCGACCCCCCCTGGGCCCCCCACCCCAGGGTCCCCGCCCCCACGCCGCCCCCGGGTCCGGCCTCGGAGCCGTTGACCAGCAGCCTGCGGCTGGCCGCGGCCCGGTGGTGGGCGGGGAGGGGGGGCACCGCCGGGGGCGTCTTGCTGGGCCCCACGTCGGGGACGCGGCGGCGGGTCGGGGGGGAGGGGGCGTCATAGTTGGAGCTGGAGGGTTTGTAGGAGGGGCGGTGGATCAGGCCCTCAAAGGACGGCTTGGCCGAGGGTCCAGTACGCCACACCACCACCGTGATCTCACTGGAGCTGTTCCTGGGGGGGGTAATATATATAAATATATAAGATATATATGGAATATATACATCATATAAATATAGAGAAAGTGCAAATTTTATTTTTAATTCATTATAGACAGTAGAATATTATAATAACGTATGTAAAGTAATACAAGTACCTAAGAATTGTACTTCAAATGACTGTACTTTCTGACAGTTTCAAACATAGATCTAAGTCCTGAGACTCTGACTTGTTGTTATCACTGAGGCTGTAGATCATCCAGATGCTGGATTATTAATGAAATAACTGATGTTGTAGCTGTCAATGTGTTTTGTTGTGTTACCTGATAGCGTGAGCCAGGTCCATACACTTCCACTGCTCCACTGGTTGACCATTAAGCTGCAGCAGAGTGTCCAGCTGCTGCAGACCTGCCTGGTCTGCTGGACCCCCTGGACCAGGAGAGACCGGTTAGTCTGCTACTACAGGTACTACAGGTACTACTGGTACTACTGGTACTTCTGGACTCAGACTGAAGCAATGAATTATTGATCTGAGGCTTTGATACTGGCTGGTTTTCCTGTAGAGAAACTCAGACCTGAATCCCTTAGAGACAGACAGTAATGATAGAAACCAGGCTGTGGGGGGGGGGGGGGGGGGGGGGGGGGGGACGCCTGGGGGGGCGGGGGGAGGACGCCTGCCAACCGGGGGCTTGACTCGTTGTCTGTTTGACAGACAGCCCCCCCATTAGCTGCAACACCCTGTACTTCTAAAGCTACTGGTCGTACATAAAGAAACGGCCACATTAAGCTTTAAAAAGTCAGTCAATAAATGTACAAAAAAAGCAATATTTACAGTAAGAGGTGGAATACAGGGAAGAAAATCTATGATTTCTGGCTGCTCATCCACCAGTTTTGTCTCCATATACTTTAATAGGATTTCTAGTTTCATGCCAAGTTCATGCCATTAATATGATTAAAAGGAGAAATTTGCTGCTGGCAGCGAATAAAATTAAAAAACCTCAGTTAAAACTGAGTTGGGACGACCTCAACATTTAGAGGTCCCATAATTCACACTCGACCAAGGTACACTTGTGGTTTCAAGAGTGAAGCGTCGCCTCAGTTTAGCATCTCTCAGGTTGTCTGATTCATTAATATTAATGAGCCTGTTCTCTGATTGGCTGCTGCCTTCTCTTCACTATTACTTCCTGTTTCCTGTTCCCCTTTTGGAGACTGCAACAATTATGAAAGTAAAAACATAAGAATCTGGGGCTAATTTACATTCTGTATTGAAACAGTGAGGCATCAACCATCATATAATGATTGATTTTATTTGTCTTTGTCATTTTATGAACCAAACTACTAATCAATTAATCATTTCAATAATCTATGGGTTAATCAGCTATGAAAACACTTGTTAGTAGCATCGTTATTTCTTATAAATATGGCTTCAAACATCCTCCTGAAGTTGATCTGGATCCACACAGACTCTCAGCAACTTGCCTGGATCGACAGCCTGAACCCTCACAGGAGAATCTGAGCAGATGGTGAAGCCGTATCCATCCTTTCCTCGAAGGATGGTCACCTGCAGACAGGAAAACACACACAGTCACTGTAGGACAATCAACCCTCACACACACACACACACACACACACACACACACACACACACACACACACACACACACACACACACACACACACACACACTGTACCTGGGGAACAGAGGTAGCATATTGGCAGAATGATCAGCTTCCTTCCTACAGGACGATTCAGTAGATTTGTTTTCTGCTTCTACTTCCTATTAAAACCGTCCTGACAGCAGTTTCCCGCTGAAGCCAATTAGCTGAGTTAGTCAGAAAAACAACTCTGAGAGAACAAAGACCTTCTAGGTTCAGTATCTGGTCGGTAGAATAATCAGAGTTTACAGAAAACATCTATAATGTTGATAGTGGACAGTTGATGTGTGGGCTCATTAGAAAACTCACAATCATTCTTACATGATTCTGATTGTTACAACCAATAGAGAAGCTGTGTCAGCTCCTGCTTTAATAAACAGGAACGGTGAACAATCACAAAAGTGATGGAGAATCGACGTTTCTCATGTGCTTTAGAGCCTTACTGGTAAATTAGTGTAGATGTGATGTCACAGTGATCAGAACACGTCTGGTTCCCTTCATTTATTCACGTAACTCAGGTCAATTCACTCTGATGATAGAAAAATGATCTGAATCTGTGATGAGGTCACAAAAACGTTTTAATGTGGAAATAAACAACAGCACCGATTAAAAGACAGTTTTCAGTTTATCTATCCAGTTCATGTAGAAATAAAATAAATGTGTAATGGACAAATATTACACTGGTTTACTGTGCATTACTATAACACACACACACACACACACACACACACACACACAATGCTCTGTTCCATTGTGTCTCTTTGTCTGAGACAAACATTCCTACCTGAGCCTGAATTCTGAGCCAAAACCAACAAGTTTCCATCCAAACATCAGTTTCCACCCAACAGCTGATGACCAGAAACACACACAAACACGTAGAAACACACAGAAACACACAGAAACACACAGAAACACACACACACACACACACACACAGACAGAAACACACACACACACAGAAACACACACACACACACACACACACACACACACAGAAACACACGACTGCAACCCTATTCTCTTTATGAGTCTGCTGCATTCAGCCACTTGTATAAATATGGTGAATATGTGGAGGCCTGAAGCTCATCATGACCCTGAAACGTCAGATTTCAGCTTCTTACACACCAGTAGTTTTAATTCAGGCTGTTGGAGGCGATTCCTCAACATTTAACCAGCAGCAGATAAACAGCACGATTCCTGATGTGACACACACACACACACACACACACACACACACACACACACACACACACACACACACACACACACACACACACACTGTATTTCAGAAGTGACTATTTCTGCTCTTTTGTGGTTCTACTTTCTATTTTTTAGACGTTCTCTACTTTCTACTCCACTACATTTAGCAGCTTTAGTTTCTGTCAGAACTCAAATATTTCTGAAAAACACAAAAAGAGGAGAAACGCTTTGTAAATTAATCCAAATTTATGCATCAGAACTGTATCTTTATGAGGTCTTACACAAATTATCATCTCATTTTCCCTTAGATTTATCTTATAACTCCTGAAGATTTAAACTTTGAATACTAATTTATTGGGATTCATGTCAATAATTAACG
This sequence comes from Eupleurogrammus muticus, assembly GCA_036785175.1. Taxonomy (NCBI): domain Eukaryota; kingdom Metazoa; phylum Chordata; class Actinopteri; order Scombriformes; family Trichiuridae; genus Eupleurogrammus; species Eupleurogrammus muticus. The sequence goes on along the minus strand of JAYKQN010000060.1, from coordinate 43,501 downwards.
TATTTATTGTTAATATCAATGTATGAAGTTCTGATGACACATGAATCTTAATTTTCCGTCATGACTTCAACACAAAGTACAGACAACGTTGTTCTAGCTAAAACTGTTCCTGCTCCGTGTGAACAGTTTGTGTTTCCGTTCATCCTCCACTTTGTGTGAAAAACATCAAAACTGCTTTTTTTTAGAAAAACCCAGAAACTGGCTGCAGGAGGATAAAAGATAAAATGGGGATAAAACACAGAAAATACAGAACAGATGACAAAGACAAACACGAGAACAGATGGAAGAAATTAAGGAAGACAAACAGCGCAGTCATCGAATGTTTTGAAAGAGCAGAATGAAATTTAATATGCAAACGAAACGAGAAACTGACTCAACATCACCAGACGTGACAGATCCATGCATCTGTCCCATTATCTGTCCTCTCTCATCAGAACGCTGCCCACATCACGTCCTGTTTTTCACAGACACGTCTAATCTGGACCAATTAAACAACTCCAGCGTCTTTATTTAAAGGACACGACAGAAAACACAAAGACTGAAAAATCACCTACTCAGGTTTAAAAGGATCAATCCCAACACATACAACTGGAGTAATGAAGATGAATGGACCAGTTCGTCTCCCAGAAAACATTAAATATTGATCTCGTGTGAACAGCGTTATTGATGGTTTAATAATTTAATTTGATCCACGGCCCAGTGGGACCAGATTCAACTGTGTTATGATTAATTCAGATTTTTCAAGCGGAGGAAAACCTGCATGTGTGTACGGAGATCCTCCATCCTGGTGACTCTGATCAGATTGATCAGTCTGATCAGAAACTGCCGTTGCTGAAGGTTACGACACGCAAGACGCAGAAATCTACAAACTACATATCCACTCACCATGTGAGTCTACACACACACACACACACACACGCACAATAAGGAGAGTGTCATTCTTGATATTTTAAGTCTTATTGTCCTTAATACATCTAAATACACCATGGTTATATATTGGCTAATTGGATATTTATGAATTAAAACTCTATTTTTACTTCAGTAGCTCTGCTGACCTTTTATAATGATTTTATGACTAATTTACTGATTTCATGATGCATTAAACAGGTTTTAACTGTTACCTTTGGATTTTAAATTTTCCTTTTACATGTTTGTCTGGTGTAAAACACATTTCTTGCATAAAAGATGCTATACCAATAAAGTCTATTATTATTAATTTTATCATCATTGTATTCTCAGTGTTCATGTCTGCCTGTTGCATCAGAACAACGTCACTGATGTTGATGATGAACTCTGATGCAGCGCCACCTGCTGGACACACAACAACCAACAGGCTGCATTAAACCAGCGGTTATTTGGATTCAAACTAAACTATGACTTTTATCTACACGAGCTGCTGATCAGACACTGACAGCGATGATCAGACACTGATCAGCGTTTAATAAAGTTTAACCAACACTAAGACGTAAAAAATGATTAGTCCAATACTGACAGGAATTATCTTCCTGTTCCATTAGCAGATATTTAATCATTGATTTTAGTCAACTTAAACTTGTTCATAGAAAAAAATATATGAGATGAAAAGTAAAAAAAAAAATAATAAAACAGGATTAAATTAACCAAAATCCATAGAGGAATCTAAAATAAGCAAAAGGATAATTCCAGATAATTCTACTCATTATTGGACCCTGCAGTGTAGACTTGTTCTTGTGGAAGTTATTTCAGTTAAAGTGACATTTTTTCTGTTGTTCCTGGACTAGAATGCTGACTAGTTCTACTAATACAAACATGAAGGGCATCTCTGGTGTTTCCTCTGGTCCTGTTCTATCCGAGGTCAGAGCTGGTTCCTCCTCTAGAAAAACACTCAGCTTAGATTTCCTGAACCATCTTACAGTCGCTCCTCTGCTTCCAGTGAGTTTCCTGCCTCACGCCACTTTCATATTTTTCTAATTGATGGAAAGTCATGCAGCTTCTTTAATTAAAGGTGACAGCGCTGATCAGACCAGTTTCAGCTCCACCTCACACCTCCCTGTTGTCTGTCTGAACACACACACACACCTGAGGCAGCCTGCATCCGATGCAGAGGCGACACAGGCCGTGGATGGTGTGCACCACCCCCCCGGCAGCTTCTCCTGTGGGGGTTAAATCGGCGGCGAGGACACACACGCTGCGTCGCTGCTGGTTCTCTGCGCTCCTCCTGCATCCAGAGAGTCTCCACAGCTTCCTCTGAGCGGCCGAGTGGGAGCTCCGGGGGCCGAGCTCCGGCGTCGTGGACTTCAGCGTGTTGTGAATCATCGCCACGGCGACCGAGTCCCCGAAACGTCCCGTCGACGCGTCCTCACACACACACACACACACACTCTCTGGGAAACGAGGATCTGTCCAGCTGAACAGGAACTCTCCTTCTCTTCTTTTTCCAACTCAGTTTTCTTCGTCTCTGCTCCACTGACTCATTCAGGCTCTAATAGTGACTCCAGTCATCAAACAGGGTCCTGGTCCAGGTCTAGTCAAGTCTGGACCCGGCAGCTCCACAGCTTCTACACCTTCTACCGTGCTTCATCTCCACGTCCCTCTGCTCCTCTGACAGCGTCTCCTCTCCTGGACCACGACGACCGCGCTGGGGTCAGCTGTTCTTCTGTGTGTGTGTGTGTGTGTGTGTGTGTGTGTGTGTGCGGCGTCGTGCAGACTGGAGCTGGCTCAGCTGCTCAGGCCACACTGTCGCTGCTGGCAGGGGCGCTCATGGGAACTCTTCAACAGCAGAAGAATAGGAGGAAGTGCCTCCCACCAACACCCCCGCCACACACACACACACAGACACACACACACACTCACACACACAGACACACACTCACACACACACACCCGTGCATACCTCGCCACCCCACAGCCAGGACAGCTTTGTGTGTCTGCCCCCGATAAGACCAGTTTGCTTCCTGAGTCACACTATGAGCTTCTGAGAGGTGCTGCAGCCCTCGGCCTTCAGCAAATATACACACAGCAGTGAGTAATGAAGTACTGCGTACTGTGTACACATGTACACGCAGAGCAGAAGGAAGGATCTTTATGGGCCGGGGCGGCCTCGCGGCGTGAAAACTACGAGTATTCACACAGCTTTAGGAAACACTTCTGATTGCTCACCACTTCTACGTCGAAGAACTTTTAATGAGCGAGTTTTCCCAGCAGGAGAAGTATTGTTAGTTAAATCACACAAACACACACACACACACACACACACACAGACACACAGACACACATGCATGCTTTGATAGGTCTAAAACACTCCATTTCAAGTAAAAGTCCTGTTTAACTAAAGAGAAGAATACAGAAGTATTATCAGCTAAATGTATTTAAAGAATCAAAATACTATTATTATAGTATCATAGTATTATTATACTACTGTAGATTCATAGGTATTTCCTCACATTACTGGAAGATGATATTGAAGTACTCAGATAGTTACTGAAGTAAAAGTACAAATACTGGGATCAAAAAAATAGTCAAAAACAAAGAAAAATCCCAACTTGAAAATGTCACTTCAGTAAAAGTATAGAAGTATTATCAGTAGAATGTATGTAAAGTATAACAAGTAAAAGTACTCATTGTACAGACTGTCAAACTATTATAGTGTAATATACTACATGTTTCAATCACAAAATATGTATTTTAATGTTGTAATTTATCAACATAGACTCAATTTAAAATACCTACTAATAGTAATGCTCATATATTCATGTCTTTTACTCAAAGTACAGTACTAGAGTAAAAGTACCAGGTTACTCTCCCTGTAGTACTCATTCACAGTACTAGAGTAAAAGTACCAGTTACTCTCCCTGTAGTACTCATTCACAGTACTAGAGTAAAAGTACCAGTTACTCTCCCTGTAGTACTCATTCACAGTACTAGAGTAAAAGTACCAGTTACTCTCCCTGTAGTACTCATTCACAGTACTAGAGTAAAAGTACCAGTTACTCTCCCTGTAGTACTCATTCACAGTACTAGAGTAAAAGTACCAGTTACTCTCCCTATAGTACTCATTCACAGTACTAGAGTAAAAGTACCAGTTACTCTCCCTGTAGTACTCATTCACAGTACTAGAGTAAAAGTACCAGTTACTCTCCCTGTAGTACTCATTCACAGTACTAGAGTAAAAGTACCAGTTACTCTCCCTGTAGTACTCATTCACAGTACTAGAGTAAAAGTACCAGTTACTCTCCCTGTAGTACTCATTCACAGTACTAGAGTAAAAGTACCAGTTACTCTCCCTGTAGTACTCATTCACAGTACTAGAGTAAAAGTACCAGTTACTCTCCCTGTAGTACTCATTCACAGTACTAGAGTAAAAGTACCAGTTACTCTCCCTGTAGTACTCATTCACAGTACTAGAGTAAAAGTACCAGTTACTCTCCCTGTAGTACTCATTCACAGTACTAGAGTAAAAGTACCAGTTACTCTCCCTGTAGTACTCATTCACAGTACTAGAGTAAAAGTACCAGTTACTCTCCCTGTAGTACTCATTCACAGTACTAGAGTAAAAGTACCAGTTACTCTCCCTGTAGTACTCATTCACAGTACTAGAGTAAAAGTACCAGTTACTCTCCCTGTAGTACTCATTCACAGTACTAGAGTAAAAGTACCAGTTACTCTCCCTGTAGTACTCATTCACAGTACTAGAGTAAAAGTACCAGTTACTCTCCCTGTAGTACTCATTCACACCTCATCAGGCTCTTTCCTTGTTTGTTATGTTTTCAGCTTCCATGCCCCCCCTCCTCCCCTCCTCCCCCCTCCACCACTCACTCAATCACACAGGCGGAAACTCTCAGGTCTGGGAACTCAGACCCCCCCACACCACCCCCCCCGTTATCCAAACAGTTCTTTTATTTGTGTTTTCAGAGTCCATGCGGCTGGGAACGAGGTGTTAATCTGTTAAATAAACTACTACAAACAGCTGAGGAGTACACACCACACTACACATTTACTCCAGTACTCCAGTACTCCCATGTGATGCTACTTTATACTACACTATGTTAACTGATGCTTCATATCAATAATTAAGCACTTTACTACTATATACTCATAATACTGCAATGCCTTACCAGATCTACTTATAATACTGCAATACTTTCTTACATCTACTCATAATACTCATGTACTTCAGTTCCTATCTTCTACTGCAGGAGGAAGAGGAGGAGGAGGAGGAAGAGGAGGAGGAGGAAGAGGAGGAAGAGGAGGAAGAGGAGGAGGAGGAGGAGGAGGAAGAGGAGGAGGAGGCGGAGGAGGAAGAGGAGGAGGAGGAAGAGGAGGAAGAGGAGGAAGAGGAAGAGGAGGAGGAGGCGGAGGAGGAAGAGGAGGAAGAGGAGGAGGAGGAGGAGGAGGAGGAGGAAGAGGAGGAAGAGGAGGAGGAGGAGGAGGAGGAGGAGGAGGAGGAGGAGGAAGAGGAGGAGGAGGCGGAGGAGGAGGAGGAGGAGGAGGAAGAGGAGGAGGAGGCGGAGGAGGAAGAGGAGGAGGAGGAAGAGGAGGAAGAGGAGGAAGAGGAGGAAGAGGAAGAGGAGGAGGAGGCGGAGGAGGAAGAGGAGGAAGAGGAGGAGGAGGAGGAGGAGGAGGAGGAAGAGGAGGAAGAGGAGGAGGAGGAGGAGGAGGAGGAGGAGGAGGTGTCCTCCTGTACTCCACAGAGAGCCTCAGATCAAGTCAAATATCAAACATTCACAGTTTATAGAATAAAACACACGATGAGGTGATTCAAAGCTTCCTGGACATTTACTATAATAATTTGTTTTTCAGATTATTCTGAGTTTGTCATTCAATCTTAATCATCCTGTTTTAAAGTTTATTTTCTAGTTTCTGTCCTTGACTAAAAAATTGATAGAAAAGTTCTGGATATTTTTTTATATCAGAATTTTTCTCACAGTCACTGATTTATCTGGTGACTCATAAACTCCTAAAGAATAAGATCAATTGATACCAATAAATGCTGCTTAATAGATTTATTAGTAATATTATATAAAATTGTGCTTTATCAAACATTTTAATACCATCACAGCTCAGGTATTATTTTCACTTTCAAACCACTAATGTGTGTTTCTGGTATCAAGTGATTATTTCTGCTTATTTGCAGCATCATTTGCAGCATCATTTCCAGCTTGTGTAACGTTCTCCAACATGCAGACTGATGCTGGCTGACAACAGTCAAACGATGCAGGACCAGATTATAGTTAATATCATACAGTCTATCTGCTGCTAACATTTACCTGTTAGCAGAAACATGAGAAGGCCAATGAGGAGGTGAACTCATGTTAAAATGTGTAAAATACAGAAAATACAGCATGATAAAAATAAAAGTCCTGCATTAAAATTCTACTACAGTAAAGCTTTGTAAGTATTAATCATAAAATGGACCTAATGGTACTAATATTATTATCTATTACACCATGTTACTGTTGTAGCACTACACTACTAAGTACAAATACCTAAAGCACTGTACTTGAGTAACTATAGTTACTTCCCAGTACACCATATTCACCATAATTTTAGAAATACTCTTCAGTATACTATATTCTGGGCCAACAATTCTAAAGATTATTGTGATAGTTGATTAATCTATTGATCACTGAACTAATAATCCATTAGTTGTTTGGTGCATGAAAAGGTGTAAAATTCTAAGATTCAACCTAAATCGTTGGTGATTAATGTGATAGTTGGAAACTAAGAGATTGAATTAATCAACTCATCATTGCAGCTCCAATAAATATAATAATTTAGCTTTTAGCAGCAGTAAAACACACACAGTGTTTATCAAGTCTTTAATAAAAAAAACTTGTTCAGTTTTTATCAAACAGAAAGTAAAAGACTGAGAGCTGCTGTCACTCTATTTTTACTTTGGAGATTTTGGGATAAATCAACAAAGTTCACTCACAGTGAGTCAGAAAAATAACAGAAATTGATTGGAGAGAACGTAATTTCTCTCAAACACATCATTATCCAAATAAAACAATAATTTTATGCCCAAATGCTGAGGAGAGTAAACATGTAGTCAGAGGACAGGAAAACGTTCCTGAAATAGAGCTGGTGGTTGTTCTGAGGACATTCCTGCTGGATGAGGAGGAGGAGGAGGAGGAGGAGGAGGAAGAAGAGGGGGAGGAGAGGAGGAGGAAGAGGAGGAGGAGGAGGAAGAGGAGGAGGAGGAGGAGGAAGAGGAGGAGGAGGAGGAGGAGGAGGAGGAGGAGGAGGAGGAAGAGGAGGAGGAGGAGGAAGAGGAAGAGGAGGAAGAGGAGGAGGAGGAGGAAGAGGAGGAGGAGGAAGAGGAGGAGGAGGAGGAAGAGGAAGAGGAGGAAGAGGAGGAGGAGGAGGAAGAGGAGGAGGAGGAAGAGGAGGAGGTGGAGGAAGAGGAGGAGGAGGAGGAAGAGGAAGAGGAGGAAGAGGAGGAGGAGGAGGAAGAGGAGGAGGAGGAGGAGGAGGAGGAGGAGGAGGAGGAGGAAGAGGAGGAGGAGGAAGAGGAGGAGGAGGAGGAGGAGGAGGAGGAGGAGGAGGAGGAGGAGGAAGAGGAGGAGGAGGAAGAGGAGGAGGAGGAGGAGGAGGAGGAGGAGGAGGAGGAGGAGGAGGAGGAGGAGGAGGAGGAGGAGGAGTAGAGCTCATCCTGTAGTATCAGGGGTAAACTCTGTTTAGTGCAGCTAAACCATATCTTGTCTATTTTTACTATTAATAAGTTCCTTGTGTATACCAATGATAATTCTATTTTGTTCTACTCTACACAGACAGAATCTAATTCTTATATGTTTGAATATCAGTTTATAGTTTTGTGACATCCAGCATCACGACACTATGACACTAACTGAGGGTTAGTTTACTTTTATTCTCTCTCTACCTGTGTTCAGCTGCTCAGCTTCTCTGGTGTAAATGTGGATTTTCTGCTCGTGGTCTTGTGTCTGGAGGCGCTGGTGGTTTCTCCTCCAGAAACGTGTGGTTTTCTGTCTGTCAGCATGTGTTATTGAGCTGAACTACATCTGTTTCTGACAAAATGCTGCGCACAAATCTACAAAGAATGTGTATTTGCTTTTTCTTAAATTCTCCTCTAAATTCTTTTCAAATGCCTTTCCTGGTTTTCTTTTGTCACTTTCTTGTAGTTTGTAGTTCCAGACTTTGCTGTAGCCTCTATATTAAAAATCAAAGTGTATTAGGGAAGCAAATATCAACTTAATTAATCACAGTTTTTTATCCCTCATCTGCACAAATGTTAAAATCATCAGCAGACATCCTCCTGTTTGTGTTTCTCTGTCTTGTTCATTATTAATCTCTACCGCTCCATCAACATCGTAGGAAGTGACGAATCAGGCAGTTTAAGAATTCAAGCCACGAGATGTAAAGGAGGAAAGAGGAAAACACAGGAAACAATTTAGTGATGGCCACCAGCAGATAATCCTCACGTCCCTCCCTTTTCCTCCTCATGAGAACCATCACCCTGCTCCACATGTGACTCCAGATGTTTGACATCAGTTGCTATGGTCGCT
>JAYKQN010000060.1:17500-30000 GCA_036785175.1 Eupleurogrammus muticus | reverse complement strand
GAGGAGGAGTGGACAGTGGGAAAAGCATACACCAGAGAAAGAGAAGATAATTAAAAAAAAAAAAAAAAGCTGAGAGGAAAGAAATCACAAGGTGTTGGCAGCGATCTCAGCCAGAATAAAATAGACCCTCGACCTCTGTTCACCTCCTGTCGCCCTCAGACAAACAAACACTTGATGGAGCGAGTGGACACGGCCTCCACTTCACTGGAGAAGCTGCAAACATCAGAGATAAAAACAGCACGAGGACCTGGAGCCACGGGAAAACCTTCAGGGATTCTACAGACTCTGGTCACCTCAGCTCCTGTTAGGACAGGATCACTGTTTCATACTTCATATGGTGATGAGCTGCATTGACTATTAAATAATAAAACTATCACATTAATCACAAACTATGATAATCCTTTAGTCAATTTGAGTCATTTTTATTCTAAAAGGTCTAAATTCTCTGGTTCCAGCTTCTGTTCTCTGATTATTTCCTGGTTTGTGATTATAACCTGTGGTTAGTTTCAGCTCTATAGAGTCCCTGTAGAGCCTGAAGATTGAAGCTAAAATGTCTATTTTTGTCCACAAGCCAAAGATCATCAGTTTACTATTATAGAAGAATAAAGAAACCAGGAAATAATCAATATCAATGAATTATCATAATAGTTGGACATCCCAATGTCCTGTATATGTGGAACAATGCAATAAATATCCAACATTGCATTAGGTGAACTTTAAAACTGCCTGAGTTTGGAGACCTTGAAGAAACAGTATTTTTAGGTTCAGTTTTATCTGTTTGGTTCCTGTGAGCTTTGGTCCTTTTCCAACCGTTAAAATCATCATTCCACACCAACGTAACACAAACCTGCAGCTGTTATTCTAATAATCCCACACGTGTAAAAGCAGTTGCCTACAAACGTAAAACATCATTTCCTGCAGCAGTAATGACTGTTTTACGTTTCATTCTAAACAGGAGAGAAGCTAAAAGACGAGAAGACGTGGGAAGAAACTTCTCATTAAATCTTGGCTGTTGGAGACATTAAGAGTTCACGACTTGGATAAACTGCAGATGTTCATTATATCAGTGATTTATGACATTTGTGGAAATCTGAAGATTTCAAAGTTAAACTTAACAAACGTAATTTTTACCACAGTTAAAGGTTAAATGTTAGTCTGATCTGTGCTGTGTTCAGGGTTCATTATGTTTGTCGGATTTTTCTAAGACGCTTCATTCATAAAAAGTTAAGCAGTTTGATCACAGTCAATCAAACATAATCAAACAGAAACGTGTTAAATGTAAAATATTTGCAGTGTTACTCGTTGTTTTCTTATCATTTATCTTTAATTATGTGAACTGATTCAATCCAAATGTTATTTTTACTCTTGTAAAACATAGAAAGTTGTAAAATGTCATTAAAGCTGAATTATTCAGACTCTGATATGAGTTAATGTGTCTGTGTTTGAAGGAAATTCACTGATTAGAAGAAATTTTGTCTTTTTTTACTTTAAATTTAGTTTGTTTTTACTTCTCTTTTTTTAGTTATTTTTTTTAATTTGAAAGAATTGGACAGATAATATTCATTATACTTTATAGTATTTTTGAGCCCAGAATATTCACCAAGACACAACTTATTATTTTTATTTATATTTTTGTTACACATTATAAGTGTTATCTATTGTTGTTTTTTAATTTCATTCTTAGATCAGTTCAGTTTCAGGTTTTTACATACAAATCATTTTAAATATTATCATTGTTTTAATGAGTGTATTTTATTATTATTATTATTATTATTATTACTATTTGAAACACAACACTTATTATTTTTTTTTTTAATTTTTTGACAAATTGAGCCTCAATAAAAGAAAAAAGAAGCCGTGCTTAAATCTTTGGAACAGCTCAGTGGTTTATTATAGTCTCTTTTATCAGATCAGCTATTATTACCAAGATCCCATTTGAATTGTGTTAATTTCATTCTGTTTTTAAACTGGGCTGCAAATTAGCTGCTGAAAAAAAATCCACAGGCAGCGACCACAAAAAAAATAATAATTCAATAATTCATCACATGAAGCATTTGAGGGTCAAATCAATCCTGTAATAATAATAATAATAATAATAATAATAATAATACAACAGGATAATAAAAACTGATCCAGTAATCCACGTTTGATAAGAATCCTGGAGGATGAAGATAATCCCTGAATCCACTACATCCAGCGATAAAACTATTTAAATACGAGTTTAAAGATTCCTGTCGTCATCTCAGAGACAAAAGTCAATAATGAATAACATCATTATTATCATGGTTTCTGAAATAAAATAAAACAGATTCAGTTACTGGAGGACTCCATGTGATTTGTTTTCATTTTAATCCCCTTAAATTTGTCCCTTTTCTTTGAATTGTAAAATAAAAAAATCCACCACAAATACCATAATTCACCAGTCAGAGATCCTGTAATAACATTATGCTGCTGTATTTCAAAGTCATGTTATTTGAGGAGGGATTTTTGTTTTCTCTGCCTCTGAATTATTTCTATTATTAATCTAATGAATCTTCCTGCAGACCAAACGCCTGCACCAGATGTTATTCTGCGTGTTCACCAGTAAATGCTGCTGCTGATTGTTTGTGACGTGGAAACGTCACCGAGATTAAATGTGTGTGAAGTCGCCGTGCGTCACGCTGCCCGTTTCCATCACACTTATTATTTAGGTCATTTAGACACTGCAGGCGGAAAGTTCACAGCCTGTCTTGTTTTGTACATAACCAGGAGAATAATGTCAGTAAACTACAGACCAAGCTTCTCCACTGTCACTGGGGTGGTTTTAACTCAAAAATCACATTTACATTCATCTTCTGCATATTTATAAAGGATGAAGCTGTTTTTATCCCAGTTTGGGTTGTGAGAGGTGGAATAAAACCCTGGACATCTAATGATATCCAAAACAAAACCAACATAAATTACAGTCTGAATAAAAGATGAATAAAAGATGAATAAAAGATGCCTCATGTGTGTTAAATACAGTCACACAGAACTGAGACTGAGTCTTTTAGTACGGAGCCTCATGGTCCTGAAAATACGGTGATCTGAAAGAAATCTACACTTTTGGTATATTTCACGTCATATGCATTAACAGCTAAAATGATCAATAGAGACTTAGATAGACCAGAGGTGGGTGTGATGTCACAAATGTCCAGCACCGTTACATCAGGTGAACACAGGTGATTTTTCAGAGGGAAATTCACGGCTCAGAGCTGAAAACATCCAGAGGAATTTGCTGTGACGCTTTTATCCGAACAGAAGTGATTGACACGTTTCATTTGTGTCCAGAACAGCCGGAGGATTCTGTCTGGTCGACAAGGTTGTTCCTCGTAAACATGAGGACAACAAGCATAGAAATATTCAGGGACTTTCATATCCAGCCTGAATGTTAAAAGGTAAAAATAAACCCTCAGTGCTTCAAACCACGTTCACCAGTTCACATTCATCCATTCATTCAGGCGTTGACTGCTTTTAAAACAAAGGAGTCAAATCAAGCCACAAATCCTAATCCTCTTTTAATCAGGGTTAATAACATTAGCCTTTAGAGGCTAATTTAAAGTCTGTGTAAAATGAATATTTTCATATGGATGATTATTCATGTTATAAGTTTGATCTATAAGATGTTGATAATGATAAAATCACAGTTTCCCAAAGCAACATCTTTAAATGTTGTTTCATCTGACCAACAGTTTACAAGCTGAACATATTCATTTACTATCAAATAAAACTAAGAAGCAGCAAATACTCCAGTACAACCACTGGTGTTCAAGTAACATGAGGAATCTGCCTCAACATGAAGCCTTGTTCAACCACTATAAACCGTTTAAAGCACACTCTTATTATTCAGGCATTTTTAAACCAAGTTTCCAGCACTTTCCCAAAATGTTCTTGGTTCATTTATATTTCCAAAAATTCTTTTGTCATGACTCGAATTCATTGAATCATCATATATTAATTTGTTTTATAAACTCAGTTTAAGTTAGTTATTGCAAGACCAGTTAATTAATTTTTTTCAGCTAGCGAAAACTAGTGAAAACTTTTTTTTCATTTTAACCATAATGAAAACCTCAGTTGTAGATTGTGATAAACCAGAAATTTAGCTAAAGTAGAAATAATAATTCAAAAGAACATCTCTGATTTCACGTCCTTGTTCCCTGAACAGAACTGTGTGTTCTAAAGCTTCATGGACGTGTTATTACTCAGGAACAGACTTTCTGCTTAGAGTCTGTTTCCCTTTCTTATCCATATCTTCATCCATATTTATCAAAATACAAGATACAAAACCTAAAATAAAAATAAAGTTTTGGCTAGTTTAAAACTGAATATTTGATGAATACCTGGAATATTAAAGGATAAAATTAATTAATTCCAGACACTTGTGAAAAGCTGCTCTAATTCACAGAGGAAATGAACTGAGCTAATTTTCCATGTTGTGCTGTAGAAGAGTTAATTAAAGGGTTAATAATCTATGGCCTATAATTTGTTGTAAATCCTGATAGAACACAGAGGAATGTGTGTCACAGCCTGAAAAGAGCGATCGATGTTCCACATGAGTGATTCCGTACAGTCCAGTCAGCCTGAGGATCCACATGTTTTAGAATCATGATTCACGTTGGGTCGTGGAGGTTCCCTGGATCCTCCATCTCAGATTAAACCTGAGCTGTTACAGTCTAGGAGATGAATGAACGTGGAGCTGAGATCATTCAGGACGTTCTTTAAACTCCTAGAGATCAACCAGGACTCAAACATCAGGGACATGCCGACATCACTCTGCTTTCTCCACTTTTGTCTTTTTAGTTGTAACTGTACTTTCTGGCTGAAGAGGAACAGCTTCTTCTCTCTCAAAGATCTCATTAACATTATCTGTGTTGTGTGAATATTCAGTGTGACAGATATTACTTCACAAGCTGTATATTTTTTACATTTCTTACACACAAACACTCCACAATACTCAAGTCTCCTGATTAAACTTTGCCTGAGTTTGACATTTCTCTGACAGTCGTGACCTTCTCATGGTTCATTACTCACATTTGACTAGTCATAGTAGGAAAAGTGTTTTCTTTTAATATTAAAACATTCCTGATTCTGTCAGTGATAAATACTGGAATATTTTACCTAAGGAAAATATGGGGAAAATTTGTAAAAGTAAAAGTAAGTACAACCAACATTCATGAATTCAATACGTTACAGAAATGTCATCAACTACATTTACTTAAACAGAACTTGATGGATTAGCAATGATTAGTTGATTAATCGGTCAGTTCTCAACTATCATATTAATCTCCAACTATTCTGATAATCAATTAATAGATTTAATTTATTTTTATTAATAAAATGTCCAGATTCTCTGGTTCCAGCTTCTGTTCTCTGATTATTTCCTGGTTTCTTTATTCTTCTATAATAGAAAACTGATGATCTTTGGGTTGTGGACAAAAAAAGACATTTTAGCTTCAATCTGCAGCTCTCTTAAATAATATAACACACTAGTAAATAAAATGTGTGCATTGTCTGAAAAAGTGAAATAAGATGTTAACCTGGTGATGTGAGAGGATCAAAACGTGCAGCACAAAGCCCAGAGATCTCAGGTCAAACGGTTCAGATCAAGAGGATCTAACCTTAGAATCCACATCACATGACCATGCATGCACACACACACACACACACACACACACACACACACACACACACACACGACTTTACCCTGCACCCTCCTCCTCTATGCTCTTTCCATATATGTTAATCACATTGTCTACATATTAATCTCAGATTTAAAAAGCACAGTTGACCATCTGGAATAGTGTGTGAGTGTGTGTGTGTGTGTGTGTGTGTGTGTGTGTGTGTGTGTCTATTTGCATGTGTGTTTATGAGAAGTAAAATATATGCATGTGTGTGTGTGTATTATGCAGATAATAACACACTTTTTTAATCACAAGCCCAATGGCTGTTCTGCTATTTTTACTCCATGCACATAATGCACAGACCACCTGACCCACATTGTGAGCGTGTTGGAGGTAATTCATTAGTCATGGTTAGAAACACACACACGTACATGTCACCGTGGGTCACTGGTCTTCACGACATCCTGCACGAGCCAAAGGGGAGCTTCTCACACACTCCTTTTTATTTTTAATTTCAGCTCAGCTCAGTGTGTATCTCCGTCCTTCATCAGATCAACATCACACTCACTTGGTTTCTGCCTGGAGACGTGAGGACGTTCAGGGGTGAGCATGGAGCTGTTTGCATGAGCAGTTCTGCAGAAAGCTGCTGCACCAGAGGCCACGCAACCATCAGGAAAACGTACATATGGTGCTGCCCAACACGCTCAGACGAGTTATTCAACATCCAAAAACTCTCTGAAGGAAACTAACCCCCTGAACGGAACTAATTACTAAGATTAAGATTAAGCATCGCTTATCCAAACACATTTATTCTGCTACAGTAAGCATTTCAGGCAAATTCCTCTACTAATAGACCACATCTGTGTAGCAACACACTCTTCATTCTGAACACTTGCTGAACTGTGTGTGTCCTGTGTTGTTGGTAGAACGTCCTCCACGGAGCTGTTTCTGTTGCACTAATTCTGCTGTCACTCCTTATCTCAGCGACGCTGTTTGACTGCCACTCAACCTCAGCTTTTCCATTCCAGCCTCTCAACTCTCGTTAAGCAAAGTTAAGACGTCAGGCCTTTTACTGCAGCCTCCAGTGTAATTAACTGGCAGCGTCTGAACCACAGAAAGAAAAACAACAACCGTGTTCAATGGGACGAGAGGGTGAAGAGGAGCAAAACCTATGAACTACTGCAGGTTTAAAGGCCTATTTCTAGACTGTAGTTTAATTATAGTAATTTAACCCCCTTTTCAGGAGGTTAGAAAACCTCAGATCCTATAAAAGTCAATGCAGTTTGATGTGTTTTTAGCTGTGGATTCTGAGATTTTGTGTCATTGTCTACTAATTATTCTGCTACGCTGCTTGAACCTGAGTGTTTATGATAATCAATGAGGGCTGAAGCTGGATCAGGATTGGATGAAGAGTGTGAACATCACAACATCTGGATGTCTACACATGTTGATGGAGGCAGCATCGGGATGAGTTTAATTGCTGGAGAAAATACAGGTGGATGGTTCATGTTTGACAAATAATAAACTACGTGATTGAATAAACTATGAATAAACTACACTTTTGAATAAACTATGTGAATAAATAAACTATGAATAAACTACACTTTTGAATAAACTATGTGAATAAATAAACTATGAATAAACTACACATTTTGAATAAACTACATTTTTGAATAAACGACCTGAATGAATAAACTGTGAATAAACTACATAAATAATAAACTATGAATGACCTACATTTTTGAATAAACTACATGAATGAATAAACTATGAATAAACTACAGGAATGAATAAACTACATAAATGGTTAAACTACATGAATGAATAAACTACGAATAAACCACCGGAATGAATAAACTACATGAATAAATAAACTACAGGAATGAATGAACTACAGGAATGAATGAAATACATGAATGAATAAACTACATAAATGGTTAAACTACATGAATGAATGAATGAACTGCAGGAATGAACAAACTACAGGAATGAATAAACTACGAATAAACTACAGGAATGAATAAATCACCGGAATTAATAAACTACA
Organism: Eupleurogrammus muticus; assembly: GCA_036785175.1. Lineage (NCBI taxonomy): Eukaryota > Metazoa > Chordata > Actinopteri > Scombriformes > Trichiuridae > Eupleurogrammus > Eupleurogrammus muticus. Next base: position 22,314 of record JAYKQN010000060.1, on the reverse strand, counting down.
TGAATAAATAAACTACAGGACTGAATGAACTACAGGAATGAATTGACTACAGGAATGAATGAAATACAGGAATGAATAAACTACATAAATGGTTAAACTACAGGAATGAATGAACTACAGGAATGAATAAACTATGAATAAACTACATGAATGAATAAAGTACAGTAATGAATAAACCACAAATAAAATACAGGAATGAATAAACTACCGGAATAATTAAACTATATGAATGAATAAACTACAGGAATGAATCAACTACATGAATGAATAAACTACAGGAATGAATAAACTATGAATGAACTACATGAATGAATAAACTATGAATAAACTACATGAATGAATAAACTACAGGAATGAATAAACTACAGGAATGAATGAACTAGAGTAATAAACAAACTACATGAATGAATAAACTTCACGAATGAATAAACTGCATGAATGAATGAATGAACTACAGGAATGAATAAACTACAGGAATGAATGAACTAGAGTAATAAACAAACTACAGGAATGAATAAACTACAGGAATGAATCAACTACATGAATGAATAAACTACAGGAATGAATAAACTATGAATGAACTACATGAATGAATAAACTATGAATAAACTACATGAATGAATAAACTACAGGAATGAATAAACTACAGGAATGAATAAACTACAGGAATGAATAAACTGCAGGAATGAACAAACTACATGAATGAAATAAACTACATGAATGAATAAACTACAGGAATGAATAAACTACATGAATGAATAAACTACAGCCCCTGTGTGGGCCCAGTCAAGTCAATTTTATTTGTGTAACCCAGAAACACGAATCATTCGCCTGTTTAGAATCTATCCAGCCAAACGTCCTGTTTCCTCAGGCCTGGATTAAATAAGGTCATTGGTCAACAGACCAGCAGTAGACGGGTCATTGATGTGTTGTCTATTGTTTTTGGTCCGATAGAGGTCGAGGGGGCAGGGAGATAAACTAATAATCTGTATCAGGGTTGAACACAAAGAAAACTCATTAGTACGATCAATTCACTACAGCTTTGTTTTTGTCTATAAATATTTTAAACACTTTCTCCTTCCTACTTTCCCTGCATCACGTGCACCGTGTTTCTCTAGCTCAGGATGACGTAGCAGAATGCTAATCCGTTAGCATCCAGTCCTGGTGCCAGGTTCTGGGTCTGGCACCAACCCAGGTCTGCACAGGACTGAGTGAGGGATTAGAGACTCTAAGTGATCCATAGAGCACCCTGGTAAATTGGATTAATTTAGCACAACACACACACACACACACACACACACACACACACACACACACACAGCGCATTGAAACAGCAAAGCAGAATAAAGCTGCTGACATGTTTGTGTTCAGAGTTCAGATGAATTATTTAAAGGTTGAGTCCATGTTCTTTGAATGCAGCCTAGATAATAATTATATAAAGGTTGAGAAATGGCTTCAATAATGTTTTAAGATTTACACACAAAAATATTTTATTTACACACTATAATACATTTCTATACCTATGTCATCAAAAGTGATTGATTTAGTGACTGACTACTATCACTAAGTAAAACAATAAATATGGCAATTTCTTGATTTAGAGAAACCTTTAAACTAAAGCATTTAAGTTGTAAAATTAAATGTCCAAAAACAACTACTGAAGAAGATTTATTGGAACGTTTTTGTGAGTAACATTTACATACTCAGATACTTACAGTAGTTGCTATTTCCTCAGTATTAACTGGATGAACATGGGCCTTTTGGGCCTATTTTATTAGATTTAACTGTATAACTATTGTGCAAGCGTTCAGCCTGCTGGTTCCAGCTCCAGCTTCCACTGCCAAAACGCTGCATACCATAATTACACTAAAGCAATGCACAAAAACAGAAAACACAAGCAGCTCCGCTCCTCCTTTAGTTGACAAAACACCACTTAAACCCAGTTTTCAGCTCATTTTAAAGGACATTCTTTTCTTTTTCAGAACATCTATTTTTCGACAGAACTTCATCACTCTTATAAAATCCAGTGAAGGAAAGAAGTAAGACGTGAAACGTCGGAGCTCGTAACTCTGAGAATAGATTCATGGCAGCTTTTAATGTTGTGTTTTATGTCACGGCTCCGTTGTTGAACGCAGATCCAGAGTTAACGGAGATTCACGACGACATGCAACAAAAGTGATGAATTGGCCTTGAAAGCGTCTGAGAGCACGTGGAGAGTTCCAGCTTCAGCCTGGAGTCACGTCCTCAGAGATAAAACAACCACATCACAGCCTGTCTCACATCCACCGTTTGTCTGGAAAAGCCTTTCTGCATCAGCTTATATAATAAGAACAAAACTGAGACGGAAAGTGAAGAGGAAACAGAAAACATGAAGTCTGTGTTAAATATGGCAGCAGAAACAGAGGAGAGAAAAAAAAGATCAGGAGACATTGAGAGTGAGAATCAGTGAGAATGGGAGAGACAGATAGAGAGACACAGACAGATAGAGAGACAGACAGATAGAGAGAGACAGACAGACAGACAGATAGATAGAGAGACAGACAGACAGACAGATAGATAGAGACAGACAGAGAGAGACAGACAGACAGATAGAGACAGACAGACAGACAGACAGATAGAGACAGACAGACAGACAGACAGATAGAGACAGACAGACAGACAGACAGATAGAGACAGACAGACAGACAGACAGATAGAGACAGACAGACAGACAGACAGATAGAGAGAGACAGACAGAGAGAGACAGACAGACAGATAGAGACAGACAGACAGACAGACAGATAGAGACAGACAGACAGACAGACAGATAGAGAGAGACAGACAGACAGACAGACAGACAGACAGACAGACAGACAGATAGAGAGAGACAGACAGAGAGAGACAGACAGACAGATAGAGACAGACAGACAGACAGACGGATAGAGAGACAGACGGATAGAGAGACAGACAGACAGACAGAGACAGACAGACAGACAGACGGATAGAGAGACAGACAGACAGATAGACAGACAGACAGATAGAGAGAGACAGAAAGACAGATAGAGACAGACAGACAGATAGAGAGAGACAGACAGAGAGAGACAGACAGACAGATAGACAGACAGACAGATAGACAGACAGACAGATAGAGAGAGACAGAAAGACAGATAGAGACAGACAGACAGATAGAGAGAGACAGACAGAGAGAGACAGACTGGGTTCACTGTTCTGCAGAAAACACACACATTCAGACACATTCTGTCTGTCTCTCTCTTTAAATCCTGATAAATATTCAGAAACTGGAGAATTATTTTCCCCCAAAATTACACATAAATATTCAGAGTTTGAAACACAATCTCAAACACACAAATGTGTATTGGGTAAAAAACAAAAATGCTGCATATTTGGCAGCTAAACCCACCAGATTAAGCCTGTTTGTTCATGTTCATTGTGACTGCTGCTGTTCACTTGTTAATTGATGATTATTACTGATACTGTTAGAGATTTAATTTATCATGATTTATGATTATCATTTATAATTATGTTAGGCAGGATAGAGAGAGACAGGGACGGAGACGGAGACAGAGACATGAACGGGAACGGAGACAGAGACAGAGAAATGGACAGGGACAGAGACAGAGACAGTAAGGGGGAAGGAGATGGAGACAGAGATGGAGACAGGGACAAAGACATGGACAGAGAGAGAGACTGGGACAGAGACAGGGACGGAGACAGAGACATGGACAGAGACAGAGAAATGGACAAAGACAGAGACAGGGACAGAGACAGGGACAGAGACAGAGACAGGGACAGGGACAGGGACAGAGACAGAGACAGAGACATGGACAGAGACAGGAACAGGGACAGGGACAGAGACATGGACAGAGACATGGACAGAGACAGAGACAGAGACAGAGACAGAGAAATGGACAGAGACAGAGACAGAGAAATGGACAGAGACAGAGACAGAGACAGAGACAGGGACAGAGACATGGACAGAGACAGGGATAGAGACAGAGAAATGGACAGAGACAGAGACAGAGACAGAGACAGAGACAGGGACAGAGACAGAGACAGAGACAGAGACAGAGACATGGACAGAGACAGGGACAGAGACAGGGACAGAGACATGGACAGAGACAGAGAAATGGACAGAGACAGAGACAGAGACAGAGACAGGGACAGAGACAGGGACAGAGACAGAGAAATGGACAGAGACAGAGACAGAGACAGAGACATGGACAGAGACAGGGACAGAGACAGGGACAGAGACATGGACAGAGACAGAGAAATGGACAGAGACAGAGACAGAGAAATGGACAGAGACAGAGACAGAGACAGAGACAGAGACAGAGACAGAGAAATGGACAGAGACAGAGACAGAGACAGGGACAGAGACAGGGACAGAGACAGAGAAATGGACAGAGACAGAGACATGGACAGAGACAGGGACAGAGACAGGGACAGAGAAATGGACAGAGACAGAGACAGAGACAGGGACAGAGACAGGGACAGAGACAGAGAAATGGACAGAGACAGAGACAGAGACATGGACAGAGACAGGGACAGAGACAGGGACAGAGACAGAGAAATGGACAGAGACAGAGACAGAGACATGGACAGAGACAGGGACAGAGAAATGGACAGAGACAGAGACAGAGACAGAGACAGGGACAGAGACAGGGACAGAGACAGAGACAGAGACAGGGACAGAGACAGAGACAGAGACAGGGACAGAGACAGGGACAGAGACAGGGACAGAGACAGGGACAGGGACAGACAGGATGGACACACTCTGACAGCCTGATGTTGTGATTAATGTGATTCTGGTAAAT
>JAYKQN010000060.1:2500-12500 GCA_036785175.1 Eupleurogrammus muticus | reverse complement strand
TTTTTTTATGTGTGTATGCGGTACACTGCAGCAGGAAAATATGCACATCTGCAAAGGGAGAGTGGAGACAGTTGGATAAATTAGAGCTGAATAATTAAACAGTGAGAGGAAAGAGCTAAGAAAAGCAGTTATGCTCCTGAACTCCTGGACTTTCTGTTATCTGCTAACACAAGTGTGTGTGTGTGTGTGTGTGTGTGTGTGTGTGTGTGTGTGTGTGTGTGTGCGTGCGTGCGTGCGTGCGTGCGTGCGTGCGTGCGTGTGTGTGTGTGTGTGTGAAGAAGTGACGTCACACTGCATTTCTGTATTTGTGTGTTTTTGTCAGTGTCCGTCCTGCAAGATGTTTGCAATTAAAGGTAATAATTTATAAGATTTGGTAATTAACATAGGGCGACACGGTGGCGCGGTGGGTAGCACTGTTGCCTCACAGCAAGAAGGTCGCAGGTTCAAGACCGCCTTGGGCCTGGGTCTGGGGCCTTTCTGTGTGGAGTTTGCATGTTCTCCCCGTGTCTGCGTGGGTTTTCACCGGGTACTCCGGTTTCCTCCCACAATACAAAAAACATGCTCAGGTTAATTGGTAAACTCTAAATTGCCCATAGGTGTGAGTGTGAGAGTGAATGGTGTGTGAATGGTGTGTGTGCCCCACGATTGGCTGGCGACCATCTGGGGTGTATCCCTGCCTCTCGCCTTAACGCGCTGGGATAGGCTCCAGCAGACCCCTGCGACCCCGAAAGGGAATAAGCGGGATAGACAATGGATGGATGGATGGATGGTAATTAACATTGACACTAAGCAGGTAAACACAGTAAAACTACAACTGAAATACTCTACATACATACTGTACATGATGAGAATATCGTAATATTATGGAATGAACATGGCTTCCCTTTTATTGAACACTTTCAGCTTAATTAATTTCTTACAGAAAAATAAATAGATTGGACACACTGCTCTGATAACCACAGTATGTGTAGTAAATAGTGAGATGATAATAAATCTTTAGTCTTAATATTCACAAAAACGTATCCATCCATGAAACGACAGTGTCTGGATTTCCTGAGGGTCTGTGAACGCGTCTTGGAGTTTCAGCGTAGTTTATAGAAATAATATAATATGAAGAAATGCTTCAGCTCAGACTCAAACACAGGTCTGCTGCTTATGAGGCAAGAACACTACCCCCTACACCACCACAGAGCACCTACAGGACTTTAAGTTTTATTGATGATAATAGAATAATAAAACTTTGCCATCCAAACAATTTCACAGGTTATTTCCAAAAGTTGAGGTTGACAATTAGTCAAATTGATATGTGAGCCACAGACTGACGCTTCCTGCTTTTTTTATATTTGACCATTACACATTGATTCTGGGGTAAGTTCCATTGATTTGTTGTGGCATCAGAACCAGAGACATTTCTAAAGGGCTTGAGGTCAGCCAGGATTCAGCACACAACAGAATGAGTGTGTGGTCTATTTTAACAGTTTGTAGATTCTAAATATTTACACACAGGCTTTTTTTTTATAAAATGGGGTCATTTAAAGGAGGAAAAGTGTGTGTATTTGTGTGTGTGAGTCATAGCTTTTCGTTCCAGGGAGTTTTTCACTCTTTCATCTGGGGGCAAACAACCACAATGTGTTTCCTCTGAACTATTAAAGCCAGTGGAATTTATTTATACTGAACTACATCATGATATCTGAGAAAATACCCCTCAAAAGGAAAAAAAGGAGTAATTACATATTTATATGTGTTCTATAGAATCCACAGTTTGTCCAAACAAAGTATTTCCTGAAATTCACTAAACTTTTTCTATCACATTTATGAATTTATAAACTCAGAGAATCTATATTTAATAATATTTACCGTTGGTGTGTTATTAATGTTTAGCAGAAAGGAGGCTTACAGTGATATATAGTTTTATTGATTATTGATTGTTTATATGTGTAATCTGAGGTTTCAGACTCACCTTGTCCATGAGGGATCGAACACCAAAGCTGATGCAGCCCAGCAGCACACTCACCCTGATGAAACACAAATGATTAATAAGCAGTAAAACCAACACAGGATCCAACTCTGACGTCTGAAATGTGTTTTTTTTTGTTCTTCAAAAGTTTTAAATCCAACAGGCCCACAATTTATAAACTCATCAATGTTTTTTTAATCAGATTGTGTCAAACATCATTTTATCCTACAAGATTATGATCATTTCATTAAAGATTATTTATTACAAAAAGCATCAGGAATAGACTGAATTCAGGGGTAAAATCAGTGTTGATTGAAGCATGAGAAAACCATAAAGAAGATAAACGAGGCTGTGATGAAATGGTTAGAGCAATAAAATGTGATTGAACATGTTAGCAAACTGTCAGTGGGAACATATATTATTATCATAGCAAATGGTCCTTTATATAACACGTCTTTCCCATCGTGTTTTACAGACTTCACAGGAAAACAAACACATGATAGACACAATACAACAATAAAATCAAGCCAGCGAGAGCACACTGAATATAAAAAAAAACACTAAAACTATTTCCTTCTGGCAACACATTCCACATGTGAGTCTAAAAGCAGCTTGTTTAGGTTTGACTGGGAACAACCGGCAATCAGAACCAGGCGAGCCGAGCAGGGCTGGACCTGGGTCAGAAACCTGATATTCACCCTGGAGCTGGTGGTTCATGTCTGATCTGTACGATGAGTTTAAAATGATTATTCTGTCATGTCAAACCTCCTGGTGATGGTTTTAAAGTTTTAAGGTGTAGAAGTTGCTCTGATTCCTCATCATCTCACCCTTCATCTTCTACTGCTCTGTTACAACATCTGTTACACATCTATTCATCCTGAAAAATTTATCTTTTTTTAGTGAGTTTTTCCTCATTAGTTAGTTATTTCCTCTCGTTTGTGAATATGTACATATGTAAATATACATATCTGTGAGAGGTTGGTACGCTTACATTATTATTATCATTAGGAGCTAATTGTACATATGTGAATTGTGTAAATATATTGCTGCTCCATTTCAGATATATTATGTTTTTGTCATTTTGAACATTTTTTTAATTTTTTTGTTCTCCCATCTTTAAAATAAAGCCGTATTCATTCATTTATTCCAGGACAGGTGATGTGTTGTTGCTCAAACTTTAAAGGACACTCGACTTGATTTTGTCACAGATTCAATGTGAGTGAAGGTTGAACCAGGATAAAACCTCAGGGCAACACACTGGACTCTTTAAGACTTTTGGCCTAAAAACCCTTTTTTATTCAGGAAGCATTTTCATTTTGGATCTTTAAAAGATAAGAATAAAAGATAATTGCAGCACGAGGGGGAAAAACAAACCTTCACAAGCATGTTACAGAAAGCGTGTTTTCTCTAAGTAAATCTAATCTCTAGCCAGTTTTAGTCCATTGATGCAGGTTGTAATAAGTGGATAAACACTGTAGTTGTGATTTAAGTTTCCAGCCCATTAATCTGTGTATTTGTTCAGCTACAGCAGCACTTTGACCAAAGTTCTCTGCTGTTCAGGAGGATTTGCTGAAGAGGCACTGCCTCCCACAACGAATTTATAGCTCCACCGCAGGAGAAACTGTGAAATAAGCAACTTTTCATGACATTTCAGGCTGGACTTTATTAACACTGCACCTGAAGACACAGGGTGAAGATCAACCCCCCTGGGAGCAGGGTGTGTTAGCCTGTACTGAGACTTCTGATGGACCACGTGTAGAGATTTTAGCTCTTTTTGCTGCAATCTGAATCTGTGTTTTAAGACATTGATGCAGCTTCTACAGCATATGGAGCCGTGCACGGTGCTGGTAAAATATCTTGTTCTATGCAGGACACTTTGTAGAGGACAGTGTTTGAAGACGCCAGTCATATTAAAATATGTCTACAGAGCAAATCCAGTATCTGGATCTCCATGTTAACCATGCTGTTAACAGACACAGCTGCTGCATCTTAAAGGTGAGGTTCTGGTTTCTTTATGCTCAATGGATCCTTATATATGTCCTTTGAAGGAACAAGATGCAGATATTTTATGTTATAGTGTAAAACACTGTAGTGCTGCAGTTTCAGTTTATAAATGTCTACAGACACTTTTATTATCTACTCAATACCAAGATACTGTAACTCACTATTTTACTCTCCTGCCTCAAGCTGCTTCAGAATTAGCAGGTGGTTCCTGGTTCCCAGTTTGTTAGAATATATTTATTATAAAACACAAAGAAATGTGCACTTCTTTACTCCTATAACTGTAAACTGATGATCTTTGGTTTGTGGACTGTTGGTCTGGACAAAAAAAGACATTTTAGGTTCAATCTGCAGCTTTGACAAACACTGATCAACACTTTACACTATTTAATGAACAAACAACCAATCAATACATTTTTCAATAAAAAAAAACTGGTTAAGTGACTATCAAATAATCCAGAATCAGTGACTTATTTTAAATCACATTTTCATAGACTTGCTTTTGGTGATATTTTCCCATCTCTGTCTCTAATGATTTTATTCTTTTATTTGTATTTATTTTATTTTTTATGATCTTTCTGTTAATCTGTCTTTTGTTGCCTCACATTTGTCCTGCTGATTTATCAATGGAAGATATTTTAAAGGCAGAAGTTATTGTTGGAATCTTCTTGATATACCAGAGGAGTTTTATTTACTGCAATAAAGTTTTCTCTATTTTTCAGAGACTGTAAATCATACTCATACGAACATACAGGCATATCAATATTCTGAAACACAAGCTGTTTAAAACAAAGTAGTAAAAATATTGGGAAATATTTTTAAACATGGCTTCATAACACTTAAATAAAATATATTTACTATATAACTACATGGTTATTATTATTATTATTATAGTCTAGTAGTTGAATTAATATGTTTTTGTTAGATTACCATGTTTTTATCTTCACAAGGACACAAGTAGGAGAGTGTTGAATCAACATTAAATGTTAGTTTTAGTTTTAAATGTTAGTTTTGCAGCAGTTCCGACCTCTTTACACATTATTCCTTTCTCCATGCACCTTGTAAGTTAAGAGCAATTGTGCCAGAAACCTGTATTCTGCGACTAGAGTTTATAAAAAGTGACATAAATATGTCAGTATTCACCGCGGGGCGCAGGCCTTTTATTTAACTGTGCAACAAGGTGAAAATCACTTTGAATGGCTGCTCTCCTTGGATTAAAGCACATGGATGTTCTGTCTTTTCTTTGAGCTACAACAGAAGAGTCGTGTGATGGCCAGATTTCTGTTTCAGGAACAGATGTGTCCTTGTTGAATATAAAAAGCTGCAAACTGTTTGCAAGAGAGCATCCAGAACTCCACTGAGTGAATTTATAATCTGTGTATAATTCATACACTAAGCCTGTCAGTATATATAGTAAATACAGCCTGATAAATAAATAAATGCTGTAGCTGCAAGTTAAATTTGAGTTATCTAAATATAATAATAGGACCGCAGTGATTCTTCTGCATCATGGAAAATGACTTTTGACCCTATAAGAGGAAATAATGTTGTTCAGGATTCTCTAAATACAACAACATAGCTGAAGAAATGTGTGGTTCATTCAACCATATGTCTCCATCCCCAGTAATGACCCTGTTTCAGCTTCAGCCTGCTGAAGCAGGGAGGCGAGAGTAACACACTCATTCTGCCCGATTCAGAACACACACACACACACACACACACACACGCGGAAGCATGCTGCAGCATCAATTATAAAAAGGCCCTTTCTTGCTCTTTGTGTCTGTGCATATAAAGTACACTGGGTAGCGTGTTACAGCTAAAAAACAAAAAAAAAACAAATAGAAATTTATTTAAATTCACAACAAGTGTGTCATCAACATTCTGAGCAGGTACCTCGTTGTGGAGTGTGAGTTCCACATGGTGAAGAGGAGTCTCTTATGAAGGTCCTCCTCACCAACAACACTGAGAACAACAGGGAAATACAGAGTTTATTTAAACAAACTAACCGGGTAAATATTCCCTCAGAAACATGTGTTTGGCAATAAAAACACTGTGTCTACAGAATTCAAAGCTGAGCATTCATCACACTCCCAGTTATTCCTCCTCATCACTCAGGTGAATGTTGGATTGTGGAGGAAAAATCAAAGTGAGTTCAGCATCTGGCAGGTTCTTAAACTGAGGATTCACTGTAATAAGAGAGTTCAGGAAACACAGAGCTTTACTGTCTGTGCTTCTAAAACTATCAGGATGGATGGAAATATCTTAATATCATAAAATCTAATATGCTACACCTCCAGACTCCAAATCATCTGAATACTTACAAGTAGAATGTCTGTAGGAAGACGGGGTTCCTGCAGGTAGGAACCACCTGGGTCTTCTGTCTGTCTCCAGGTTCAGAGTCTGGAAACATCCCAACCTGAAGCACAGGAAACAAAGACTACACTAGGGAGGATTCCCACTGTCATCTTACGGGTTTTGTTCCCCTGTGATTCTACACATACCTTCACATATGAGTCACAGGGCCCCTGGCTTCCCTCCAGCATACCTCTGGCCTCCAAAACTAAGCACATGAAACATTAGATTTAAAGAGCTTGTTTCAGTCGATTCTACAGGTTAACACTGGATCCCTGAATAAAAAGGCCCTGAATGTCTTAGAAAAGCTCCAGTTTACATATAATACATTTGAACAAACCCAGCTATATGTGTTATGAATTTAGAAATTACTGATGCAGAAACATTTTTGGATTTTTGACTCGAGTGGCAATGTTTATTACAGTTTCACAGAGAGTCTGTATTTGTGTTTCTCAATGAAGTATGCGGTGGCAGAATAAGAGGATGTCTGACTGCTGAAATAACAAGCTGTGAAAATGATTTGCAAGGAGCCATCAAGAATGTGGAAAGGCTGAGAACTCAGAAAGGGCAATGTGCACGCTTTGCAGAAAAAGCTGAGTTTATTGTGGGCATTTCATCCTGTGCCAGAAACACAGCATAGAAACAGTTTCCAACTTTCTGCTGTTTGTACTGGGAAAGTGAAAATCATCCATGTCTGCAGCCATTCATCTCCTCCTGTTTACATGAGGCTCCAGCTGCTAACTATCACATATAAAAACTGTATTTACAGCAGCACATAAATATAAACTCAACATTTAGAGGCCCTGCTAATAATAATCTAACTATAAAACTCAAGTCATATTCCAAGGCTCAATGAGAGAAAACCCACCCATCACCAGGACATTTAAATGACCCTTAAAGCAGATTTAAATGTGCTTGGACCACTGAGCATACGAATAAGAGCAGCTCCTCCTCAGTTATTGGTTTTACATCTTGTTTTTTAAGCTTTGTGTGAGAAAATATCTATCACTGCCACTGAAATTATAAATCATTTACCAATTTGTTTTAGAGAGGTGACGCTAAATTCTGAGGACATGATTTGTTGAGGTGCTGAATTATTCAGAGGTGTTTTAATTAGTCTGATTTGTATGTGATATTTCATCAAACGTGTCGAGCAACAGGCGCGAGGACGAGGAAAAACACTGAGAAAAACATGTTGTTATGCGAGAGGAAATTACACAGAGAAATGACAGGAGCACAAAGGGCTGCGAGAGGATGGAGGATTACATCCAGGATGGGGGGCTGTGGTTGCTAGGCAACCGCCATAAACAACCACTTGTGTTGGATTAATGCAGCCGGAGCTGGAACGGTGGAACGCTTGTGGTTTTACAGGTGATTTGCACCGTTACCTTTTCTACTTCCCATTTAGAAATCATGTGTGGTCCAATAAAACTGTCATTTTATACCATGTTTTGGTGTGTGTTTTATACAGGAAAACATTTGACATAAAATGATACACTTTGCTGCAAGGTTATCCCTCCCCCACCTAAAATTATGAAGAAAAATAAATTAAAAATAAATAGAAATTAGCTTAAAATTAAAAGTATAACAGGACTCACCGCTAACAACGAGAAGTTCATGCTCAACAATGACCGACAGCTTCAGTTCACCTGGTGAAAAATAAACAGATATAAACAGTTAATAGACTTGCAAAGCTTTGTTTTTGAATAAATAGAATTATTTTTGTTAGAAAGTTTTTATTCTTTTTCCTTTTATTGTGGAGGAGTCCCTATCCATCACAATCAGATAATAATGGTGTTGACGTTGCATAGCTTGTCAACAGAAAGGTAATAACCTCATGAATTATAAATCTATAATACTGATGCATATAGTGAAATAAAATTCAGAAATAATGTGGATGTGTAGCAGCACAAACTGAAAATAAACACTTTGTGCAATTAAGTGAACCTGCAAATAAATAAATTATTGGAATCTGAACAAACTTTCATTTCCTATTCTTTTAAACCAAAGCTGCAGAAAAATTAAATTAAATAAATGACAAAAACACAACTATATCATTGTTCCACAACAACTAATAATTATATCCTCCTGTGATAATATTTTACACTGCATTATTAAGGCAGTTAATTAAGTAGTATAGTAATTTAACATGTTGGACTTTAAGTGTTTTTCATGTAACGTACTTTCCTTATATCTTGGGTTGATGTGTGTGTATGTGTGTGTGTGTGTGTGTGTGTGTGATACAGTAAGTGTGTTTTCTCTCTGTAATTTCTCCCAGGCCTGGTGACTGGTGTTGACACTGCTAACATTGGCTCTGTGCTGTTCTCAATAATCCTGCTCATAGATGATGTTGATAAGCTGCTGGCTGTTTCACAGCTTGGGTAAAAAGGATGTTTGTGGTTCCCACACTTCGTGCTGCTGGTACATATGAAGTGTTCCTGAGGTAGTTATGGAGCTCTCTGCACAACCAGCATCACACTGCAGGTATGAACCGAACCAAACAGAACTGGTGAATGCAGCCTGACAGTTTCAGGCCAGTGAATACTGAATAAAATCTGAGTAACAAACTATTCTGACATGCAGTGTGGTCTGTGTTTTGGAAGAGAGATGATTCAACACAGATATATATTCATACGTGATCCAGGGTTGTTTTATTTACTATTAAACAGCTTAGGTGCAGCCTCGAGCTGAATGATGTAAAATCAATGAGGAGCATCAACACTACAAATCACAACTAATTAATTATCTAATCGACTCTGATCCAGTAGTTGTAGTTCACAGTGTTTATGTATTATCTGTTCTAGCTTTTCCAACTTCTTGTATATAAATATATGGTAATAATCATTCATACAATAGGACACAGGCTGATCATCTTCAGATTTTTGCATTAGAGTTACAGCATTTATTGTTTTAGATTAGATAGATTAGATTTTAATGCTATGATGTAAGTTTATGTAAATGTTGCTGTGGAATTAAACTCGATTTGAAGAAAATCATGAATGAAATTGAAATCCCAATATTTGTCAGAAAAATCACAGGCTCATTTTTCCTTAAAATCAATCAGCCCTGATTTTTCTCCACTGGTTCACAGCAGCAGCAAACTAAGAAAGAAAAGTGCCTGAGGGTAAATACAGATTTATTTGGTGTATTAAGAGATACGTAAAAAGAGAGTCAGGGAGCTGTGAGAGAAGAGGTTGATCAGCGCTGGGTTAACCAGACCAGATGTGTGTAGGAGGGTTTATATGACACACACATGTAAACAGCTCTAACACACACACACACACACACACACACACACACAGTTCAGAACACCAGAACTTCACAATCATTAATGTGGTTTGATTCAATGAGACCTGATGTTGGATGAATTCAGCCTCCGAGGCACATTTCTATATTTTGGCCGACACAGATATGATGTTCTTGACGTGGACATGCTGCTGCCACACAGATCTGGAGCTAATGTGCCCCCCCCCTCAGAAACAGCAGCCTGGGGGGCAGCATCAGGATCTGGAGCAGCAGAACAACTCAGTCGGTGAAACTGAGGTCAGGAGGAAACATGATTCGGTCTAAAGGAGACGCAGCTGCACAGCTTTAATGGAGAGAACGAGCTGGGTTTAATACGACATGAATCACAAGGTTTGTAGTAGTTTAAGTATAATAATAAATTAATGACTGAATTTTGTTTTTATT
>JAYKQN010000059.1:435000-532091 GCA_036785175.1 Eupleurogrammus muticus | reverse complement strand
CTAACCCTAACCCTAACCCTAACCCTAACCCTAACCCTAACCCTAACCCTAACCCTAACCCTAACCCTAACCCTAACCCTAACCCTAACCCTAACCCTAACCCTAACCCTAACCCTAACCCTAACCCTAACCCTAACCCTAACCCTAACCCTAACCCTAACCCTAACCCTAACCCTAACCCTAACCCTAACCCTAACCCTAACCCTAACCCTAACCCTAACCCTAACCCTAACCCTAACCCTAACCCTAACCCTAACCCTAACCCTAACCCTAACCCTAACCCTAACCCTAACCCTAACCCTAACCCTAACCCTAACCCTAACCCTAACCCTAACCCTAACCCTAACCCTAACCCTAACCCTAACCCTAACCCTAACCCTAACCCTAACCCTAACCCTAACCCTAACCCTAACCCTAACCCTAACCCTAACCCTAACCCTAACCCTAACCCTAACCCTAACCCTAACCCTAACCCTAACCCTAACCCTAACCCTAACCCTAACCCTAACCCTAACCCTAACCCTAACCCTAACCCTAACCCTAACCCTAACCCTAACCCTAACCCTAACCCTAACCCTAACCCTAACCCTAACCCTAACCCTAACCCTAACCCTAACCCTAACCCTAACCCTAACCCTAACCCTAACCCTAACCCTAACCCTAACCCTAACCCTAACCCTAACCCTAACCCTAACCCTAACCCTAACCCTAACCCTAACCCTAACCCTAACCCTAACCCTAACCCTAACCCTAACCCTAACCCTAACCCTAACCCTAACCCTAACCCTAACCCTAACCCTAACCCTAACCCTAACCCTAACCCTAACCCTAACCCTAACCCTAACCCTAACCCTAACCCTAACCCTAACCCTAACCCTAACCCTTAACCCTAACCCTTAACCCTAACCCTTAACCCTAACCCTTAACCCTAACCCTTAACCCTAACCCTTAACCCTAACCCTTAACCCTAACCCTTAACCCTAACCCTTAACCCTAACCCTTAACCCTAACCCTTAACCCTAACCCTTAACCCTAACCCTTAACCCTAACCCTTAACCCTAACCCTTAACCCTAACCCTTAACCCTAACCCTTAACCCTAACCCTTAACCCTAACCCTTAACCCTAACCCTTAACCCTAACCCTTAACCCTAACCCTTAACCCTAACCCTTAACCCTAACCCTTAACCCTAACCCTTAACCCTAACCCTTAACCCTAACCCTTAACCCTAACCCTTAACCCTAACCCTTAACCCTAACCCTTAACCCTAACCCTTAACCCTAACCCTTAACCCTAACCCTTAACCCTAACCCTTAACCCTAACCCTTAACCCTAACCCTTAACCCTAACCCTTAACCCTAACCCTTAACCCTAACCCTTAACCCTTAACCCTTAACCCTTAACCCTAACCCTTAACCCTAACCCTTAACCCTAACCCTTAACCCTAACCCTTAACCCTAACCCTTAACCCTAACCCTTAACCCTAACCCTTAACCCTAACCCTTAACCCTAACCCTTAACCCTAACCCTTAACCCTAAACCTTAACCCTAGAACTTAACCCTAGAACTTAACCCTAGAACTTAACCCTAGAACTTAACCCTAGAACTTAACCCTAGAACTTAACCCTAGAACTTAACCCTAGAACTTAACCCTAGAACTTAACCCTAGAACTTAACCCTAGAACTTAACCCTAGAACTTAACCCTAGAACTTAACCCTAGAACTTAACCCTAGAACTTAACCCTAGAACTTAACCCTAGAACTTAACCCTAGAACTTAACCCTAGAACTTAACCCTAGAACTTAACCCTAGAACTTAACCCTAGAACTTAACCCTAGAACTTAACCCTAGAACTTAACCCTAGAACTTAACCCTAGAACTTAACCCTAGAACTTAACCCTAGAACTTAACCCTAGAACTTAACCCTAGAACTTAACCCTAGAACTTAACCCTAGAACTTAACCCTAGAACTTAACCCTAGAACTTAACCCTAGAACTTAACCCTAGAACTTAACCCTAGAACTTAACCCTAGAACTTAACCCTAGAACTTAACCCTAGAACTTAACCCTAGAACTTAACCCTAGAACTTAACCCTAGAACTTAACCCTAGAACTTAACCCTAGAACTTAACCCTAGAACTTAACCCTAGAACTTAACCCTAGAACTTAACCCTAGAACTTAACCCTAGAACTTAACCCTAGAACTTAACCCTAGAACTTAACCCTAGAACTTAACCCTAGAACTTAACCCTAGAACTTAACCCTAGAACTTAACCCTAGAACTTAACCCTAGAACTTAACCCTAGAACTTAACCCTAGAACTTAACCCTAGAACTTAACCCTAGAACTTAACCCTAGAACTTAACCCTAGAACTTAACCCTAGAACTTAACCCTAGAACTTAACCCTAGAACTTAACCCTAGAACTTAACCCTAGAACTTAACCCTAGAACTTAACCCTAGAACTTAACCCTAGAACTTAACCCTAGAACTTAACCCTAGAACTTAACCCTAGAACTTAACCCTAGAACTTAACCCTAGAACTTAACCCTAGAACTTAACCCTAGAACTTAACCCTAGAACTTAACCCTAGAACTTAACCCTAGAACTTAACCCTAGAACTTAACCCTAGAACTTAACCCTAGAACTTAACCCTAGAACTTAACCCTAGAACTTAACCCTAGAACTTAACCCTAGAACTTAACCCTAGAACTTAACCCTAGAACTTAACCCTAGAACTTAACCCTAGAACTTAACCCTAGAACTTAACCCTAGAACTTAACCCTAGAACTTAACCCTAGAACTTAACCCTAGAACTTAACCCTAGAACTTAACCCTAGAACTTAACCCTAGAACTTAACCCTAGAACTTAACCCTAGAACTTAACCCTAGAACTTAACCCTAGAACTTAACCCTAGAACTTAACCCTAGAACTTAACCCTAGAACTTAACCCTAGAACTTAACCCTAGAACTTAACCCTAGAACTTAACCCTAGAACTTAACCCTAGAACTTAACCCTAGAACTTAACCCTAGAACTTAACCCTAGAACTTAACCCTAGAACTTAACCCTAGAACTTAACCCTAGAACTTAACCCTAGAACTTAACCCTAGAACTTAACCCTAGAACTTAACCCTAGAACTTAACCCTAGAACTTAACCCTAGAACTTAACCCTAGAACTTAACCCTAGAACTTAACCCTAGAACTTAACCCTAGAACTTAACCCTAGAACTTAACCCTAGAACTTAACCCTAGAACTTAACCCTAGAACTTAACCCTAGAACTTAACCCTAGAACTTAACCCTAGAACTTAACCCTAGAACTTAACCCTAGAACTTAACCCTAGAACTTAACCCTAGAACTTAACCCTAGAACTTAACCCTAGAACTTAACCCTAGAACTTAACCCTAGAACTTAACCCTAGAACTTAACCCTAGAACTTAACCCTAGAACTTAACCCTAGAACTTAACCCTAGAACTTAACCCTAGAACTTAACCCTAGAACTTAACCCTAGAACTTAACCCTAGAACTTAACCCTAGAACTTAACCCTAGAACTTAACCCTAGAACTTAACCCTAGAACTTAACCCTAGAACTTAACCCTAGAACTTAACCCTAGAACTTAACCCTAGAACTTAACCCTAGAACTTAACCCTAGAACTTAACCCTAGAACTTAACCCTAGAACTTAACCCTAGAACTTAACCCTAGAACTTAACCCTAGAACTTAACCCTAGAACTTAACCCTAGAACTTAACCCTAGAACTTAACCCTAGAACTTAACCCTAGAACTTAACCCTAGAACTTAACCCTAGAACTTAACCCTAGAACTTAACCCTAGAACTTAACCCTAGAACTTAACCCTAGAACTTAACCCTAGAACTTAACCCTAGAACTTAACCCTAGAACTTAACCCTAGAACTTAACCCTAGAACTTAACCCTAGAACTTAACCCTAGAACTTAACCCTAGAACTTAACCCTAGAACTTAACCCTAGAACTTAACCCTAGAACTTAACCCTAGAACTTAACCCTAGAACTTAACCCTAGAACTTAACCCTAGAACTTAACCCTAGAACTTAACCCTAGAACTTAACCCTAGAACTTAACCCTAGAACTTAACCCTAGAACTTAACCCTAGAACTTAACCCTAGAACTTAACCCTAGAACTTAACCCTAGAACTTAACCCTAGAACTTAACCCTAGAACTTAACCCTAGAACTTAACCCTAGAACTTAACCCTAGAACTTAACCCTAGAACTTAACCCTAGAACTTAACCCTAGAACTTAACCCTAGAACTTAACCCTAGAACTTAACCCTAGAACTTAACCCTAGAACTTAACCCTAGAACTTAACCCTAGAACTTAACCCTAGAACTTAACCCTAGAACTTAACCCTAGAACTTAACCCTAGAACTTAACCCTAGAACTTAACCCTAGAACTTAACCCTAGAACTTAACCCTAGAACTTAACCCTAGAACTTAACCCTAGAACTTAACCCTAGAACTTAACCCTAGAACTTAACCCTAGAACTTAACCCTAGAACTTAACCCTAGAACTTAACCCTAGAACTTAACCCTAGAACTTAACCCTAGAACTTAACCCTAGAACTTAACCCTAGAACTTAACCCTAGAACTTAACCCTAGAACTTAACCCTAGAACTTAACCCTAGAACTTAACCCTAGAACTTAACCCTAGAACTTAACCCTAGAACTTAACCCTAGAACTTAACCCTAGAACTTAACCCTAGAACTTAACCCTAGAACTTAACCCTAGAACTTAACCCTAGAACTTAACCCTAGAACTTAACCCTAGAACTTAACCCTAGAACTTAACCCTAGAACTTAACCCTAGAACTTAACCCTAGAACTTAACCCTAGAACTTAACCCTAGAACTTAACCCTAGAACTTAACCCTAGAACTTAACCCTAGAACTTAACCCTAGAACTTAACCCTAGAACTTAACCCTAGAACTTAACCCTAGAACTTAACCCTAGAACTTAACCCTAGAACTTAACCCTAGAACTTAACCCTAGAACTTAACCCTAGAACTTAACCCTAGAACTTAACCCTAGAACTTAACCCTAGAACTTAACCCTAGAACTTAACCCTAGAACTTAACCCTAGAACTTAACCCTAGAACTTAACCCTAGAACTTAACCCTAGAACTTAACCCTAGAACTTAACCCTAGAACTTAACCCTAGAACTTAACCCTAGAACTTAACCCTAGAACTTAACCCTAGAACTTAACCCTAGAACTTAACCCTAGAACTTAACCCTAGAACTTAACCCTAGAACTTAACCCTAGAACTTAACCCTAGAACTTAACCCTAGAACTTAACCCTAGAACTTAACCCTAGAACTTAACCCTAGAACTTAACCCTAGAACTTAACCCTAGAACTTAACCCTAGAACTTAACCCTAGAACTTAACCCTAGAACTTAACCCTAGAACTTAACCCTAGAACTTAACCCTAGAACTTAACCCTAGAACTTAACCCTAGAACTTAACCCTAGAACTTAACCCTAGAACTTAACCCTAGAACTTAACCCTAGAACTTAACCCTAGAACTTAACCCTAGAACTTAACCCTAGAACTTAACCCTAGAACTTAACCCTAGAACTTAACCCTAGAACTTAACCCTAGAACTTAACCCTAGAACTTAACCCTAGAACTTAACCCTAGAACTTAACCCTAGAACTTAACCCTAGAACTTAACCCTAGAACTTAACCCTAGAACTTAACCCTAGAACTTAACCCTAGAACTTAACCCTAGAACTTAACCCTAGAACTTAACCCTAGAACTTAACCCTAGAACTTAACCCTAGAACTTAACCCTAGAACTTAACCCTAGAACTTAACCCTAGAACTTAACCCTAGAACTTAACCCTAGAACTTAACCCTAGAACTTAACCCTAGAACTTAACCCTAGAACTTAACCCTAGAACTTAACCCTAGAACTTAACCCTAGAACTTAACCCTAGAACTTAACCCTAGAACTTAACCCTAGAACTTAACCCTAGAACTTAACCCTAGAACTTAACCCTAGAACTTAACCCTAGAACTTAACCCTAGAACTTAACCCTAGAACTTAACCCTAGAACTTAACCCTAGAACTTAACCCTAGAACTTAACCCTAGAACTTAACCCTAGAACTTAACCCTAGAACTTAACCCTAGAACTTAACCCTAGAACTTAACCCTAGAACTTAACCCTAGAACTTAACCCTAGAACTTAACCCTAGAACTTAACCCTAGAACTTAACCCTAGAACTTAACCCTAGAACTTAACCCTAGAACTTAACCCTAGAACTTAACCCTAGAACTTAACCCTAGAACTTAACCCTAGAACTTAACCCTAGAACTTAACCCTAGAACTTAACCCTAGAACTTAACCCTAGAACTTAACCCTAGAACTTAACCCTAGAACTTAACCCTAGAACTTAACCCTAGAACTTAACCCTAGAACTTAACCCTAGAACTTAACCCTAGAACTTAACCCTAGAACTTAACCCTAGAACTTAACCCTAGAACTTAACCCTAGAACTTAACCCTAGAACTTAACCCTAGAACTTAACCCTAGAACTTAACCCTAGAACTTAACCCTAGAACTTAACCCTAGAACTTAACCCTAGAACTTAACCCTAGAACTTAACCCTAGAACTTAACCCTAGAACTTAACCCTAGAACTTAACCCTAGAACTTAACCCTAGAACTTAACCCTAGAACTTAACCCTAGAACTTAACCCTAGAACTTAACCCTAGAACTTAACCCTAGAACTTAACCCTAGAACTTAACCCTAGAACTTAACCCTAGAACTTAACCCTAGAACTTAACCCTAGAACTTAACCCTAGAACTTAACCCTAGAACTTAACCCTAGAACTTAACCCTAGAACTTAACCCTAGAACTTAACCCTAGAACTTAACCCTAGAACTTAACCCTAGAACTTAACCCTAGAACTTAACCCTAGAACTTAACCCTAGAACTTAACCCTAGAACTTAACCCTAGAACTTAACCCTAGAACTTAACCCTAGAACTTAACCCTAGAACTTAACCCTAGAACTTAACCCTAGAACTTAACCCTAGAACTTAACCCTAGAACTTAACCCTAGAACTTAACCCTAGAACTTAACCCTAGAACTTAACCCTAGAACTTAACCCTAGAACTTAACCCTAGAACTTAACCCTAGAACTTAACCCTAGAACTTAACCCTAGAACTTAACCCTAGAACTTAACCCTAGAACTTAACCCTAGAACTTAACCCTAGAACTTAACCCTAGAACTTAACCCTAGAACTTAACCCTAGAACTTAACCCTAGAACTTAACCCTAGAACAAACAAAAAAACAAACCCAAACAGGCTTAGAATGCATTGGCCCCTTCCACACAGCAAGCAAACAAAAAAAGGCTTAATTTATTCATACTATTGTTCCAATTACAGTACTATGATTAGAGTGCTCATTAACTATGGTTGTTTGCAGAAAAATATCTCACACATGAAGTAAAAGGAGTGAAGTTCCTCTCCCAAGCTTCTACATCGACTAATACGATGCGGGAAGAGCTTACTCAATTTACCGTGCGTACGTGGGTTTTCTGCAAATAAAACAAAAAACTGAGTAGACAGGGAAATCCTAGTCCCATCAATTGTCTTACTCTTCCATTCACACTTCTCATTCACACCTAGGATCGGTACGTTGATCCTTTCAGAATCAATGACTGGATTCTTGCGAGGTCGGTACGTTGACCTCGGAGATCGGTACGTTGATCTCTGGAATTGGCCAAATTCCTTATTAGTACTACTTAGGACTTTCGATACGGTCAAAGTCTTAACCCAAGGACTTTCGATACGGTCAAAGTCTTAACCCAATTTGCTCTCTTTACGCGTCTGGTACTCACTTCTGGCTCTCTGTAGTTCGGATGATAGATCAGGGACCCCCGGAGATCCAGTTCTAACCCTGGCCCGAATCCGAATTCACGGTTCGGGACTTATCAGTGACCTGGTGACTCGCCGTCGACGGTCTGCAGACCGTAGAGCTCCTCGTCAGGTTCCCTGATCCACCATCCGGCTCGAAGGACCAAGAATTATGTCAGGAGTTTTCCAACTCGCTCAATACCTGTCAGAGATCAGAATAAATGAGAATCAGACACCAGAGCTACTTTGTACAAAGGGCACCCTGCTACTGCAACATCTAAGCCACAGAGCAGAGACGCGCAGAGCAGTTCCTCGTTCCTTTATTTATACACACAAAACAGAAACATAACAGCGTCATGCTTTCGGGCACGGTGATATGCTAACATCTCTTGATAACAAGTACATCTGTGACAACAACTCTTGGGTAAGAAAAACTGGTCCAAAATGTTTTGTCTAAAGCATCGTGACATCTTCGGATAACAACTGTGCGAATACAGAATGTTCTTCCCAGGCTATATGGCTTTATCTGCGTGTGACACTCTCAGCAGTCTTCTAACAGAATGCAATGGCCCCTTCACTGCAGCATTACACAAAAGTCAGAAATCCATGGGAGCATTATAGATTCAGGGGGAGAAAAAAAAAAAAAAGTCGTTTTGGTCTAAATCCATCCAACAAATCAGCTTAGGGGTGAACCAACAAACTGCTTCGTTCTCAGAGCAGAGCTTGGAAGTCAAAGCGGACGAGTGGCTCAAAAAGTACAAGTTCTATACTCCCTGATTAGGTCAGTGTTACCAGAAGATTCTGATCCAACGAACATTGTAATCATATTGAACACATTTATTGTTTATATAGTAATACATTTTGGGAAAACACTACAAAAAAAATTATGCAAAAACACAGTAGTGCCTTGTATATATTAGTATATAATCTTCAGCTATTCTAACCCTAACTTACAAATGCTAACTTAAGTAGAAATTTACACAGAAATACTCATTCCTACCTGATAATGAGTCCAAAGGGGTCACAGGAATCCATAGGAGCAATGATGTAGAGGTCTAAATTCCATCCAACATGGACATCAACATCTAACAACGTGATACCAGTTTTTCTAATGATTATTTTATTGATAAAGAAAAAACTTAAACAGAAATATACATTTTTATTCAATATTTTGAAGTTTCTAGCTATGACTATTCAATTTGTATAGCCCAGAATCACAAATTTGCCAAGAAACACAACATCCCATGCCCTTAGACCCTCACATCGTACAAGGTAAAACTCCCTAAAAACCCCTTTAAACAGGGGGGAAGAAAAAAAAGAACCTTCAGAAAAAAAAAACAGGGAGGGATCCCTCTTCCAGGACAGACAGGCTGCAGTAGATTGTGTGCAGGTGGTAACATAGGGAAAATTGGACATTACAAGAGGCAAACAGAAATGTAATGAATTTGAGTGTAAGTGGAGGATGAGCAGGATCCATCACAGCTTCCAGGTGAACCAGGACAGCATCAGACCCTCCAACATCCATAGCTCCCTCAGTGGCTGCACTGCAGCATGCTCTGTGAATGAGATTTCACAGGAAGCCAGTGTAGAGAGGCTAATACAGGTGAGATATGCTTCCTTCTTCTAGTGTCAGTTAATGAATGTGCAGCTGCATTCTGGACTAACACACATACACACAGGCTAACAAACTAGCTTGCTAACATTCATACAGGAAAAACCAAAAAAGGAACCCCCATATAAAAAAGTTTTTCCTCCCTGGCTTTGGCACATACACAAACACCCGCATCGTAGTGTCTTAGCCAACATGTCTCACCCACATACACACGGCCTAAAAAGCTAGTTTTTCCTCTCAGGCACAGACACAAAACCTTAGACATACTTAACCAATAGCAGTTATGTCCGTCTGAAGCAATGTAGCTAGCATTCAAATGCTAACTAAAAAAGTAGAAATTTACTCAAAAACAAATTCTTACCAGATAATGACTAGATGGGTCACATGAATCCAAAGGTGTGATGAGGTAATCCTGAAAAAAGTTACTTTTGTTCAAAATCTATTCAACAAATCCTCTTAAGGGTGAACCAAAAAAATCCCTTGTTCTCTGAAGTAAAAGGGGACGAGTGGCGCAAAAGCACAAATTTTATACTACACGATGACCTCAGTTCTTCCAGAAGATTTTGATCTAACGATCATTGTTATATTTAACACATTTATTGCTTATAAAGTAGTACATTTTGGGAAAACTTACTACAAAAAATTATGTAAGACAAATGTAATTAGTGCATTGTATATACTACTAGTAACATTCTTTAGCTGTGTTATTAATGTTTATATCCATAAATGCAAGCTCCAAAATGTATTAACATAATTTAAACTATTTTTGAAAGAAATTCATCTATAGTTTAAATCTACCAATACATTAAAAAAAATTAAGAAATGTACATTTATGTTAAATACTTTAAAATTTTTAGTCAAAGAAACAGTCAAAATATAAATGCAAAATTATGTTTTAGAAGATTAAACTAAAATCTGCCACCCCTGTTGTGAACTGGACTACCTGAATTGTTACAATTTGAATTTTATTTAAAGCTTGAAATTCTTATTTTTATAAACAGATTTTATTGTAGAGCGGCTACACACTACTGCCAGTGATGGATCATGCATCCCATTTGAGGCAAACAACCCCTTACCGTAACAAGTGCTGCAGCTATGGAAATATAAAGGAGTTACCTGGGCAAAGAACTTGCAGGTTTACAGGGATCTCTGCTTCCCATGAAAGGAGATCCTCAAAAAGGGATGGCAATGAGGAATTTGGGATCTTCACCATCTGCACCTGCATTGGGATGATGAAGAATAGGGACTCTAAGTTAGAGACAGTTTAAGTCATAACTCCAGCCCCATTTATCACAGAGAAATGAGCCTGAAAATTGATAGATTTGTCTCAAGAGGAATGACTTAAGTCTTAAAAAGATTTTTGATAAGCGCTTGCTATCAAAAGTTAAGCAAAATGTCGGGACATGCACTGAAACACTTGTCCATAAGGGGCCATATCTCGGAACGAAACGTCACAGATAAATATTGATAGATATGGGGTCCTCATGCCCGCAAACAGAGGAGACCATTCAGGTTTGAAGTTTCTATGTACTTCCCATCAAAAGTTAAGAATTGTCAAAGGGCCAGAGTTGCCATTGGAGGCAAACAACCCCTTAATCCTATAGCATCAACTCACAATACTAGCTAGTAAATTTACTCTAGTTGCAGTTTAGTCCATCAACTCACAATAAATATACACACAAGGCACAGAATAGAGCTTTGTCATAGAAGAACTTTTTTTAATATGTAAGAGGATTAAAATGTAATTAATGCATCACTTTACTACATCAACTCACAATACCAGCTAGTATTCTATGTATGGTTGCTGCAGTGGTTCCTGCCATAAACTCCCAATAAACACAAAAGGCAAAGAATAGAGCTTTGTCATAATGCAATTTAAAAAACTCCTACAATATTTAAATATGTAACGGGATTCAAATGTAATTTCCCCTTAACTGCATTACCTTACATCAGCACACAACCTACAAGTACAGCAGTATTTAGCTCCATCAACTCACAATAGTACCTAAACATACACAAACAAGGCATAAAACAAAGCATCATTAAAGTATATTATATAGTAGGTTCAGACTGTAATTACAGCTTTACTGCAATACTTTACTACATGAACGATACAATACAACATGCATATACATACACACAAAATTAGTCTAGTCAATTAGTCTAACCCTAGTCATAAAAACACAGCCCCGCGCTTGCACACACTGATGCGCCCACACAGTGACACAAACATGTAGATATGTACAGACATGCACCTCCTAATATGTTAAATAGTAGCTATATCTCATCCACAGGCTAACAAGCTAGTCTGGTACCTGCGCTTATGTTAAGGTTCATCCTAAGTTATGTTAAAAATAAAACACTAATTGATCAAAAATAGTTTATTCCTGAAGGACACCGACACACAAACATGCAAAACACATGCAGCGTCCTAATATGTCAACAGTAGTTGTCTCACAGCACACATGAGCTAAAAAGCTAGCTTGCTAACAGCCATCATGATAGTGGAAAAAACAAAGCAAATCCTGTCAAAAAGTAAAAAGAAAAAAGCCTGAATGATCAAAAATAGTTAATTCCTGTAGGACACAGACAGAACATATAGCTTTTCCTCTCAGACTTCGGGATACAACACACCTGCCTCCTTATATCTTATCTAACATGCACATGGGCTAAAAAGCTAGCTTGGTAACATTTATCATAAGTAAAAAGAAAAAAGCAGGAATGATCAAAAATAGCTTATTCCTGTCAGACACAGAAACATGCTGTGTCCTATTATGTCAATTAACAGTAGTTGTCTAGCATGCGCATGAGCTAACAAGCTTGCTTGCTAACAGCCCTTAAGCCAACAGTCCTACAGGAAAAAACAAAAAAGCGAATCCTGTCAAAAATAGTTTTTCCTCTCGGACTTAGGACATACAACACACCCGCCTCATCATATCTTAGCTAACATGCACATGGGCTAACAAGCTAGCTCGGTAATGGCGTTTATGTTAACAATTTATCATAAGTAAAAAAAAAGCGCGAAAGATCAAAAATAGTTCATTCCTGTCAGACAGACACAAGAACATATGCTCCGGAGTTGTCTCTCACACGTGCACACACGAGCTAACTAGCTTGCTTGCTAACAGCCCTTAAGCTAATAGTCATCGTACAGGAAAAACGAACCAAAAAAGCTAACATGCACATGGGCTAACAAGATAGCTCGGTAATGGCGTTATGTTAATATAAGTAAGAAGGAAAAAAAACACAGAATCAAAAATATTTATTCCTGACAAACAGACACAAGAACATATGCTCCACCCTAATAGGTCAATTAACAGTAGTTGTCTAGCTTGCACACGTGAGCTAACAAGCTTGCTTGCTAACAGCCCTTAAGCTAACAGTTATACAGGAAAGATAAACCAAAAAGAGAATGCTGTCAAAAATATAGTTTTTCCTCTCGGACAGAGGTACATGCATGGAAACCAAATCTTACGCATACTTAACCACGTACGTACACTTAAACTAATAGCTGTTTGTTGGTTGGAAAGACTGATGGAAAATAGCTAGCATACAAATGATAATCAAAAAGCAGAAATTTACTCCGGAAAAACTAATTCCTACCCGATAAAGACGGTCCAAAGGGGTCACAGAAATCCACAGGAGCGACGAAGTAATCGAGAAAAACGGTCTTTTTTGGTGGAAATCCGTTTAAGGGCAGAGCTCCAAGTTCCCTTGTTGTCTGAGCGGAGCTCAGAAGTCAAATGGACGAGTGGCGCGAAAGCACTTGTTTTATACTACGCGATGACGTCAGTTCTTCCAGAAGATTCTGATCTTTGCTTCTGAGTCAACGACCATTGTTTTTATATTCAACGCATTTATTGCTTATATAGGAAAACATTTAGGCAAACTTACCACCAACAAATAAATTATGCAAAACAAATACAATTCATATTTAATGGGAATGCATTACATATACTAGAAGTATATATCATATTCTTTAGTTGTCATAATAATGTTAATAATATCCATTAATGGAAGCTCCTAAATTCAAAACCATGATTTAATTTTTTTGTTTCTTCTCTACTAAACAATATTTCCTTTCATGGCAGTTTTCTATAAACAACAAAAGTTTGATGTCTTTAAGCAAACATTTGAGGTCTTTAACACTGCACTTTGATCTGTTGAGAAAGGTTAATTAGAGCAGATTTTAATGATTTTTTTTCATTAAAATAATTGTGAGATTCTTATTTTATTTTCAGAACTATTTTATTTTATTCATTTGTATAATTACTCACAAGTATTATTTCACTGTATTTTTACTGGTTCTCTGCTGCAAAATAAACTTCTTCACCTCATTATAATGATGCAGATATATGGAATATGGATATATGGAATATTGATTATTTTAAACCAAATCATATTGAATGGATGGACTAACTTTAAATGTGTTTTTACGCTGGACTCTTATGTTTTTATGTATGTTTTGAAATAGATTAGGTTTATCATAAAGCCACTGGGCACTTTAAATATGAAGCTTATTTTGAAAACAAATCTGGTTTTAATGGTGTATAATGACAACAACGAATTTCTATTCTACTATATTCTATTCTATTCATTCTATTATAAACAGTGTTAAATAAAAAGTGCTGGTTTTCCTTCATTTTAAGGAAGATGTGATATTGTTAATCTTCTCTGTTAGGTTTCATTGTGACTATTAGCTTTCCATCTTGAAAGAAACGAAATGAAAACCTGAAAATCAAATAATAAAAAAAATAAAAGAAAAATTAATAAAAAATAAAAATAAAAAAAAAACAATAGGAGCAAAATATTCAGCACAATATTCACCTTTTGGTTGACCCGATAGATCACCTAACCCTAACCCTTCAGCATGGGCAGAATATGCTATGAGTTTAGATTAGTATAAACTGTTAAGCCCTTTGAGGCGAATCTGTGATTTATGATTTTGGGCTATACAAATAAAATTGACTTGAATTTACTTGCCTTTAACAGTTAAACAGTTAATTCTATTTTGGATTTACTCCAAGTCTATTTTATGTCATGTTGTTACATAATATATATATATGTGTGTGTGTATGTGAGCTTCCGGAATATGTATTTTTTATTATTTATTTTTAAAATATAATGTGCATTTACACAATTAGTGATAATTGAATTTAGGATATTGGCTTCCTTGATTCACTGCAATCTTCAGAAGTTATTTAAACAAACAAACATGTTCTCTCTTATATACATAATGCTTTATGAAGGTGTTTATTTACTGGTATAATGTACTGCTGCTATGATCCAATTAAATCAAAATAATATTTACTGGTATAATAACTTTCCATTTCTAAAAGATTCTATATAAAGCACTGTATAACCCTATAACAAAACAACTTCACAACCATGGATGATAAAATGTCTTTTTATTAAAATTGACAATGACATGTTAGTGTACAGCAGACATTAATGTGTAAATAAATAATCACATAGAAAATATTTCAAAATGTAATTTTGGACATTAACTTTAGCAAATAATACAAGTTTCAGCAAATACAGCTTCATCTTCAGCATCCTGAGCCATGAAGGTTAGGGTTAGAAGAGCCTCAGTCAGACTGGGGGAGGACAACAAATAAAGTGATCAGTGCCAATATTTAGATAATAAATTATTAATTCATCCAGCCTCAGACAAAATTATCAATTAGACCCTTACACTCACAAAGATCTGAGTCCATTTGATAATACTTTTGCATTTGTTTAGACATTTTACATCATAAAAGTGTAGGAAACCTGAGGCTCAAATTATCGAGGAATAAAACCACCATAATTTAGAATAAAGAAAAAATAATAACTCAGTGCATTATATGATTTACCATTTTATTTATTAGTGTATTAATTTTAAATTCATTTATTAATTTATGTATTCATTGCTCCCATTCATTTTCACCTAGAAATATAAAATGAAAAATAAATGTTGAAATTAAGTAAACTCACGTGCAAAGGGTAAATAATACACAAACAATAGAAAATACTTTAAAGACTACTACATTTAATCAATGTATTTATTTTAAAATATAACAGCCATTTATACAAATGGTTATAC
Source organism: Eupleurogrammus muticus (assembly GCA_036785175.1). Taxonomy (NCBI): domain Eukaryota; kingdom Metazoa; phylum Chordata; class Actinopteri; order Scombriformes; family Trichiuridae; genus Eupleurogrammus; species Eupleurogrammus muticus. Next base: position 516,479 of record JAYKQN010000059.1, on the reverse strand, counting down.
ATTATCTCCAATTGTGGAATTATAGTGAAAATTATTATTATAATTAATATAATTATCAATTATTGTTGTATTATTATTCCCTTTTTTCTGGGGATCCCTGGTGGTCCCCAGTCCCTCCTTTAAAACAGGCAACTCACATCACTCAGATCATCCATATCTGGTGCTGCTCCTTTATTACTGGCAGACATATCTAGGATCATCTGGGGAAAAAAAGCCACAACATCCTGAGGAAATCACTTTGAATAATTAAATAAATAAGCACCGGTTCCAAATCTGTGAAATAAATATCAGCATTTAATGATCCAGGTGTTACTCACATCTGCATATCTATCAAACTCTTCCTTTCCCTCGTCTTCTTCATTCTCCCAGTCCCTCCAGTTATCAAAGTCCACATTAATCCAACTGGGCTGCAAAGGAAGCAGAAACAACACCATTAAAATGTTTATTACCAGGGCAGCAGCTTTATATTCATATAGTTATAAATACATACATTTTTTTAGCTGATTTTGACCTGTTAAAACCCTAAACCTCCTGATACAGCAGCAGCATTGACTTTTGTTCATATATCACATAAGAAAACCTCTGCAATGTAGTATACACAATGTTACTGTTACAGCATCTATATATATATATATATATATCATCAATATCCAAATAATAAATACAATTACAAAATATCAGTAGTAGGGCTTCAACTAACCATTATTTAGATATTTAATTCAGACTTGAGCTGAATACAAACTTTTTAATGCCCTTTTTAGACATCCTTAAGAATATATTCTTCATGTTATGTAATGATCCTCAAATCTGTGGTTTTATGGAAAAATATTTGATCTTTGAAGTGTTATTTTAACAACCAAGCATATTGCTCGCCATATAATTTAAGTTATTGCATTTTTTCCTGATTTGGTCAATTTGTGCTTGTTTTAGGTATTTTTATTTGTAGTAAAACACAATGCTAGCTCTTTTTTGCAATAATCTAACATATTTTCTCTGTCACAGCAACACAAATAGACTGACTCTTCTGTGGTCTCCTCACATGTTGTAGATTTCTTTTGATACCAGGTTTAACTCCATAACCTTTGTGGTTGTAAAGATATTCAATATTTATCATCACTTAGAGTAGGAAAAATAGGCCTAGGGCTTCAGTCACTAAGTGTGCTGCCTATAAGGGAAATAATGATAGCTTGGGCAGAATACGCATATATCAAGATCATCATTAAAACCTTGTGACTGACAAACTGTTTTTTTTAACCTTTGCTTCATCCTTCTGGAGACGAGGCCACGCATAATCAGGCTTCAACTTCCTTATCAGGAAGTTGATGGTTCGGTCATAAACTCTTTCTCTGGAGTCCTTTAAAAATGATTGAAAAATAAAAGCACAGATTTTGTATTTAGCAACACAGCGACTCTATATTTGAGCACACAACAAATGGTGATGGTGTCAATAAGTGGATGCTTACATGAATCTGGATTGTTTCGTAGAAGTGCAGCTCATTATAGAAAACATCATCTGTGTCATTTTTGCAGCTGTTTTAAAGACATTACATAAGTTTCCATTGAGACACAACGAGAAACATGAAGCCAGTACATTGCAGGATAACAGAACATCTACAGAAAAGGGTGAGATTTACTACAAACTATGTTATATGTTGCACAAAACATACAGACAAATAAGAAACCAATGAGATTTAATACCGATTAAGTTGATTTATTTAGTGTAATTCATAAATGTTAAGAAAACATAAATGAATTACATTATTTAGTCAGAACCAGCTGCATACAAAATAAATATCAATGAAAAAAATATGTTAATATTAAAAACAAGAATAATAATGACACTACTACTACCAATAAAATAACAATACTACTACTGATAATATTAACACAGATAATACCATTATTAAAATTACTTCTACTAATAATAATAATGATAATAACAATACCATTGCTACTAATAAAATAATATAAAAAATATTAATAATAATGTAAAAAAAATGTTTTAAAATGTTGTAAACTCACCATAAAATCAGTTTGTTTGGCTGAATATCAACCTGAACAGCTTTAGGTTTCTGAACCATGAAGTTGATGGTGACATATTTTTTCCTGTCATACCACACGCAACGTGCTGGCTGGCTGTTAAAGAACAGAGAGCTGTTATACTTTTATCAATTAAAACTGTGTGTTTTTATTGATAAACTTTTATTACTGTTAATCAAGAAGAAACTGGCAGCTACTTACCATTCCTCTGGTCGAACAATTTTGGACTTGTTCATTCTTATTCTTGGGCAAAAGTAGAAGAGAAATGTCAGTGCTTTATTCCCTTAACAGAAGGAAAGTAAAAAGCATGTGGGACTTTTGTGTGGCTTGTGTTCTATTTATAGAGCGGCTGGTATCAGCTGCTCAGGAGTCTTCCTGCCTTCCCCTGCCGTTTATGGGCTGTCAAGGAACTCTCTGGAAAACAGATGCATTTTCTTTAAAACTTCAGCCTCCCCCTGTTTTAAGTGATTGAGCACACAAAGTGAACAGAGAAGATAGATAACAAAATATACCCGCAGTTGGAAAAAATATATATTTATTTTATTCTATTCAACTATATAATAATAGATATCTGTTTTCTCTTGTTATTTGTATAGTTTCATGTTGACAGTCTACATGAAGAAAAAAATATTCACAGATGTGGAGGAAGTTGGGATATTTTCATTAAATAGATGGGTTTGGATTCTTATAAATTAATCTTTATACTATTTTTTCTAGGAATTACTTCTACTTCAGAATAGTTGAGGTCTATTACAGAAGTAAATTACTTTGGATAAACAAAAAAAATTCAAAAAATTCAAAAAAACAAAAATTCTGTATAATGAATATTTTACTTCTGTACAGTATGTGCAGAGTTTGACACTGAAGGCCTGTTTTCACCTTCCACGCAGGGAGTTTCTCTTGGCTCAATAAAATTCAATTCTAAGGGGCGGACCTATGTATGAGCAGGATTGTGACATCACAAAACGTTTTGAAGCCAAACTGATCTAATATTCACATGGACATTGTATACATGACCCACAAACACTGGGGATAGACCTCAAAGTGAAGTAGAATAGAAGTAGGAGTCATCTTTTGTCCAGCAATATATTCACATATCTATAGATTCTGAGTTGTTGGGAGAGAAGAAGTAGGAGACACTAAAGTACACCATTTGGTTGTAGCTGGTTACCTTATCCTGAAGATTTCGCACCAGAACCAATTTTTGTTCCTGGGGATGAATCTGGGATGACCCACCCTAGGCGACCTCTGATTGGGTAGCACACGTTGCCTATATAGGTTGGATCAGTTAGTTTTAGGCAAAAGAAACGTGAATGGTTGAGATAAGGTCACGAACACGCAACAAACCAATCAGAGGTAGAGTAGGGCGGGTCATCCCACACTCGTCCTACAAAAAAAATGTTTCGCTCAACGGAAATGCAATTCCCTTAACCGTCTGTGCGGGGAATATGGCGCGCTAGAACCGGGGCGAAGCTGTTACCTCTGCCTGAAAACAAATCAATACATAGTTTTCTTTCACTGGATCTGAAGTTTCGGAGGATTCTTGCTCCTTTTGTCACTTCAGACGCACATGAGTCGGCGCCCATCAAGCTGAAAATGCCTCGCAGACGACAGGTATGAACGTCCATTACCGGTAGCTAGGTGAAGTTAGCAGCTATGTGTTTAACACTCTGCACTGCATTCCCATTTCACCAACAATTAAGACGCCTGAACGCGGCATAAATCCTGCATGTATGCAGTCTATAGAACAACAGTGATTTTTCAAACCTTTAACGTGATTTATATCGTTTAGAAACCGCTTTAGCTACGTATAATACAGTACATCTTCGTGGGCGGTATCAAGCACATTAAACCAAATCTTAAACTTCTCTTGAGATATAATCGATACAACGCGATACTTTGTGGAACAAACATTAGCCGATCTCACCGCAAAGCCCTAATAAATTGTATGATGTCGATATTAAGTAACAAAAACATGTAGTAACGCTAATACACAAACAAAAGAGCTTAAATCGATAGATTTGTAATGTAGTTCTGTTCAGGTCTATTAGCCGCCTGAACAATCGGGGTAGCGTAGCTAACCTTAAATCGTAATCCAACACTATTTAAGATGCCCCACTTCTTAGATGCATATTTTATAATATGTAAGTTTTTTGACCAAATGCTGCTAAATAACAAATGGTGCATGAGGGTAGTTATACATGTCTAATTTAGATTGTTAGCATCAGCTGTGTAGCCGCAGCTAGCAGTTCTGTGGCCTTTTCTCCTAAAGCACGATTACAAGAGGTGGCTGGATGCAAATAATGCAGCGTTACATGTGTGTCCCAGTTTTTGTGTATTTAGGATTAAACATCAGATATTAGAAAGCTAAGATCATCTGCCACTGTTAGGGCAAATTAACATCACTTGTAGTGGTGCATCAACTTTTTTGTGCTACATATCAGATCTTGTGTAGGGTGCCTCTTGATCAATGGGGTGTCAAGGACCTGAAAACCACACTCAAGTAAAAGTACAGGTATCTTCCCAGAATGTGATTTTTGGCAGAAGTTAAAAATCACTTTTTAGTCATCTTAAAAGTATCTGATGTTTATTGTACTTCAATATGAAAACCAGATTGCTAATATCAAATTTACTTGAGTATAAAAAAAAAAGTATGATTAAATACTGGATGTAAAAAAGTGGTCAGAAGTTTATTGTCAGTGTCGGTGCGTCATTGGAGGCTTTGAGTTTCCACATCTCACTTGATTATTGACCTTCAATTGGCTTTCAAACTAAGTGTGCTGTCACAAGTCACACTTGTATCAGTGTTTTATCATTATTGTTTGCTGATTGTGAATGTTTCTCGTTCTCAGGTCTCACTTGGAAATGTAATATTAATCTCAATGAGACAACCTGATAAATCAAAGGACATAAAAAAAAATTAAATTTACATTGCATATATACACTGTTCGTTTTTCAACTGCACTTTGTCTGTTTCCCTGATAGAGACACATGGCCGGTAGTGGTTCAGATGGAACTGAAGACTCATCTGACTCGTCCGCCGAAAGAGAACAGACCAATAGTTCAGAGAGTGATGGGAACATGCCCAAGAGGCAGCGTCTTACCAGAGCCTCCACCCGCCTCAGCCAGAGTTCACAAGGTCGGCCAAAGTGTTTATTAAACACAGTTACCTAACCCTAACCTAACTCTTTGTCTCAGGTGTTTAATCAGAATGGTGGTTTGACTTGTTCTTTTGCTTCAGATACTCCTGACTTGAAACGAGCCATGGACCATGATGAATCTCCGCCACTGACTCCAACAGGAAACGCCCCCTCCTCAGAGTCTGAGCTGGACATCTCCAGCCCCAACGCCTCCCACGACGAGAGCCAGACCAAAGATCAGGCCAGCAGAGATTCGGATAAGGACCTGTCTCATCGACCCAAGCGCCGCCGTTGCCACGAGACTTACAACTTCAACATGAAATGCCCCACCCCGGGCTGTAACTCACTTGGTAGAATCCTGTACCCTAATTTCCAAATTTTACACAGCAAGACCATTTATATTGATTATTTTAACATAATAATTGTGATATTCAGTGACATCTTGTACTAAAAGTCAATGTCAGGAATATAAATGATTTTCTTTTATCTATTTGCCCAGGTCACCTCACCGGTAAGCATGAACGTCATTTTGCTGTATCAGGTTGTCCTCTTTACCACAACCTCTCTGCTGATGAGTGCAAGGTGAGGATCTTGAAACAACATTGTATCTTACAGGTGATGTTCTGATGGTTTTCAAAGTCAAAGTCAATTTTATTGTCACTTTCTTCACATGTAGTTGACATACAAAGGAATCGAAATTTCGTTTCTCACTATCCTATGCATTTTACATGTAAAACAACATCATTTGGCGTACAACAACATTTGGCTTTGACTGAGGTTGTTTACACTGTTCAATGCATAGTCTTGATATTGTATGTGTTTGATGAACTTTGGGGTCTACATTACACATATCCCTGGACATGAAAGTCCTGTTTTGACATTTACAGTGCAGCCCTTTCTGACATGTTTATGTCATATTTGTATATAGACTTCACACAATATGATTTTGGGCTGCCTGTGTTGTGGCTCCATCAGTTGCCTTGATTTGTTTTAATGGATTTTTAATATCACAGTCGGCCACAATATTGTAAAACTTCTGGTCCACATACACAGAAACTTTTATTGGAAAGTCTCAGTCAACAATAACTTTTAATCACATTAGTTTTACATGAAAAATATTTTATTTTTAGGATTTTCAAACTCGTATTATAATCCTTGACTTTTTGTTTTCAGGTGAAAGCCATAAACCGCGAGAAACAAGAAGAGGATATGAAGGGGCAGGAGGAAAGTAACTCACGCCACGCAACTCGTCACCAGGTGGTTTCATTTTTCAGTTATTGGCGCGACGTTACCTAGCATAATACTACATGCAGCCTGGCGGTTGCTGCTAATTTATATGGAGTTACAGGCATGATTTTAGGTGTTGTGCAGCACTGATTTAATGTCTTGTTTTCAGACACCAACGTCAAAGCAGAGCCGATACAAAGAGCAGGTAGCTGAGATGAGGAAAGGCCGTAACTCTGGACTGCAGAAGGAGCAGAAAGAAAAGCACATGGTATATCAGCGGCAACTTGCTCCCAAACACTTTAACTATTGGGGGCGTCGTCCAATTTTTAATTCTGCCTGATCCACAGGAGCATCGACAGACCCACAGCAACACCAGAGAACCGCTGCTGGAAAACATCACCAGTGACTATGACCTGGAGCTGTTCAGAAAAGCCCAGGCCCGTGCATCTGAAGATCTGGTAATGTGCTGTTTCATGATCAGTGATATAATGGAACAGGAATGTCCTTCTGCTTAATCTGTTAATGTTGTTGGCTCCTTTTTAACCTTGGGTTTAGTCTTATGTCAAATGCTCATATTCGTTTCAGTTATATTTAGTCAGGTTGTTCAGACACATTTAAGTCAACAAGAAGTCAGGGCATTTTAGTCTAGTTTGTCTACGAAAATTCAAAGGTTTTCGTCAAAGAAACTGCAAAGCATTTTAGTCAATAGTATTTGTTTAGCCTTTGACAGGTAGATTATTTTGTTGGTTATTTTCTGAAGATATATTACATCATCATTACCTAACCCTAACGCGTTATATGTTAAATGATTGGTAATGACTAATGTCTAGTCTAATATTGACAGAAACACATCAGTGTTATGCTTTGCTTATTTTATCATGAACCAACATGATTCAACAACTCAGACAGGGAAATATTATTATTTTTATGAAATATAGTTTTAAAAGTCTGTGATGGGTGGGTGGCATTTTTCAAGTTTTCATTTAAGTAGATTTTGTCACCAAAAATGTGTTAATTTGGCACAGTCCGTGATTAAGGGTTTTCAATTTTTTTCCCCTTCGTTGTCATGATTTAAAAAAAAAAAAAAAAAGTGTTTATTATATTTTGTCATCTTCGGTCTAGTGAGCTTAACACTGACAGTAACACATGTGTTTTCCTCCTGCAGGAGAAGCTGCGTATCCAGGGTCAGATCACAGAGGGCAGCAACATGATCAAGACCATCCTGTTTGGGCGCTATGAGCTGGACACCTGGTACCACTCACCCTATCCCGAGGAGTACGCCCGTCTGGGTCGACTTTATGTGTGTGAATTCTGCCTCAAATACATGAAGAGCCAAACCATCCTCAGGCGGCACATGGTGAGACGGCGGATTTTTCCTGTTCCACTCTCTCTTGTTCTTATATTTGTCTTTGTTGGTCAACCTTTGACTTGTGTGTTTTCAGGCCAAGTGTGTTTGGAAGCATCCACCAGGAGATGAGGTGTACAGAAAAGGGGCAATATCTGTTTTTGAAGTTGATGGGAAAAAGAATAAGGTAGAAGGACTTTAAATTAAAAAAAAAAAAAGTAATGCATAATATTTTGTGTCTTAATCATAACATATTTTGTAGTTATTTGGCATTCATTTATCTGAAACATTAAAAAAAAAAAAAAGCAGCACGCTGCCATCTGTACTTGATGAGAATCACATAATGGACAGAACAAAGTAAGTAGCTTTCATTTTATCCCCAGATCTACTGCCAGAACCTGTGTTTACTCGCAAAGCTCTTTTTGGACCACAAAACGCTGTACTACGATGTGGAGCCATTTCTCTTCTATGTCATGACTGACGCAGACAACACTGGCTGCCACTTAGTGGGATACTTTTCCAAGGTAAATGAAGGTTTCATATAGAGCAATGGTATGGTTTTATAGTAAATAGAAATTGAATGTTCTTTATACAGAAATAACAAAGTTATTTTTCCTTTTTTAATTTTCTGAAGGAAAAGAATTCCTTCCTGAACTACAATGTTTCCTGTATTCTGACGATGCCACAGTACATGAGGCAGGGCTTTGGCAAGATGCTCATTGACTTCAGTATGTATATTTACACATGATGCATGAATTTCTATTTGAAACACTGATTTGTTTTAAGTGGATTTAATAATAATAGTAGAAGTAGTTTTTTATTTAGATCTGTTTTCAGGCCACAATAAGGGTTAGGGTCATTTATCATATTGGGTTGGGTTATGTGATTTAAAAGTCTATTTGTACAGTTTTGACAAAAAAAAGAATGTTACATTTGTAATATTTAATCCACCTTATTAGGGTTAGGGTAGGTAAGGGTAATATAAAAATAGTCGATTGCATGTTTGTTTGTTTTTCCAGATTTTTTTGATGATGCTTTGGCATTTTACCTTAAAAAGCATTTCATTAGGATTCAACATCTAATAAAAACATACAAATAAAATAAAAATGACAGCAATGCAAAAGAGTCAGTGTCAAACTATGTTTGGCATGATGACAAAGTCAAAAGACTTTTAGAATACAGCTTTAAAATAATTATCACATAACATACTCACATTAAGTTAGGGATGTTTGGGTATATCCTTGTTAGTGTATTCATTTTTGGGCTACTAGCTAATTAAAAAAAAAGTGTTTCCTCTCATTAATTATTTGTAATATCAAAATAAGCATATTTTTAAATAATATAATATTATATAGATTAAAATTCCAAACCAATTAAGAAAAAGACTCATGTAAACAACAATATCCCTAACTTATTGTGAGCAGTGAAAATCTATTTCCTACTTTTAAAGTGACATGCTCTGCTTTGTCCAGGTTACCTGCTATCTAAAGTTGAGGAGAAGGTTGGCTCACCGGAGAGGCCTCTGTCTGATCTGGGCCTCATCAGCTACCGTAGCTACTGGAAGGAAGTGTTACTCCGATACATGTGCAACTTCCAAGGCAAAGAGATCTCCATCAAAGGTAAGAGCACAAAACTCATCATTGGGTTATTTATCGACCTGTTGAGGTAAAATACAGTAATTCCTATGTTGCTCCTTTCCCAGTTTAATATTACATTTACCATTTGTGATATTTATTAAAAAAGTGGTATGATGTTTTTTATGATGACAGCTGTTGGAAATGTCAGGGCCCTTAGAGAGTTGAGGGTTGACTCATCTGTTCACCGGTTCTTAATAAAGTTTATTCAAAAAATCATAAAAGAAACAACATTATAGAATTGTTTTGCTGCATTTTATTTTTCAGTTAGTTATTTAAAGAGTTGCTTGCAGTTTTTCATTAATATTCAGGGCATTAAAAAGCCTTGCTGCTTCTCAATAAAATTTTATATAGCCACACACAGGGGACGTTATGGAGTAAAAAATAGCAGTGAAATGAAGCTTAAAAACTTTTAAAAAAACGTATAATGAATATTAATATCGAATATTGCAGATATACTTTACCTGGGTTCACAGTCTACTGGAATCCCAGATAATTTAATAATTTACACACTGCATCTAACTTGTTATCTGTGATACGAAGGGAAAAAATCAGACAACCACGGACGCTTTTATTATCAAAAATATCTTCCAGCGCTGTATCTGAATGGTTGATTTCAGACCGGGCCGCACTGTTTCACGATGAGTGGGTGGTCCCATTTCACCTCCACAGACCTTAGTATTTACATACTGGAAAAGATTTTTTGGTTTCTTACAGACTACCTTTTTGTAATGCATTAAAAGATTCTCTTCCACAACATGTAAAATATATTTTTTTCAATAAAGTATTTGCTTGTTGTTACAGAGATCAGTCAAGAAACGGCAGTGAATCCGGTGGACATTGTCAGCACGCTGCAGTCCCTTCAGATGCTGAAGTATTGGAAGGGAAAACACCTGGTGTTGAAGCGACAGGTTGGTCGTGGATCCTACTTCAATCAATGTCATTCAGTCTCTATTCAATGACACTGGGGGACGTGCAGAATGTCCAATAGTTATCTCGTGATACTATCAATATGTTTGACACCATATTAAATTATGATAGATTAACTGAAGTGCACAATTGATTTGTTAACCAAAAAAAAATTTGGATTATTCAGGCCATCTCTCTATTTGGAACCTCAGTTTTTAGCTCCTGAAACCAGATTTTTTTTTTAATTTATTCTATGGGGATTTTTTTTCCTCAAAAAATTTCTTCTTCACCTCCCATTTGACAGTATTTCTAAAATGATTTTCAGAGATTCCTTATCCCAAGCCAATTTCTGCTACTCACTGATCAACTGTGGTCTTTCATTGATAGAGTTTCCACAAATAAGTAATACGTAAACCACAATTTCTTGTCTACTTTGTCACGTTGTGAAATGGTAAGAAAATTGTATCCAAGGTGACTCGTGAATGACTGAAATGTTCTTCCTTTTAGGAATGCTATTGCCACTTGCTGTTTTGAAAATAATTATTGGACAACACAATTTGTTGGATAAAATTAATATAAATATGAATTTAGGTAAAGTCTGCAGATGCAACACAAATAAAGGCTTACCCTTATGTGTGAATTTTTTAAATGTATTTTTTGCCTAAAATCTGTTGCTTTTATTTTTCTCCCTTGTAGGATCTGATAGATGAGTGGAAAGCAAAGGAGATCAAGCGAGGCAACAGCAACAAAACCATCGACCCAAGCTCGCTGAAGTGGACGCCACCCAAAGGGACGTGATGATCTGAAACCAACTTTACTTCCAGCCTCACCAGCCACGAGCAGCCAATGAACATCAGTATTCTCTCTCTTGTGTTCTTTCTCATTTGTGTCATGGAATGTTTTTTTTTTTTTTTTTTTACTTTTATATGTTTAGTTTATACGTTTCATCTATATTTTAAACACCATATGAAATAATTCTTGACTTAAACGGACTGTAGAAAATCCGTTTTTTGGTTTGGTTTTTGCCTACATCTTCTAAGCTTTGAATGTTAAGTGATAAATGGTCTGTTGTAGTGGGTAACATGATGTGTTATGTTTATGGCGGGAAAAAGGAGGAAAAAATGACATACCTACATATGGCAGCATTTACAGGCTGTATGTTTTATTTTGTTAAATGTGCATTTGAGGATGGTAGATTTTGTTTTGGGTATAAATACAGTAATTTTTAATTGAAAACATAAGCAGAATATGTCTGGAGAATTATGATGTAAGGTAATGTATTCTTTGGTGTAAAATTGTATAGATCATGATGACGTGCTCCTTTTTGTGGTTCCGTCAATACAGGATTTGGACCCATTCTTCTGGTAAACCTGCGAAGTAATGAAACAGTACATTGAGATATTCTAAATTTGCTGCAAACATCAAAAAACTGACAATACCACTGTAATAATGCTGATAAATAATAATAAAACAACCTCAGGTTTTTATACTGATACAATCATACCTTGCTTGTGTGGTTTCTCCGAAACATCAGTTGCAGCAGGTGGAATTAATCTGGTTAAAGATTCTGTGATGAACAGTAAACATTTTCATGGGACCATTTCTGCCTTGGTCTTTCTAAATCATAGTTGTTAAGTGTGTGTATGTGATTTGATATTTTTAATATCAATAAAAGCTGCTTTGATATTTTTAAATGATCTAGGTTGTTTCTTGATGTTTATGCTTACCATCACTGGAAATGCTTCTTCCCGTTAGGCCCACAAACATTTCTCCTTTGTTTCCTGTAAGCATAAACAAAGATCAGATCTTGGTTTTAGTGCAAAGAAACTGAAATGATTTAAATTAAAAGGTGTATTTTTAAAAAGAAATCAATGTACTTACGTCTGTTTACTTTAAAAGTTTTCTTTATGCCTTTGTAGGGGGAATAAAAAATGTAGTCATACACCAATCTTTTTATTACCACAAACAGATATTGTGGTAAATACCAAAAAATGTGTTCTCTATACACAAACAACTACAGTTGCTGTGTTTTTTAAAGTTAATGAACCTGAGCGTTTCCCCATGAGTCCATAGAAGTGAAGAGATTTGGATCTTTTCATCAACGTGGCAATGCGATGACTCAGTTCAGTTTCCAGTGATGCATCCTGCCAGAAATATTATAAATTAATTAATAAAAATCTTTTTAACCGCTATTTATTGGATTTTTGCTTTCTTCTCCATCCTTTCAGAAATTGTAAATTTAAGTGCAGCAAACTGGTGAGATTCGAGAACAAAATCAAGAAACTATAGACAATCAATTTTTCTCGATGCATAATATCAGCCTTCGGATTGAGCTACTTACCAATCACTAATTATTCTAATTTTTCTCTGTTCTAAATGTCCCTTAAAGGGATATTTTTCTACTTTTAAATCTTATAACATGTGAGTGGACAAATCTGCTTCAGCCAAGTGTCAGTTTATGATTATTGGAACAATGAGAAATAGTCTCAATAACGTCAAATGTCAGTTCTGCTTTTAAAATGCTCAAAAAACATGTTGAACACAAACTAAACCAGCTTCAGTCATATTGATCTGTTAAATTTAACATTTGCTGAGTAATGTGAGTAGAGTCCAACTTGTAGATGCAGTGATACACAACCACTGGACACATCTGGATGTTTTATGCGCATCTTTCCTGCAGCGTTAGTGATGTTAACATGAGCTTAAATTGAAAAGTCCTAATTATAATTAAAAATGAGTCTACTATAGTTAAGGTATGAAGAGACTGGACCATAATGACAACTATAATTCCAGTATAATCCCCCAAAGCTTTTATACAAAAAAATAGTTTAGATATAAACAAACCTCAGGACACACTTGAGAGAACAATTTAAAGAAGTTGAGAAAAGAAAACAAATAATGAATAGAGAAACAAAATCAAGTTTATACTAAAATATTTACCTAATTTTTGTCCCCATTTGCTGTTATTCAAGATTGGTAATTAATCAAAACAAAGGATTTGAGAAGATTTCTGTAATAAAAACCTATATTGTATCCTCTGCCACTGCTAATGCTCACCTGCCAGTCTCTGGATGATTCCCTGTCCTCTTCCACACTAAAAGATCGTCCATTCTGCACCAAAACACAAAATGTAACCACAACTACAAGTTGTATTTTCCACTTCTCCATGTTGTCAATATCTAACAAAAAAAGGTGTTTCTAGTGGAAAGGTTTCTAACCAGTGTCAGGCAGATAGGACTTAGTGTTATTCTGTTTGCCCCAAACTGCATCCAGGAGGTTTTTATACCTTGTGGTCAAGCTGCTAGACCCCTCCTCTTAACACCATCACACACACTGGCCTCCAATCAATTTGAATACAACCAAATTTCAGTCATTTTACAATTTAGGTGGCCAGTCCATTAAAAACAGGTGATTGAATCTTTTTAATGTTTCTTCTGTGAACTACACTTGAAACTTAGCTTTGAAACCTGCATTTATTTACTAGGTCCAACAAGTTAATGTTATAATATTGCTACAGTAGATTTCTCTACTTTTATAATAAATCTTAGTAATCAAAGTATTACTGTAGATAATAACACTAGGCGGTTCTTCCGTTTTTCTCCTCGTTAAAGGGGTTTTTTAGGGAGTTTTACCTTGTACGATGTGAGGGTCTAAGGACAGGGGATGTTGTGTTGCTTTTGTACACAATGTAAAGCCCTTTGGGGCAAATCTGATTTGTGATTCTGGGCTATACAAATAAATTGAATTGAATTGAATTGATTGATGGTGATTGCAGTTTATAAATGTATATACACTCACACGTTGACAAAATTGTTGGTACCCCTCAGTTAAAGAAGGAAAAACCCACAATTCTCACTGAAATCACTTGAAACTTACAAAAGTAACAATAAATAAAAAATTATTGAAAATTAAATAATCAAAATCAGCCATTACTTTTGAATTGTTGATTAACATAATTATTTAAAAAAACAAACTAATGAAACAGGCCTGGGCAAAAATGACGGTACCTCTATAAAAGATTGAAAACTATTTGACCAGAGTGAGATGATTAACTCAGGTGTGTCCTTTAATTGACATCACAGGTGTTTCCAAAGTCATAATCAGTCAGTCTGCCTATTTAAAGGGAGACAAGTAGTCACTCTGCTGTTTGGTGAAAAGGTGTGTACCACACTGAACATGGACAACAGAAAGCCAAGGAGAGAATTGTCCCAGGACATCTGAAAAATAATTATAGACAAAACTCTTAAAACTGAAGGCTATAAGACCATCTCTAAACAGCTTGAAGTTCCTGTAACAACAGTGGCTCATATTATTCAGAAGTTCAAGACCCATGGGACAGTAGCCAACCTCCCTGGACGTGGCCGCAGGAGGAAAATTGATGACAAATTAAAGAGACGGATCGTTCTAGTTGTGTCCAAAGAGCCCAGAACAACCTCCAAAGAAATTAAAGGTGAACTCCAAGGCCAAGGTACATCAGCCCTATTTCATTAGTTTTTTTTTTTTTAAATAACTATGTTAATCAACAATTCAAAAGTAATGGCTGATTTTGATTATTTAATTTTCAATACAGTTTTATTTATTCTTACTTTTGTAAGATTCAAGTGAGTTTAGTAAGAATTGTGGGTTTTTCCTTCTTTAACTGAGGGTGCTAACAATTTTGTTCACGTGTGTAAGGTCTCTTCATAGTGTTTTGCTGCCATGACTTTAAATATACGCTGAATTAAAGATTATTCTTTCAGGTAAAACAATTATAATTTTCCAGCAGTGTAAGAAAACCATGTATGTTCAGTCATGTTAAAGTTTAAATATTTACTTCTGAGATAGTCACCATTCATTCCCCTTTTTACATGACATCTAAATTGTTTCTGTTTCACAAATATTCTTAATGTTGCTCATTTGTGACCTTGTGATGTGCACATGCTTCTTTGATATCCCGGAGGAAGAGGCAGGAACGCACATTATGGGTCAAATTTTACTCATGGAGCTACCATCAGACAGGTGTGACCTCTGAGGTTAAGGGAGCATAATCAGATTTGATTATTCCTGATTTATAATTATGACATTAAGCATGGATGTACTGAAGGTTGTATTAACTTGTCGAGAACAGAAGTCAAGCAGATGATGACGAAAAAAGTATTTGAGTAAGCAGTCACCTGTTATGAAATTAATTTTATAACCCTACATATACTGAAATATGCTGGTGAATCATGTCTGTATTCATATCTCCTATCTTCTGTTTCCTAAGATAATTAAACTGTGACTAAACCTTTTTATGCTCTTCACTTACTTAGCCATTTAAATGTTCTGTATTAATAAAAGGTGAGCTCTTCCTTT
Source organism: Eupleurogrammus muticus (assembly GCA_036785175.1). NCBI lineage: Eukaryota > Metazoa > Chordata > Actinopteri > Scombriformes > Trichiuridae > Eupleurogrammus > Eupleurogrammus muticus. Next base: position 500,850 of record JAYKQN010000059.1, on the reverse strand, counting down.
TTTTCCCCGACACATTTTGGAGAGCCAATTACTTGACAATCAGTGCGCCCTGAGCATGTCCTCTAAAGACAAAGCCGAAACACATCAAATGCTTTGATCCGTGCACAGGTGCTTCTAAAAGCAAGGAAAGCCTTGGACAATTAGGCCTGAGAGGCAATTACACCCGAACAACCCTCGTCAGCCCACGGCTAACGTGGAGTACCAAATCAAAAGAAACCAGAGGCACATTATTTGCATATGAAATGGTGAAACCACAAAGAGCTGCAGTAAGGATATGAGCGCCATATTTATGTGACGCAGGTCATTTCAGGATGTTGGACTGCTCGCTGCATGTGATTCATATTAAACTCCGTTACACCTTCACGTATATAATTTTTTATACGTGAAGGTGTAATGACTTGTCTTATCAGATGCAAAGATTTTATTTGTTCAGCCCAAATTCACGAATCACAGTTTCGCCTCAGTGATTTTTGCAGTTTGTCTAACAGTTACACAACATTCCCTCACATTGTACTAAGAAAAACTCCCTGAAACATGAAAAGATGAACAGAGGATGACCCCTAATAGAAGTAGAAAATCACTCACAGCTTTGAGAATTGTCCTGTACTTAATAAATTAACCCAGTCCAGAAACAAATACAAAAGTTGGATCTGTGTGGGCAGGTTCCTGATATCACCACCAGGTGGTGTCTGTTTGCAGTTTCATTTACCATGATGTTACCAAACAAAAAATTCGAAGTGATCTTGAAAGCAGGATTTCTTCTAGATCATTATCTAAATTTCATCATATGTTCATAGTACCATTCCCAACGTTCGTTTGAGAATTTTATGAAAATATTTTGAGTTATCTTCCTAAAAGCAGACAGAGAAACTCTAGTAAAATCATAACCTCTTTGGCAGGGATAATGACAGAAATATATAGATTCATGGTGTATGTGGAGGATCAGGTGACAGGATCCATTGCAGCTTCCAGGTTACCCAGGACAGAGCCTCCATCCCTCCAACAACAGAAGCTGCTTGGTTTGTGGATGAGAAAACACAGAAAACAGATTTAAGAAGTTAGATCAGTGGATCATGAGTGTTAAAGATGAATGAAGAGAAGTTCAGAAAGAGCAGCTCATGAGGTCCCTGCAGTCAGGGCCAAAAATCCCATTTCCTTATTAATTTCTTTCTCTCAGTTATTCCATATTCAGTCAGTTCATTGTTGCATTTTAATTCAAAACATTTAGTGACTAAATAGTATTTGTTTAGTATTTGTTGTATTTATTTAAGGCAGTAGATGGTACTACAGGTCCTTCTCTAAAAATTGTCATATTTTGATAAAGTTCATTCTTTTCTATAATGTAATGATGAAAATTAAACTTCAATATTTTAGATTCATTACACATAAACTAAAATGTTTAAGGTCTTTTACTGTTTTAATACTGATGATTTTGGCATACAGCTCATGAAAACCCCAAATTCCTATCTCAAAAAATTAGCATATCATGAAAAAGTGCTCTAAACGAGCTATGAACCTAATCATCTGAATCAATGAGTTAACTTTAAACACCTGCAAAAGATTCCTGAGGCTTAAAAAAACTCCCAGCCTGGTTCATTACTCAAAACTACAATCATGGGTAAGACTGCTGACCTGACTGCTGTCCAGAAGGCATCATTGACACCCTCAAGCAAGAGGGTAAGACACAGAAATAAATTTCTGAACAAATAGGCTGTTTGCAGAGTGCTGTATCAAGGCACCTCAGTGAGAAGTCTGTGGGACAGAAAAAGCTGCACAACAAGAAGAGGTGACCGGACCCTGAGGAAGATTGTGGAGAAGGGCCGATTCCAGACTTTGGGGGATCTGGGGAAGCAGTGGACTGAGTCTGGAGTTGAAGCATCTAGAGCAGGGGTGGGCAATTCCGGTCCTGGAGGGCCAGTGTGGCTGCAGGTTTTTGTTCCAACCGAGCAGTAAACACACCTGATTCTACTAATTACTGCTACTCTGCATCTTCATTAGTAGAATCAGGTGCGTTACTGCCTGGTTGGAACAAAAACCTGCAGCAACATCGGCCCTCCTGGACCGGAATTGCTCATCCATGATCTAGAGCCACTGTGCACAGGCATGTGCAGGAAATGGGCTACAGGGGCCGCATTCCCCAGGTCAAGCCACTTTTGAACTAGAAACAGTGGCAGAAGCGGACCTGGGCTACAGAGAAGCAGCACTGGTTGCTCAGAGGTCCAAAGTACAATTTTCAGATGAAAGCAGTTTGCACATCATTCAAAAATCAAGGTGGCAGAGTCTGGAGGAAAACTGTTCAGTGTCAAGTACCCAGAGTCAGTGAATGACTGGGGTGCCATGTCAGCTGCTGGTGTTGGTCCCTTGACCTGTAGTGCTGGTGTTGGCCCTTGACCTGTAGCCCAGGTCAATGCAGCCAGCTATCTGAAAAGCTTTATGGAGATGAAGATTTCATTTTTCAACACAACCTGGCACCTGCTCACAGTGCCAAAACCACTGGTAAATGGTTTACTGACCATAGTAGTACTGTGCTCAATTGGCCTTCCAACTCTCCTGACCTGAACCCCATAGAGAATCTGTGGGATATTGTTAAGATAAAGTTGAGAGATGCCAGTACCCAAGACTGTAGATGAGCTTAAGGCTGCTATTGAAGCATCCTGGGCCTCCATAACACATCAGCAGTGCCACAGACTGATTGCCTCCATGCCACGGCGCATTGAAGCAGTCATTTCTGCAAAAGGATTCCCCACCTAGTATATATATTTTTTAATTAAAAACACTTTTCTTTTATTGGTTGGGTGAAATATGCTAATTTTTTGATAGGGATTTGGGGATTTTCTTTACTTTTTTGCCAAAATCATCAAAATAAAACAATAAAACGCTTGAACTACTTTAATTGTGTGTAATCTAAAATATATGAAAGTCTAATGTTTATCAGTACATTACAGTAAATGATCTTTTCACACTATGCTAATTTTTTTGAGAAGGACCTGTATCTCCTGCCTTGCAAACCCCTATGTGTACACCCTATGTACAAATAAAATATTTTATCTGTTGAAACCTAACCTGAAAAATGCTCACTGACTTTACATTATTTCTATGAAGAAACAGGATCCCTTCAGCAGGCTGCATGTTTGACGCTGAGCTAGATCTTCTTAAAATCTAAATGTTTTCCTACTTTCTTCACACACAATAAAAGTGAATCTTCTGGCTCTGAATTGACATGTTGGAGGTTTTAATGCAATAATCAAATGTTCTATAGATTCATGAGTGAATCCTCTATATCTTTATCTTATTACTTGTGTCAAAACATCTTCCACGGGTAACAGACTTTTAATTTGATTTCAGATTTCATTTAAAGGCCTGACTGCACCAACACAACTGTTTTTTTTTAAAAATGCCACTGAAATGTAGCTGCGGCTGTATTGACTGTGATCACCGCCCCATGGGAAAATTGTACATGACAAACACACTATACAGTATCTGTGAGTAATTTCTTTGTGGTCTGAAGTAATAAAAAACATCATTTTGTCTATTCTTATGTGAATAAATGCTTTCATGTGTGCCACTGCACTGTCAGCATATCACTGCTGTTCTCAACCCTGCTGGTGTCTCCAAAGCCAACTAACGCAGTAAGCTAGGAATAATACAAAAGAATAACACATGCTATTACAGTCACCAAAGGCTGATAAAAAGTTCTGGCTAGTAGAGACCAATAAGCAAAACTTCAACTGCCTGAAAAACACAAGAGATTCAAAAACACAAGTTGATGTGCTTAAGATGTAATGCTTAAAATGAAGCATAGAGCTCCCAGACATAACCTGAGATTTGATAAATATAGATACAAACTGTATTTTGTATGTGTCACACATGTTTTGAAAAAATAATGACTAAAAAGGTTCAATATAGAGTGAGTTTGTTTTTGTCATGTACTGCTCTTTTGTAGCTGGTCAGGCTGGTCAGAAAAATCTCTTGATAAGTGCTGTGTTTGTGTGGTTCAGAGGCCGAATTGGTCTTAGACAAGTATAAAGAAGTAAATAAAAAATATAATCTAGATTCTTGTAGTTGGGGCATTAACTAGCTTTATCTAGTGCACACATCTGGAAACAATATTCTCACTTTTTCTTTCAAAATTCTTGCTGAAGAATTGAAATAGCTCATCTATCCAAATTTTCAAACTTCTCATTCAGGCAAAAACATGTTTAATTGAAGCTCAATGTTCCAAACATGCTAAAAAAATAGTTATTGGAATTTACTGTACTGAAATAAATAAATAAATAAATTAATAAATGTTTTATACAGGTTTAGAAAATTGAAACAAAACAAAAACTACTCAAAGCACCTAATACACACACGATATACAATTAATACACGCTACACACATAAATCACATATATAATCGTCATATAATATACACACTGTAGACACACAGTACAAACATAATAAACACATAATGTGCATATGATACACACACAACTGACATTTTTGACATGAAAATTAGTAAAATTAGAAAATTGTATGTCGATGCTATTTGAGAGCAAAATCAACATCCTCTTTAGACATACTATTAGAAGAAATAATTTTATTTCTTCTAATAATCTTGATTTTATGTTCTTAACCGAGACGTGGCTTGATAACGCAGTCCTGATTGAGTCTACTCCACCTCACTATACCTTTGAGTTTGAAACACGACAAAACCAAAGAGGTGGGGGCGTTTGTAGCATTTTCAGGGAGAATATAGTCACCCACAAATTGTCATTTGGGTTGTTTGTGCACTGAATTTGACCATTTTGTTGTAACAGGTGATTTAAACGTACATGTGGATGTAGCCAGCGACAGACAAGCTAAAGAACTCAATGCTGTCCTTGAAATGTTTGGTCTAACTCAGCATGTGACCGAGCCCACTCACAGCAGAGGGCACACACTGGATGTGCTCATTACTAAGGGGGTTACTGCTTAAGATGTTAATGTCATGGATGTCGCATTATCTGATCATTTTTGTTTGTTCTTTGACCTGTCTGTTACACCAAAGCCGGCAGCTGGGCCAAAAAAGGTTCGAAGAAGACTCATAAATGACAAAACAAGGGCACAGTTTATGGAAATGATTGCTTTTGAAAATACCACTGGTTCTAATGTTGATGATCTGTGAAACTCCTATACATCAAGTGTTTTAAATGTCTTGGACACCGTTGCCCCTTTCAAGGTTAGAGAGGTTAAAAACAGGCAAAAGGCACCATGGAGAAATGATGACTCAGTCAGGGCACAAAAGAGAGAGTGCCGGGGAGCCGAACGGAAATGGCGCAAATCAAAACTCCAGGTTGATCTAGAGATCTATAAAAAGAAGTTATGCATGTTTAACCAGACTTTGAAAAAATCAAGGGAGAGATATTTCTCTGAAATCATCACCAACTGCAATGGTAACGCTCAAGTTCTGTTTGCTACAGTAAACAGATTAACAAACCCTCCAGCTTCACTGCCCTTAGAACTAATTTCTACATCAAAGTGCAATGAGTTTGCGAAATTCTTTAGTGATAAAGTTCAGAGTATTAAGAATGCAATCATTTCCACCACACAGATAATAACCCTTCATCCACCTAAACACCTCGAGCTGACACATTTCACTCCTGTTACTGACAGAACAGTCGAAGAGATCATCTCAGGTCTGAGTTCATCCACATGCTGCCTTGATGAGTTACCCACTGGATTTCTAAAGTCTGTGTTGAACAGCTTATTAGTAGAAGTTACTAATCTAGTTAACATCTCATTGGAGACAGGAACATTTCCAAAAGCCCTGAAAACCGCGGTTATTAAGCCTCTCCTAAAGAAGAGCAGTCTTGATGCCACAGTTTTAAACAACTACCGACCCATATCAAACCTGCCATTCTTAGGTAAAGTCCTCGAAAAAGTTGTTTATAGGCAGCTAAGTGACTTTCTCCTATCTTACAACGCTTTTGATACTTTCCAGTCTGGTGTTCGACCTCACCATAGCACTGAGACAGCTCTGATCAAAGTGAGAAATGACATCCGCCTGAACACAGATGCAGGCAGAGTCTCAGTCTTAGTTCTGCTGGACCTGAGCGCTGCCTTTGACACTGTGGACCATGATATTCTTTTACAGAGGTTGGAGAACTGGCTGGGATTCTCTGGTCCTGCTCTAAACTGGTTTAAGTCGTATCTTGAGGACAGAACTTACTTTGTTGAAATTGGAAATTGCATTTCAGACAAAATGTCTGTGACCTGTGGTGTTCCCCAAGGCTCGATCCTGGGGCCACTCCTGTTCAATTTGTACATGCTTCCGTTAGGCCAACTAATACGCAGCAACAATGTGTCTTACCACAACTATGCAGACGACACTCAGATCTATGTGTCTCTGGCAGCAGGTGAACATGGGCCTGTGGATTCACTCTGTCGCTGTATTGAACAAATCGCTGTGTGGATGCAAAACAACTTTCTCCAGCTAAACTCAGAAAAAACTGAAATAATCGTCTTTGGGCCACTGAAGCAAAGAGAACGTGTAATCAGTCACCTTCAGTCTCGTTCTCTAAAACCAAAAACACAGGTTAGAAATCTAGGGGTGCTAATGGACTCAGACCTGAACTTTCACAGCCACATAAAGTCAACAATATCAACAGCCTTTTACCATCTAAAAACATTGCCAAAATCAAAAATATAGTGTCTAAACCAGACTTGGAGAGACTGATCCATGCATTTGTCTCCAGCAGGTTAGACTACTGCAATGGCCTGCTCACTGGTCTCTCTAAAAGAGCTGTTAAACAACTACAGAACATTCAGAACGCTGCAGCTCGAGTCCTGACTAGAACCAGAAAATATGACCATATTAGTCCAGTGCTCATGTCTCTGCACTGGCTTCCTGTCACTCAGAGAATAGACTTTAAAACAGCTTTACTTGTGTACAAGTCTCTTCATGGTCTAACACCAAAATACATCTATGACATGTTAGAGCCATACGAGCCATCTAGGACCTTGAAAACCTCAGGGACTGGTCTCCTGCAGGTGCCCAGAGTCAGGACTAAACATGGTGAAGCTACATTCCAGTTTTCTGCAGCTAAAATCTGGAACAGTCTTCCAGAGAATGTGAGACAGGCCTCAATGCTGACAATGTTTAAGACCAGGCTGAAAACAGTTCTGTTTAACCGTGCATATGAAAACTGAAAGTATCTTATCTACACTCTTCACTCTTTTTTAAATTAATGATGAATTCACTCTTTTTTAAATTAATGATGAATTCTATGTTTTATGATTTTCCTTTTGTTATTTTCTGTATGTTTTGCTCTCCTTTGTGATTTTGTGTAACTGTAAAGCACTTTGAATTGCCCTGTGTATGAATTGTGCTCTACAAATAAACTTGCCTTGCCTATCAATAAGCACTATTATTGATAATATCTTCAGATTGAGATTCTCTCCAATCACTAATTAATCTCATCTTTCTCTGTTCTAAATGTCCCTTAAAGGATATTTTTCTACTTTTTAATCTCTTAACATGTGAGTGGACAAATCTGCTTCAGCCAAGTGTCAGTTTATGATTGTTAGAACAAAGAGAAATAGTCTCAATGACTAAAAAAACTCAGTTCTGCTTTTAAAATGCTTAAAAAACATGTTGAACACAAACCAAACCAGCTTCAGTCATACTGACCTGTTAAATTTAACATTTACTCAGTAATATGAGTAGAGTCCAACTTGTAAATGCAGTGATACACAACCACTGGACACATCTGAATGTTTTATACTCATGTTTCCCTGTGTTAGTGGCACACAAACATCTTTAATATAGGTAGAGTATGAAAAAGCTGTACATTTATATTACACAAACGACAACTCTGGGTGGCTCTAGCAGATAAAACCAGCCCAGAGCAGCTGATTGTACAGAGCTCTGTAATCTCCTGTTGACCGTGTGTTATCAGATGAGTCAGAGCCCACATTTGCTCCACTGTGGGTTTAGTCTAGAGGCCTGATATCATCACCTCTTTAAACTGCCAGAGCGGCTTTAAGGACAAGTGTTAAACCTGCTATCTCCACACAATCTGGACTCTTAACACTGACAAATTCGTTTCATTCATGGGACTAAGTGGGTCCTGCTGGAGTTGGTCAAGATGCAGCAGAGGAAAAGTGGCAAAGGTTCAATATACTGTAATATGCTTTGAAACTCAAAGATCCCCTCCATGTATGATTTTTTTTACCTTTGAAAACACTAATTAATAAGATTAGTAATTTAAATTAGTTTATAGTTTCCTAAAATGACATGATTGGTCTTCTCCCTCAATGAAAAATCAAAAATGAATATTAATGTTTAATGCCTGATCAATGTGCACTGGAGGCTTCAGGTTCAGCATCACATCTGTATAAGAATGAAATTGAACCATTTATTTACTTTTACTTTTTTATGTCAGAAATCCTGACCATGCATTTGTGTTAATATTTTATGTTAATTCATATACTGTTATCAATGTTGTAATTTATTTTTGTTTATTTATTTTACATTTTCTATGCACCGAAGTATTGTGATTATTTCTCCTATAATTGGATCTGACAGTTGTGTGATTCTAGTTTTAGCTGATGTGATTTTATCCAGGAGGTGGTGCTGTTTGCTAACAGATGTATTTACAACACTAAAACCTGTCCTACTGCTGCGGCCTCACCAGAGTCATTTTATCAAGACTTTTAAGACTTCAAGATTAATTTTATTTTTTCTTATTACAAATGGGCTTATTTTGTCTGCAAGAATATGTGACACATCCAGAGAGGAAAGAATGTGCATGTTATTGCTCTAGTCAGGGACAATGTAATGCAAGTTACAATTTGCCTCTGATTTTATGGACCATTTGTGTTCAATTTGTACTTTTAAGACCACAAACAAATGTGGATGTTTGATGTTGCACACAGTTTTCACAGTAGTAAATTTCCTCTATTGAATGATGGGAACCGTGTGCCTGAAAAAATGTTGGTTTTGCATAAATCAATAAAACTTTGAACCCTGTGTAACATTTGCCTAGAACATACTGATTTATAACATAATATTATATAACACTTCAAAAAATTGTTTCCAGAGTGGCGTCAAATCACCATCATGCTGCTGCTTTTTGTCGTCCATAGCACAAATCCTGCAAAGTGACAATAAAACATAAAAAACAAATGTGAAATGTGCAAATTTAAAACTAGTGCCCATATAACCTTCATTAAGGTGACACTGATAATAGTAATATACACACAAGAATAGACCAGACATGATAAAGACTCCATCCATACAATGGTAGGTGGTACAACCCTACACTAGCCCATGAAAGTAGGAATTATCTTAGGAGTTTTCACTGTTACACTTCGCCTGAATGGCTCCTTACTCCTTTCTTCCGCAAGTTGTTTTTCCCGTTTTTCTTGTTGTAGTGTGGTTTGTGTTGAGAGGCATAAATTTGGATCTTCAAGGTTCTCTGAAAATGAAATAGCCTCCCGCAGTCTGCCTTTGCATGCCGGCAAAGAAGAAGTGGGTGTTTCGGGCTGGTGGTTGTGTCTGCATGTGTCCAGCAGCGTGAGACGAGGCCAGAAATCACTGTTGACAAATATCAAATATAAAAAAATATAGTGGTTTACTATTCTAGCTCATTATACACTGAAATAATGTAAAGAAGGCCCCCATTAGCACTTTAAATATATGCAACATGTGCTGTTCTTTACCTGACAGATTAATGCTACTGCAAGCGCTGCAAAAAACAAAATACAATCAATACATATGATGCGTTGTTATTGATTAAATTGTCCAGCATTGTATAAAGTTGAATGATAATTTCTTGTTGTACATGCATTTTTTTTCAATAATTTGGAGTCTATGATTAGATTTGACTGTGTGTTTGATTGCACAATACTAAAGCTAGCTGGTTAGCTAATGTTACTTGTGTGTGCTAAATAGCATACAGAGCTCTCATAATGTCACTAGTGGGCAAAACCAAACTTGAGTATGATTATTGTTAGTATAAATGATTCTTGTTCTTAAAATGCTTTATTTTGCATAGATTTATACTACAATCGTAAAAATGTGCAAACCTTCCTAGTGTTGCTGAGGACACATGACCTTTTAGGACTACATCTCTAGTGTAGGAGAACCTATAATGGTTGTGAAAAATCTCAAAAATTCAAAAGCTTGTGCATCTTTAGACATTGTTTGGATTGTACATTCTAGTCACATCACAGAGGTGTTGTTTGGGTTCAGACTTTCCTTCCCAGACTATAGTCAAGTCAAGTCAATTTTATTTATATAAAATCAAAAATCACAGATTCGCCCTAATGGGCTTTACAGTTTGTAAAAAAGCAACACAATATTCCCTGTTTTCAGACCCTCACAGGATGTCCTAACAGGAAAAGTTGAATATGACAAAAAATAGAATAACAGAAATCTATTGTATTGTGATGTAAGTTGAGGATGGTGAAATTATCCATTATAGCTTCCAGATGAACCAGGACAGCATCAGACTATCTAACAACCCAGGGATCCTTCAGTGGCTGCACGGCAGCATGTTCTGTGAATGAGAAAACACAGCAAACACAGGGCAGAACTCCAGGAACACAACAGATTTAAAAAGTACACCAGTGCTTCATGAGTATTACAGACGGAAGAAAGAAGAAGAAGCTCAGTGTATCTCATGAGGACCCTGTAGTCTAAACCTATCGCAGCATAACAATGTTCTAGGCAGGCCAGGACCAGCTCTAACTAAAGGCTTCTTCAAAGGGAATGTTTTAAGATGTTCTTAAATGTGAAAGTCTGTCTGTCCTGTCTGCCACCGGACTGAAAGAGCAAGGGTTTGATTCCCCAAGAGGGTAGCCTGGTAGTTGAAGGCTCGGCCTTTTTATTTTATTTTTAGAAATTCTGGGAACATTTAATAGGCCTGCATTTTGGCAATGCAATATTCTCGATGGGTGATATGGAACTATGGGATCCTTAAGGTGGGATGGAACCTGACCCTTAAGAGCTTTGTAGATGAGGAGGACAATTTGGAATTCTATAGTTGACACAATTTTTAGTTATAATCATGGTTTTCAAAGTTAAATCAAAATGTTAACACCACTAACACAGTGAAATGGAGTATAAAACATTGGTTGTGTATCACTGCATTTACAAGTTGGACACTACTCATATTACTAAGGAAATGTTATATTTAACAGATCAATATGACTGAGGCGGGATTGGTTTGTGTTCTACATGTTTTGTTTGGTTTTTGACTATTTTAACAGAAGAACTGAGGTCTGATGTTATTTATACTATTTCTCTATTTCTGGAGGTGATGTCAGGTGGAAATTTTTCAGAATGTTTGTCACTGAAGAAATGTAAAAAACCCGTAAAATATCAACATTTCCGTGACATCTTTGCTGTGTCAGCATTGTTTTCAATTAGAATTCTTTCAGTTGTGACTTGATGACCTCTCACTGTAGACTACATATTTGCATATTGGTTTACCTGCCATGTCAAAGTTACATTACAGGTTATGTCTGGCTGTTCTATAAATATTTCATCACCTTTGGGTGACTGTAAAAGCACGTGTTATTCTTTTGTGTGGTGTTCCTAGCTCAGTGAATAGCTGGCTCAAAATGTTTAGCATGTGTGAAACTTTAAGCTCTAGTTAAAGAACTTTGTACTTTATGGAGAGCTTTGATATTTGGGTAGGTGAGCTAATTTACTTCCTCATAAAGAGCTAATGAGTTAACTGAAGCTATCTTAGTTTACCATAAATATTTAAAAAAAAAAAACAGTAGCCTGCATCTGTCTAAAAAATTACAAACGGGTAAAAATTTCTAATTTTTGGTGCAATTAGTCCAACATATAATAAAATTATCTTATTCCACCTGTAGATAACTTATCTTATTTTTTTGTCATTTTCTTATCTTTATTTATTTATTTATTTTATTTTAGTCAATTTAACTAATTTTTAGGCAATTTTATTCTTGTTTTTCTTTTAAACAACACCAAATTGACCCATTATAAGGTATATTAAATAAGAAATTAAATAAGATAACATATCTGCCAGTGGAATAAGATATTTCTATATAATATTGAACTAATAGTACCAAAAAAAAAGGTATTATCACTATGTGGTTCTTTGTTGTATCTGCATTATTTATCAATAACTTGGAGTCTTTAAGTATATTTGATTGTTTGATTGCACAAAACTAAAGAGAGCTGGTTAGCTAAAGTGTAAACCTGTATGTGCTTTTTGGCAAATAAGCTCTCATAATGTCACTAGTTAGAAAAACAAAACTTGACTATGATTATTTTTAGGACAAATGATTGATGCAGATTATTGTATAGATTTGTATTACAATGCTAATATAAAACAAGACAAAATCGACCCAAGACAAAAATGAAATAAGATACATTATCTGCCTTTTACATTATCTGGAATTGGATAAATCTAATAAATATTGGACTAATTCTATTAAAAGTTAGTTTTTGCTCATGTTGAACATGATAAATTGTTAGTTATACACTAGTTTACTCATAGTACTAATCCACTGGTTGCTTTGTACAGATTAAAGAAACGCAGAAGCTGTTCATTCTAGAGGTGGTGGAACTTGTTCTCTTCTTCCTAGTCTTTGTGCTAAGCTCAGGTAATGGGACACAAGACTGGTGTAAATCTTCTCATCTAACTAGAAGTATGTATTTCCTACAAAATACAGAAGTTTCCCTGTAGGTCAGATATTAATATGCTGAATCCCTCTGTCTCAGTAGGATTGTTTGTTGTCTTTTCCCAGACTCGCTGCAGTGCTCATCTGTTGGTTCTTAGGTCAGAACCCACGGGTCTCTAGAGGCCTATAATTGGCCCCTGTTACTGATGTTCCTTGTTTGCTGGGCTCTTGTGGCTTCTTCAACACTTTCAGCCTATGGCGAGGCCTCCTTCGGTCAGATGTGCTTACTTTGTTTAAGAGCCAATCACAGATTCATTCCAAAAACCCTCAGAGGTTCAAAAGCCAAGTGCATAATTGCTCCTTAAATCAATCTGCAAATTTTGTGGTATCTGAACTGCAAATTGTTGGCCTGGAGTTGTTTATTCATGAGAAATGTCTGTTGCATGATATGCATTCATAGTCAGAGAAAACACTGCAGTGAGAAACATTCAAATTGCTGGTTTAATTTTTGTTGCTTTACGTTAAACATTAAGCTGGGTGCAACCGTTCAGCGTTCCTGGGTGTTTCTGTGGTTCTGATATGGCCACACAGCTTGTACTCTGTATCTGGGAAGTTTTCTTTTCTTTCTTTATTTAGAAAGTTTCCCTTCAGTCCCTTTTTACAAACTGCTTCAACAAGAGAGGAAGTAAGGTGCTGCTACATCAGCAGTGTCACTTTGAAAAAAACAAACAAAAAATAAACAGACGGGACTCATCGTTCTTAGTCTCTCCTCCACCTAACAACAGCTCCTGTCCTCACATACTTTGATGCCCAGGACTTTACGGGTCTTGTTTAAAGCACACCGTCCAGCTTTGTCTCTCTTTGGAGTTTTCTGTCTCTATCTTCTTCTTCCCCCTCCCTCCTGTCTTTCTCTCTCTGTCTCTTCACTCCTCCTCCTCCTCCTCCTCCTCCTCTCCCTGCTGTATTTGCAGGCAGCTTTAGTGCCAGACACCCTGAGGCAGCGGTAGCGCCAGTGAGTCTTCCCACCTCTGTTTTTGTGGTGGGAGATGACATGTCAAAGCTTTGAAGGGCAGGGGGAAGGGAGAGAGAGGGGGAGGAACGGGAAGGGAGGGAGGGAAGGAGGGAGGGGGGGAAGGAGCACATCACTCGGCACAGAGGAAAAGCAAAGGGACCCAGAGAGAATGTCATGTGGCCTGCAGTCCGCCCAGATATTCTTTCTTTTCTCTCTTTCTTTGGCTGTCTATGTGGGCAGGCAGGAATGGCGACAGGAAGAGAAGCCCCCCTCCTCCCTCCTTCCTCCCTTCCTCCCCTCCTCCCTCCTCATCTCCTTCAGCGCTTCACTCATTCACTCCCCCTCCTCCTTTCCACTACCCATTTTCCTCTTTCCCTCCATCACCCACCATCGCACCTTCCACCCTTTGCTCGTTTGCAAGCGTCTTTGCTCCCTCTCTAGGATTCAGTTCCAGAAGTTCCTCTCTTTTTCCCTCTTTTTTTATTTTACCCCCCCCCCCCCCCTTTAAGGCGTGCCTGTAAATCATAACTCACTCGGTGTTGAAGTGTGATGAGGTGTGTTGAGGTGTAAACTGTGACTGAGCAGCAGACAAAACATGTTTGATTTCAGATCCCTGGGCATTACTCATCCTCTCGTGATTGAGAGGAAAGCAGCAGTAGTTTTCCGAGTAAAAGTTCCTTCCTTTTTTATTATGCTAGTAACATGGCACTAAAATAAATAAAATAATGCAAGTACATTCACCCAAGCTGTACTGAAGTACAAATTTGAAGTACTTTGATTAAGTATTTGCATGTGATGTTGCTTTACACTTCCACTACATTTATGTAACATTTTAAGTTAAGCATTCAGATGCAGATTTTAATTATTTATACTTCTTTAATTTTTAAAATATTTATATTGCACTTTTTACGTTGATGATCTTAAGCATTAAAACAAGTAGTATAATATAGTATTAATAAATTATGAAGTACTTTTACCTGATACTGATACTGATAGTTAGTTGTTATATACTTCTAACCTTTTACTAGAGTAACATGTTTAGTTCAGGCCTTTAACTTGTTATTAAGTATTATTTTATGACCCTATATGTACCCAAGTGCAGGATCGGAGTACTTCATCCAAGACTGAACGAGTTATACTCCAATGTTATATAATATCTTTTAGTGTGCTGCTCTTTAAGAATTTATGTGTTTGTATCTCCACTGGGGGTTTGTGTATTGATTTGTGTATCAGAGCAACAGGATTATGTCATTCAGACAGGATAGGACGACACAGAGATATTAAATGTATGGGGCAATCTGCCCTTTGTTTGGCATACACAGAAAACCAGGATGCTCACACAGACTTCTCCCAGGCAAGCAAATGAAATGATGAAAGAAAAACAGAATCCAGCACTAACAAAAAAAAAAATCCACTGTCTTTGATATTGTTCTCTGATGCTACTTCAACCATACCTGCCTGTTCTTATGTGGCTGAAAACTATTAAAGTGATCACGATTGGTAAATGTTTTAAAATTATCTCAGAATCTAGGACTCTCTCTCTCTCTCTCTTTCTCTCTCTCACCTAGAATATAATATATATATATATATATATATATATATATATATATATATATATATATATATATATATATATATATATACACAGTGGCTTGCGAAACTATTTGGCTCCCTTGAACTTTGTGACCTTTTGCCACATTTCAGGCTTCAAACATAAAGATATAAAACTGTAATTTCTTGTGAAGAATCAACAACAAGTGGGACACAATCATGAAGTGGAACACACTTTATTGGATATTTTAAACTTTTTTAACAAATAAAAAACGAAAAATTGGGCGTGCAAAATCATTCAGCCCCATTGAGTTAATACTTTGTAGCGCCACCTTTTGCTGCGATTACAGCTGCAAGTCGCTTGGGGTATGTCTCTATCAGTTTTGCACATCAAGAAACTGATGTCTTTGCCCATTCCTCCTTGCAAAACAGCTCGAGCTCAGTGAGGTTGGATGGAGAGCGTTTGTGAACAGCAGTTTTCAGTTCTTTCCACAGATTCTCAATTGGATTGAGGTCTAAACTTTGACTTGGCCATTCTAACACCTTGATATGTTTTTTGGTGAACCTTGCCATTGTAGCTTTTGCTTTATGTTTTGGATCATTGTCTTGTTGGAAGACAAATCTCCGTCCCAGTCTCAGGTCTTTTGCGGACTCCATCAGGTTTTCTTCCAGAATGGTCCTGTATTTGGCTCCATCCATCTTCCCATCAATTTTAACCATCTTCCCTGTCCCTGCTGAAGAAAAGCAGGCCCAAACCATGATGCTGCCACCACCATGTTTGACAGTAGGGATGGTGTGTTGAGGGTGATGAGCTGTGCTGCTTTTACACCAAACATAACGTCTTGCATTGTTGCCAAAAAGTTCGATTTTGGTCTCATCTGACCAGAGCACCTTCTTCCACATGTTTGGTGTGTCTCCCAGGTGGCTTGTGGCAAACTTCAAACAACACTTTTTATGGATATCTTTAAGAAATGGCTTCCTTCTTGCCACTCTTCCATAAAGGCCAGATTTGTGCAGTATACCACTGATTGTTGTCCTATGGACAGATTCTCCCACCTCAGCTGTAGACCTGCAGTTCATCCAGAGTGATCATGGGCCTCTTGGCTGCATCTCTGATCAGTCTTCTCCTTGTGTGAGCTGAAAGTTTAGGGGGACGGCCAGATCTTGGTAGATTTACAGTGGTCTGATACTCCTTCCATTTCAATATTATTGCTTGCACAGTGCTCCTTGGGATGTTTAAAGCTTGGGAAATATTTGTGTATCCAAATCCAGCTTCAAACTTCTCCACAATAGTATCTCGGACCTGCCTGGTGTGTTCCTTGTTCTTCATGATGCTCTCTGCACTTTAAACAGACCTCTGAGACTATCACAGTGCAGGTGCATTTATACAGAGACTTGATTACACACAGGTGGATTCCATTTATCATCGTTAGTCATTTAGGTCAACATTGAATCATTCAGAGATCCTCACTGAACTTCTGGACAGAGTTTATTGCACTGAAAGTAAAGGGGCTGAATGATTTTGCACGCCCAATTTTTCGTTTTTTATTGTTAAAATATCCAATAAAGTGTGTTCCACTTCATGATTGTGTCACACTTGTTGTTGATTCTTCACAAGACATTACAGTTTTATATCTTTATGTTTGAAGCCTGAAATGTGGCAAAAGGTCACAAAGTTCAAGGGAGCCAAATAGTTTCGCAAGCCACTGTATGTATGTATATATATATATATATATATATATATATATATATATATATATATATATATATATATATATATATATATATATATATATATATATTCTAGTTGGATTAAATATTTAAAATATATCTTTCTTCTTAGGTTACACCATTTACCATTTATTGTCAAAAATTATTTAAAAACCTTTCAAATGACATGAAACTGATATGAACACATAATGTACATTTTGAGAGACCTGATACCTTTACTGTAACTGTATTTTAGGATGTTTTTGACTTTCTTAGTTTGTCAAATGTATTCATCACTGACCCTTAAATTGACGAGAAATTATAGCTATGAGAATAACTTATCGGAGCTGAATGTACAATATTTCTGTTTAAATTGTTGTGGAGTAGAAGCAGCATAAAGTTGAATAAAGTAAAAATACATTTAAACCTGAGTACAACTATATTCCACCAATCATCTAAAAACAAAACTCACTTGTTGACCAAAAGTACGTCGCCTTTTCTGGACTGGGTGAGCTCACTGGACACGGCGTGTTTTGGTGCATAAAGGTGTACGCATTTTGTATTGGTGTCACCCTATGACATACTATTTGTGTCTGTATGGATCGTATCATTGGAGGCCAGTTTCAATATTTCAAGTCATTACCAGCGTCAGAAAGGGAAGAGATTACAGGGTATGGCAGCAATAACACACACTATTAGCAAGACAAGGTGTTATTATGCCTCTGGTGTCAGGTGAGATGTCAGAGCAACTGGCCTGTGTCATGCTTACGATCGCTGGATCAGCAGGCTTAAGATGCTAACAAGTGAGTAATATAAACAAAAGCAAAAGTATATAAATCATTTCTGAATGGAGAGTCATGTGATCCTCTGCTTTATCTGCAATACTGTACAGGATGATGATTTTAAAGTGAATGTTCTGCACAGAAAGGCAAGTTCATGTTTACCTTCAACTGAGATATACAATAAAAAAATATACAATATATATATATATATATATAAATAAACTTCCCTAAAATTCTAGATGGAACACACCTGTACATGGCAGAGCCTCTGTTTTGATAATATACAGCAAATTGACTGAGCCACACAAATAAATCTTTACCAACTGAATCAATTTGGAATGGAGAATTGGGAATTCAGAATGTAAATGGACTCGGAAAGTATATGGTCAAATTTATGACTTCCATAAATTTGGCACATCAGCTTATTCACTTTAAGACCACACAAAAAGCCTTAAATTAGTGAATATAGAAGGTACCAAAATTTTAATTCATTTTTAATTCCTGGTGTCATGCTTAGTAAACTCTCTTCTATCTGACTTGCTGCATGTTTTTATATATCTAACGCTGCTCTGAAGCAAATTCAGTGTAAAATTGTGCTTGCTGGGTTTACCTCTGCAGAGAAAACAATTTTAAAATACTGGGTTGATTCTGGTACGTGTATGAAATCCTTCTGAATACATAGTCTCATCAATATTAAAGTAGATCCTAGAATCATTGTGTCAAAAAATCACTAATTTTGATTTTTGTAAAATAAATGGTACCAATGGTCTTTCAAATGACAAGAAATCAACTTGAACACAAAAAGAGACCTAATGAATGCTTCTAAAAAATAATAGTTAAAAAGATCATATCAACTAGTTTTATATTCAAGGTGGATTAAATGTTAAATATGTTGACCTGCCTGCTTCATATCTGTCTTATATGGATACAAGTTCCTTCTAAAGATCATGATATGATTTATTCGTGTTCTTCTATTTTCAGTCAGAATTTCTTGTCTTTGAATATGTCTGTAACCCTCCCATCCCTGGTCTTGAAAATTAAAAAATATTTATCATTAAAAACACACACTAAATTTGTCACAACGACTTGTTGTGTAACTTCTCATGCTGTTGCGATGTCAACCTCCCGTATTGTTTGGATTCTGTCACAAGCTACGGTTACAGTGCAGTTTTTTTTTCTTTAGCTTTCAGATTGCACTATGGGTCCTTTACAGTGAGTGTGTTAAAAACATTAAGAAAATGCTCACAGCCACAGATGTGAATGAGCACATAAATTTTGCCTGCCTCTTTTTCCCCCCCTCCGTCTTTCTTGTTGCGTCTAAATTTTCCGTGCCTGGCCTCCCTACTGCTGAGAGTGCTGTTCCTCTTAGCCGCAGTGTATTTTGAAGCAAGGTCGGGAGAGAGCCAGAGGCTCCAAAATCAGGCACAAGACTCCCAGTGTTCCACTGTTCGGCTTGCTCTTGGCACCAGCTCCTGACCAGCAAGGTCTAGCTAACCACAGCCACTGTGTTGTGTGTGTGTGTGTGTGCGTGTGTGTATGTGAAAATATATAGCTTTTCCCCCCAACTCCCAGCTTCTAAATCTATATAGAAATAGCTTTGGTAGACTCATTTATGAGCTCTCCTACACAGAAACAGTACCTAGGTGCGAGTCAGAAAGGCTCGAAGAACAATTTCTGTCAGAATAATGTTGTTGGGCCCCCGCCTCTTCTGTTGTTGCAGTTGTGAATGTGGGCCTGAATGTCCTGGTTTTGACAAATCTGAGCACACAAGGATTTCAGGGGAGCTCCTCTAAATTGGTTCCATACCTTGGCTGACAGTGATGAGGTCATCCCTCAAAGAAAAAAAAAATAGAGCCTGAGCCAGTGATTCTTGACAATGCTCGGATTTCATACTTTCCCCACTGCTGTCATTATAGACTATCATATGAAATGTCAAGTTATAGCAGAAGGATAGCCTGTCTTCACCCATAACCTGTTCTGAAAGACAGACCTACAGGATTTTGTTTTGAAAACGGGGGGAAAAAAAGAAGAAGGCAGTGGTTGGGGGGTAGGCGTGGACCACACATCAAAACCTCACACTCGATTAACACATATGGATCTGACATTAATCCTGAAGGTCTCCTATAAGTATGTCAATGGAAAGCCATCTGTCTGTCTTCGTCCTCAGATGGAATATCCACCCGGGGTCTGGAAGTCTAGGACGCAACACGCAAAACCACAGTGAATATAAATAAATGGCTGTATTTCTCTCCCTGCTTTTGTCTGGTCAGGACACTCCGTCGAGAGACTGCCAAGTTGAGCATCTACATTTGGGTTTGGCTGTTCCCCTTTCCCGACAGCTTGGCCCGGGCCAAACCACAGGAAAAGGAAGCGAAAGGTCCTCTCTGAAGGGCTTATAAAATATTGTCCCGGGTAAAAATGGCCGACATGAATGGCAACATTCAGTCCCTCCACTACAAACAAAAGGCCTTTGAAGGAGAGACATGGGGCTGTCTGTGTTGTTTTTGCTTCCCTTTGCTGCCCGAGCCCTTGTGTTTTACTGTTACTCATACTTCATTTGTGTTTCTAGTAAGTGCCTTGTGTTTCCTGGCAGAGATTCTGTGCATGATATGGTGTAATAACCTTTGAGAACAGCACTTTAACAGTTTATTGGCACTGCTGTGGCATAGTTATGGCTTCAAATTACCTGGAAACACGTTTAATACATACTATGATCTAAAACTAAATACTCAATTCTAACACATTCAAGCCAGATTTGGTGTCTTGGAAATGTTGACAAAGAACAGCTCTAACTAATTCTGTTTGTATAATTTTCTTAACCAAAATACATATAGTTTTGTACTACTTTAACTAAAACAGATTAATTTGAAATCTATGGGTCTGGGTCAGATCTTTCCTTGGTTCAAATCCACAAACAACCTGAGAAAATCTTAGTTCCGTAAAAGAAATAAAAATACACTCACTTCTTAAAAAAAAAAAAAAAAAAAGATAAATAAAATAAATACAATGTGATGCTAATGTGCCTTGAAGCATGCATTTAAACCCCCAACTCCTCCTGTGGAGCTGCTCAGTTTCCAAACATTTAATTACTATGTGGCTGGCTGTCTCGGGAGTTCTAATTGTGGAAATGTGTGAGAATGGACAGAGGCTTTACTGGGGGAAAAAAAATGTTGAATTTCTATGTGCCTATCTTAAAAACTGTAAATGTTTTATTCTAAGGCTGTATTCTTAATATTGCTGAAATAGTCAGGAGCTAATTCGTTACACTCAGTTTCAGCCATAACATTATAAACTATCAGCTGCCATCTTTTGAATAACAGAACATTTAGGCCTTAGGGTGCCAGCAATATGAACTCTTAAAATCAGTTCCACAACAACTTCAAATGGTTTAGTTATAACTTGACCAACGTCAAGTCATATACCTGCAGAGTAAATGCATGAAATTGAACTGATATGTGGTGGTGATGGCAGCAATAATGACCTCTTCCATTTCACTGTTTTTCCATCTCTCATCTGTGGCCCTGAACAAACATGCAAACACACACATATATAATACAAACCGTGTCATAAATGCTTAAAGTCAAACAGCAAAGCAAACAAATTACCTCCTGCATACTCAAACACACTGCATACATCCTCTTGTCTTCCCGCCCACTGTCTCTCTTTTCCTTGACTGCTCTCTATGTGACAGAATTTAGTTGGTTGTACGTTCTCATGCATCTTTCCTCCTCCAGAAATACTTGTAACGGTACAACAATGTGCAGTGGTGCATAGCTAAACGCACCGGTGCATGGACGTGTGCGTGTGCATGTGGATGTGTGCTGAGGGCCATCTGGTCACCCTCGCCATGCCGTGGTCCCTGTGAAGTGCCGTCGGCGTGGCCGTTGTGGTCTCCCGTGGCGACTGGAGGCTTGCTGCACAGCACTTCCAGCCCAGGCAGCCGACCTCAGAAAAGGAAATTTGGGTCGCTCAAATGGAGGGGTTGCTTCCAAGCTATTTACAGAGCCCTCTACCGGTCCAGCGCCACCCACGATATTCCATATGAGAACCAGCGTGTGTGTGGTGCCTGTGGTGTGTATGTGTGTGTGTTGGGTATAAAGGAGAGGAGGGATGTATGTAGGTGGGGGGGCATGGAGTTCTGTTCGTATGTGTGAGAACAACTTCTTTATTGAAAAAATGAGTTGAAGTGAGTGTGTGTGTGTGTGTGTGTGTTTGTCTGCAGACATGTAATGCCGCATTTTTTCATATCAAATCCATTATATCCTTTTATCGGAGAGGTGGTTGTAGTACTCAAGATGGCTCTGGGTTTTGGGAACCATTTCAAAACAACTTTTTGAAAGTCTAGTCCTGGTCTCAGACAAAGAGGACTTTCAAGACAGGTCAATATCGCAGTTGCGGGGTATCCATCCATTTTGTCATGCAGGGTCTGACTCGCACTAATCTGATCTTGGTTTTGACCTAGTCTGCTTTCTGCTATAAGCACCAATTCTGACTTCTGTTACTGCAGCGTACAGAGTAAAAAAGAGAAAAGAAAATAAAAGCTAAAGAAGATAAAAACTATAAAAAATAAAAATACACAACACTATGTAACACAACACTATGTCATGACTTTACATTTGTCACCGTCAGAAATGTGGATGTTGTATCTATAGTTTGAATATTGAAACCAAAAGCCAGTTCACTTATACCCACGCCTGTATAAACATCCAGGGCGTCATGGTTGCTGATGATGGAAATACGATGAGGATACAGAGAAGAGCGGAGCCTCAGATTAATGAGAAACCTGCCTGTAGGAAACTTTGGTTCAAGTGAGATCATGGGCATTTCTCTTTTGATGCCCATCAATTGGGTTTAGTGGTTTTCTGGTAGAGACTCTGTAGACTCCGGTAATAATGCTGAAACAGGACTGTGGATTATGTGTGCCAAGGCACAGAGAATCTGCTGTGTATTCACAGTATTTCAGTGATAAAAACCACATCACACCTACTGGAAGAAAACATAACTTGTTTTGGAGCCTGAGAAAAATGAGTTGACCAGATCTCCAGTGGGTACATCGAACATGTTTATAGCCATATCACAAGCTGTGGAAGGATTCATGCACTGGGAGCTCAAATGAGCACCCCCCCTTCATTCTCTTGATGTATCTGAGAGAGGTAAGCAAGTAAACAAGCTCTTAAACGCCTACTGCCTGAGGACAGTCCACTGCCACCCAAGGGGAGACCTCCAGCATCTCTCAAAGTTCTCCCTATGTTGTGAATATTAGGTTAAGGTTATTTTAGGCCGACCCGCTCCTGAAGTAAATTATAGTGCAAAAAAAGGGGGTGAAAAACCAAGTGGGCCATCCACTGTGTAATTTTCCTGTTTCTCTTTCAAAGGATGAGGTATTCCTTGAGGAAGCCCTGTTAAATTTACAAGCCCTGACCCCACATCAGCAGGGAAGGAGGCTTCTCCAATGGGGGGATTGGAGGCATAGACGGTGGGTTGATTTGATTTAAGCACTTGATGGAGCTGTGATGCTGCTTTTCAGAATGTTTGCCTCTTGGAGAAGTGTTTTTAGAGTGTCAGATTCAGAACGGCAATCAAAAGTTGGAAAAGGATCTCACAGAATGTTCGGATAGTTGATTGAATTTCACCCAGCGTTCCCGAAGAAGCTAACATGATAAATCATTTACCCTCTGCCGCCGTTCAGCTCCTAAATGCACACGCATACCAAACTTGGTTGGTATGAGATTCCTGAATAAGACCCTCTGGCTGATCTAAAGAAACCTCACCCTGAATAAAGGTCTTTCCTGCCTGAACAAGAGAGCAGCCTAAGAAGAATGAGGATGATCACTACTTATTCCCCAACTGTACCTCCAGACGTCTCAACCATAATTATGCCAGTCTGGGAGAATTACAGGTACCCTGGCATTACTTCTAATACACACTAAGATGCACACACACACACACACACACACACACACACACACACACACACACTCTTACCTCTTCTTTATCAAAGGCTGCTATACTCCTATTTTCTCGTGCTTCAAGTTCATAAACTCTGGAAAACCATTCAGCTTTGCCAGCCTGCCAGAAAAGCCTTACTGACTGTAATTATTTTTTAAACATCACATGCTAAATTGCAACCAGGGAATTTTGGAGAGTTGAAACCAGATTATTGAGAATGTTGACAAAAAATGCTGTAAATACGCATATATATATCACCAAAGTCTTCTGGAGCATCCTTATTCATGAGCTGCAGTATGAGGCTGTATATTCTTTCATTTTAAAGGGGGCCCTGCAGTAGTGGGGGGTGGGGGGGGGGGGGGTGCGCGCTGCAGTGCGGCTTGCTGGTTAATTATGGGTCGTGAGCTGCAGCTCGGCTGGCCTGGGCGGGTGTTGGAGCCAGTGGGTCTGGCACAGGGAGGTCTGGCCACAGACCCCGGCGGTGACGGCATGAAGTCTGGGACGAGTCAGAACACCAGCCCGGGGTTTGGAGCATTCCTCGCATTCCCTCCTCCCATGGCTGCCTGCCCATGTGTATGCGTGCGTGTGTGAAACCGAGAGCAAGAGGAGAAAATGTGCGGAGGATGCAATGTGTGCATGTTCGTAAAGGTATATAAGTGTTTTTCACATACTGACTATATGGATAACACATCCAGGCTTTAAAACAGGATTGTGTCAATGCAGAACCTAAACGAGAAGCTGCTGCCATTATGTGATAAGAACGATGGATGAAATCTCAATGTGATTGCTATCACTGAATAGATAGATTCCTTTGGCAAGATTAGTAATTCTTCAGTGATTTTGACACACTTCACCAGCATTCTGTTCTGTTTAAATTAGAGAAGCTCAGTCTTGAAGTCTGTCCTTTAAGACAGAGGCCAAAATCCCGAGTAAAAGATGTTCTAGCATCACAAAAGAATAACTAACTACTTCTTCTCAGGAGCAAGAATTTTTTCTCTGAAACCTGAACTTGATTTAATATGAGGACTATCAAAACAGAGATTTACCCTTAAGCTTAGAAATTCACCTCCACGAGTTTTGCAATCACCCTGTTTTTAAGTTACTTGAAAGTTTACTTTAATATGATGTGATTGACATGAATCATGACAAGACATGCCCAAAGAAAAAACATGTCTTCCTTTACACCAGTGGTTCTCAAATAGTGAGGCGCGTTTGACCTCAGGGAACATGCTTTTTTATTCTTTTATTTAGATTTTTTTTTTACTGTAGTATAATAAAGTGCAATTGCACTTCCACTACATCAGG
Organism: Eupleurogrammus muticus; assembly: GCA_036785175.1. NCBI lineage: Eukaryota > Metazoa > Chordata > Actinopteri > Scombriformes > Trichiuridae > Eupleurogrammus > Eupleurogrammus muticus. Next base: position 475,917 of record JAYKQN010000059.1, on the reverse strand, counting down.
GGGCAGTGGCGCTCTCATTGGCAGAGTGTGAGCAGGGAGCATACAGCACAGAGTATGAGTATGAAGTGTAGACACCAAGTGACACCATGAAAACATATTTAACAGGGATGAGAAGACAGGCGGAGAGAGACGGAGATAAAGAGACAAACGAAAGTCTCCCAAAGCTAAGACGAGGAAATATGACGAAGCGTCTGTAGCGCTTGGTTCACTGTGAAAGACCGGTGTGTTACTGAGTCTGAAATGTTGGAGACAAAGACATTAAAGACATTACACCACAATCACTGATAAGACCATTTATGTAGTTTTATTTGTCAGTATCATATGGTTTGACATGGTCAGTAAAAAATGTTTAATTAAGGATTTCTTTTTTTTTTAAATTTCAGATGCACTTTAAATCTCTTCTGTTAATAAAGCTAGTTTAAAAAATAGATAATTTAAAAAACGGCTAAGATAAATAGTCTTAAAACTCTATAAAAAATAAATTTATATTGACATGCAAAACACTGACACCCTGGATATTGAGAGGCAGCCATGTAACATCCCTTGATTAGATTATTATATTAAGTTATTATTATATAGAGAATTTTTTCATGTTTGAAAACTGTTGGAAACCTTTGGAATAATGAAAAGGAACTCAATAATTATTGAACACATGTTCTGCCTATTAATTGATACACTTACCAATCTTTCAGCACCTCTAATTTTGCTGTAATTAGCACCATTTAATGTAATTCTTCCCCAGAAACATCTAGAAAATTGAAGAAGAAATGATGTACAGTACCCATTAATTGGCCAGATGCTCCACTCAACAGGTGACAAAAACATTTTCGAAGCTTTTTCGTGTGTGTGCGTGTGTGTGTGTGTGTGGGGGGGGGGGGGGGGGCATGTGTATGCGAGTGTGTGTTGTGTGTGCGTGTGTGGAAGAGACGAGACATGCTGCAGACACAGGTGAAATGGCTGCAGAAAAAATGAGGAAGTCTCTACAGATCAAAGCAGGTTGCACATCAACATACTGCCATGTGTACATATCTCAGGCAGTTTTTTTCCTGTTTTACACGTTTTACAGATCTCTGCAACCTTTTTCGTGTTGCAGATTCGTATTGTGTGTGCTGTAATAAAAGTGCTGCATCAAATCCACTGCAGCAACCTTGTCAACATATTGACATGTACTAATTGTGCTCATGCAGCTGTGGACATTTTACAAATTTAAAATCGAAGGTCACAGATTTATTTTTAGCACTATTGATGTTTCTCTAGAAAAAAAAATGAAACAAGGAAGGAGCCTCCCTAAAATTTGTCTTCATGTATCATACTCAATCTTCACCCAAAGGTAAAGAGTTAAAATTTGCACAAAAATAGCTCCATAGTTGGGGAGAGGGCCACCAAAAAGCCCTTTTTTCTTTCTCCCCACACAACCTTTATTTTGACAAGACTGGGAGAATAGTGTATTTATATATGGGGCTGTGTGCTGTGGTTTCTCCACAATTACAGAGTGGCAGTGCATAGACTGGGAGGCATGCTGGAGGTTTATGGAGGGGGACGATACAAGGGAGCAGGGGGACATGAGGGGACCAGCCCTTCTGAGCCTCTCTCAACATGACATATAGACTCAAAGAACACGGAAACGACAGTCATGCACATGTGAGAAATGAGGGAATTGCAGCCCATCATCTGGAGAAAAAAAGCTCTGTTACAGTAGCTCTGTTAATACAACAATGTATTTAATGCATTTAAAAGTAAGAACAAAATTATTCTGGGTTGAGCCAAACCTCCGTAGCCTCAAACCTTTACGTTGCAATGAGGTTCAATTTCAGTGTTTAGAAGGTGGTCAGTAATGTTTTGAGTGGTTCTGGCGTGGGCCGGAGCTTTTCTTTGTAGATCTGCTGTATTATGGTTGCGATATAAACAAGGATTTTTTACCAAAATCTCTTGCACAACCACTGCAAGCCACGTAGAGAGGAGTTTGTGTTTGTTTCGTGGATGCTGTGTTGAATCTGGCATTGGCCTCTGCAGGGGTGAAGCGGGAGGGGGGAAGCAGGGGTTTTGCGGTTCTACCGAGGAGCCTGGAAGCCAGTCAGGGCGGTGGCTGAACCGCCTTCCCCTACACAAGCCAACATCCACCCCACTCCTCAAATGAACACACACACACACACGTTATACAAGTGAACACACATGTTGACTTAAGCACACATACCTACAGTAAGATACACACAGATTTCCTCTTTTCTACTTTTAAGCACTTTCAAGGCACAGTGGACGGAGGCAGAAAGCAGGAAATAAATTCTGTTTACAGGAAAGCAAATGATGCAGCAGCAGAGAGGCTGGTGCTCCAAGAGAGGAAAATCCTCCTTCATCTTGGTTATTGGTGTCAAATTCTGGATTGACCTGGATGAAGAGGTAAAAAGATCAGTAAAACAGAGTGACTTTGAAAAAAAGTATAAATCAAAACATCCTTTTAATCCATATAGAATGATCCCTGAGCTCTATTGATTGGACCACAAGACTAAAGACTTTGAAAGGCCAGACAACTACTGACGGCTGTTCACTCATGATAGACGGAAGTGGCCATTGTGCAGACACACAAGTAATCTTGACTGTCTCAAGTTAAACTGCAGCTCTGTAAAACACCTTGCTGATGTAATATCTTGTATGACCAACAACAACATTTTTTAACTGAAAAAGAGAAGACTTGAAGCAGCTTCTCCGGCTTTCCCTTTGGACCTTCAATGTATATTGAAAATATAAGGATATGTGATGAGATCTGATGACTTGACATACCCACATAAATAAACAAAACAGTCCCTTTGATGAGACATTTTCTTTCTCTTTTTACCTGCGAACTCTAAGTTGCTTCAGACTTGCCGTTGCCTGTCTGTGTGTCAGGAACTCAGCTTTGAAATCGAATACATTTCCAGGGTGTGAACGTTCTGGGGAACAGGCAGGGCAGCTTGGGTTGTGCCTCGCTCCAGAGTGACTGATACCTGCAAACGGAAAACAAAGGGAGCTGGTGCTGACAGATTCAGCTTCAGTGTGTTCATGGCTCTGAAAAAATTCTCATGTTCGCATGGCGGGAATTATATGTCAGTAATGCATGATAAAAACATCCTGTTGTTGTTGTGTTCAATGGTCAACTGGTCACCTGAATGTGCTTGTTCCTGTTTTAACACTTCTTGTCTCCTCCTTCTAGTCCTGCAGCAAAACAAATTTCTGCATCAAATGTTGCCTTTCAATCATGAAAAAAACAGCATTTTCTGCCTTGATGATGAAGGATATCATTGTTTCACAGTAGAGACAAATGTGCATCGAGGTGTATGGGATGCATTGTTGTATTGTTTTCCATTTGTGGTCAGTGTTTCTGTGTTGTGACATGCACAGCCTGGCCTCACGTGTACATAAGTGAGAATACAGGAGGGATTTGTGATTTCACAGGTATAATGAAATGATAATATGCCCCCAGCTGAGATTTGCTGTAATATGAGCTGTCTGTAACTGTACCCTGTGCCTCTGGCTAAATGTTTTCAAGAAAATATGATTGTTAGATTCTCCAAGTGTCATTGTCCAACAATGAAGAACAAAGCCAAATCAGTCCCGCTCGCAATTTGTTTACAGCTTCAAATTTTAACCAAAACCAAAGTACCAATGCCACAAACTGAATTAATCCATTAGAAACAGATGCAAAGGTTCATCATACATAATTGAGTAAATTTAGTTGTAAAGTACTAGTACATACTGTAAGGGGTGAAATTTCATTCAGATAGCTTAATAATAGCTGAAAATAGCAATGGAAACATTTAATCATGTATTGTATTAAGATAGAATTCAAATTTATTTGAGTATTTCCATTTGATAGTACTTTTTACTTCAGAGGGAAATATTATGATTTCCACTCCACTACGTTAAACAGCTTACTTCTCAGGCAGAGACTTTTAATATTTTACAACAAATTAATATACCATACCTTAATAATTTTTATTGTTTGTTTGTTTTATTTTTTATTTACTTCTTGTGAATTGTACCAAATATTATGATGCAGTAGTACTACTGCATCATAATATTTACTACTATATATATTTATATATATATATATATATATATATATATATATACATATATATATATATATATATATATATATATACCAAGTACTTTTGATAGCATTTTTATTATCCTACAGGATCTGAGGATCTGAGAGCTTCATCCGAAGGTTATTACTGATCCTTCGAATGTGTATGCAGGATTTTACATTTTGATGGGTTGAGTTCGAGGTAATTTCAATGAAAAAGTAATAATAAATTATTTGTATAAAAAAAATGTGGTGTAAAACTTGGTACCAGATCCTCGCCTAAAACGATTTAAAAATAAAAATGATATCAACTACTTTTATATTCTAGGTGGTTTAAATATTTGAAATTCATCATTCTTTTTCAGTTACATCATTTCACATTTTGTGTCAAAGAAATCACCTAATCTGTGAGATCTAAAAATGGTACAAGTGTAAAACTGTATATTTTAACAAGATTGAATAGACTAAACTTCCTTATATGCCTTTTTTTTACAAACTATTTAAAAAATGAACATAATAAAGGAAAGATTTTATAAAACTTTACCAACATTTTGCATGTCTAAAGGTCCTTATGTATAGAACCTCTGTAAATATATATATTTTTTTAACCTGATTGTTAACATTTTTGTAATATATCACTTCAGTGCGCATCTCATTTATTATATAGATCTACACGTCACAGGTTTCTTCACCAGAGATGTATTGTGGGGCAATTTTTATTTTCTCTGCTTCTTCCTCTTCTTTCGACACTTGGTGGCAGATCAAACAGGATCTGCTCCCATCACCTGTCGGAGGAATGTGCCAGCGCTCCCCATCCGTCAGCAGCAGCTCGACGAGAACAGGCCCCAGAAAAGCCCTGAGGCCGGCTGGATCGTTGGAGGTGTGCACAAATTCTTCATTTTTTTGCAGTGCGTGGATCTTTTTTTTTTTTGTTGCACTCACGCATGTTTACTAGGCACCGACGCAACTGGTGGTTTTCGTCACGTGATCCAACATGTCCAGCCCTGCTCAGCGGCCTATGTGATGTCTGCGGTTGAGACAGGGCGTTCCAGCATGTTCACCGCCAACCATGGGAGAAAGATGGGGGGGATTTGGCATGTGTCAACAGGCATACCTGTAACCTGGGAGATGTGCCCTGGAGGCACCTAGTGATTTTCTCATGATTGTTGATGGCCAGACGCAGACGACAGGGCTTGCAAAAGTAGACTCCTCAGCAGGACTGAGGTGGCTTAGAGTGGCGTCAGACACACACACCGCTGCATTCCGCCGGGATGCTCTTTATGCAAAAGGGAGGGGTGTTACACTCAGTGTGTGTGCGTGCATGCGCTTATGTGCCTGTTTGTGTGAATCTATCACAATTACTGTTTGTGTCTGTGGCCGCCAAGGGCCAGTGTCATGGCAGCGCTTGGAGAACAGAACACAGGTCCAACCCTGAGAACCTGAGGAACCTGAGTAGACGTCAGGGGACTAACAGAGTCTAAGGGCTTAGGCCTGGCCCGACACAAACACTTACCTACTGTGTCTGCTGTCTCCGTCGCTGTGTACTGGAAAACAAGAGCTTTGGTGGAGACATTGGATCCAAGGGGTACCCCTGGGCTCCTACCCAGGCCTGTGCTTTTTGTTAACATATCTCCTGTTTGTTTTTGGTTTTTGCTCATGTTGAAATGACAGTGTGCTGCTCACAGTATTCCTCTTGTGTTTTTCCTCTCCCATGTCATCCCTCCCCTGTTTTTTTTCTCTGAAGTGGTTCCCAATGCTGAGCTGCAGCAGCATGGTGGCCCTGAACGTGAGGCTGGTGTTGAAGGTGTGTGTGTGTGTGTGAGGAAGGGGTATTAATCTACTTCTGTCAGTTTGGAGACAAAAGAACGTCATTGTGATAAAAGAAAAGCTTCGTGTGTGAGAACATGAGTCAGGAGGGTCTATAAGTGACTGCTAGCATTGCATGACAAACATAGGTAAATGATTGCCATCAGCTGTCATGTGGCACAGGATGAAACACTAGTATGAGACAGACAGAGAGGGAAACATACGGTTGCATTTTTTAGCTCCACATTACCTTTTGATCTCAACTGTTGCTTTGAGTGAGATTTTCTTTGTCAATCATGTTGCCGTTTGGATGTTACACGCACATCTTTATGTGTGCGTTACAATGGTGGGAAATCAATTGTCAATTGGCCTCACATGTTTTCACACTCACTCTCCTTGTGATAGCAGTCATTACAATGTAATTGGGCCACTTTCCCTTTTCAGTTATTAGTGCTACTTTTACAAACCTCATTGCATATTGGCTCAGGCAAAAACCTTTAACTGAGGCAAGCTGATATGATAATTAAGATAAGCCGGTTGTAGACCCTGAGGTGAGTCTTCCTGGTCGGGTTGTGTAATAGTAATAGCAGGGTTCCTTCATGACCAGGGATAGTGAAGCAGGGGAATCTCTAATTGCCCCAATTATCAAGGGAAACCTGCATTCCAGCAGGTGGTAGAGTGAGCAAAGATCTGCAGAGTGTTATGACGTCAGCTCTGTGATTAGCTGCTTGTTAGGTTACAACACTACAAATAACTCAGAGCTTACTTTGTTGTATGCAGTAAAAAGAGTTATCAAGGCCTCACAATGTCCCTGGTTCAACTTAGATCTGCAATAAAAAAATGTATCTTAACACGTGAAAATGTTCTCTTCTTGTTTTTGGTACAATTGCTCCATTGTTGAATGCAATTATCCTATACGATTTTCTTAGAAGAATAAAAAAATAAAATAAAAAAAACAATGAAAATAGCTATTATCTGCCAGTCCAATGAAGTAATTCTCTGTTAAAAAAGATTGACAAATTTTACCTTGTTTTTCTATTTGCTATCAGCTAAAGCCAGAAAATCTATCCAAAATGTGTATTAAAGAATTTATGAGTAGATGTAGAAAGAAAAAAGAGGATATTGCTGGTTATTTATGAAGGAGGACAGGTTACAGCCTTGGACAAACAAGGATCAGGTCTTAAACTTGCAGAAGGCTGACAGTGACATTATTCTGGGTGTGGGAATTTGGTAATTTGCATGTTTCTTTTTTTCTAATGGGAGAAACAAGGTGACGCGCTGGACCGGATCCAACACATTGATGAATGTGATCAAATATCCCCTCAGATGAACCGCAGTCATTAAACTCATGGAGCGCCTAGGGTGGCGTACCAATTAGAGCTTTACTCTCTCTGTTGTTCTGCCAGCGTTGTTACTCTAGATGGTTTTCACCTTTGAGGAAATTGAATATGTGATTTGTGGTAGGGTTTTTCTTTTGGGCCATCTCGTGGCAAGAGGTTAGTATTAATCACACCAAGGTGTACCTTGTGCATTATTTATCAGAAAGGCTCCCTCCATCCCTTACCTGCAAGCTAGCATTTATACGTCCGGTTGTAAGGGTGGCAAAAAAAAAAAAATACACATTATTCTGGAAAATGGAGACAAAGTGTGGGAGGACCATACCTATTCAAAACAAGTTTCCCTACTCTTCTCTTGGCAATCAATTTCAAATAATCTCTGCAAATGCGCAACATGCTTATGGGTTAGCTAGGTTACTGTTAGCTAGCCCAACAATGTTGGGAGTGCGTTTAAAAGCTGATATTAATCACCGTGGCAGGCGTTAGTGCTGATGGAGACACGCTCTCTTGTGTTCAAGGAAGCTGCAAAGAAGTGTTCGGCTTGAGGTTTTAGAGTGACTAATGGATGGAGGTTGAAGGGGTTTCAGAGTTGTCATGAATTATTTAGCTATGATCGGGTGTCCTGTGCTCTTATGTACATACAAATGCTCGTGCACATACGTCGGAGCGGGATCTTGGTGGAAAGAAAACCAACACCTGTAAGGGTACATGGTGAGGAGCATGTTTTAGGATGTGTGTTTCTTCATGTGCAACAACATGAACATAGTTTGGTGGAGTGGTTTTAGCATAGGCTGAACGTTTATATGAATGAGTATATAAATATTATATATATATATATATATTCATTTAAAATTAATTTTAATTGCATCAAAGGCCTCTTTGAAATGCACAAATTTACAAAAAATTATCAAAATTTTAGACTGCAAAATCTGAAATCCTAACAAGTGAAAATATATAATTTTTGGTGCAATTAGTCCGATATAGAGTAGAATTCTCTTCTACTTCTTCTACTGGTGGATAATTTAGCTTATATCGAGTTTTTTCTCAACTTTATTGACTCGATTTATGTTTTTTTCTAATCTAAACAAGATTAGAAAACTAAATTGACCTGAAAATTTAAACAAGCTGAATTATCTGCCAGTGGAGAAGATAAATCTTCTCAATATTAGAAAAAGATTAATCTGGTCTTGTTTGAAGAAAACAAGAATAACATTTTCTTAAAAAGGATTAAATTGACTAAAATCAAGAAACAATACAACACTATGCTATTTTAATGTAATTGTCTTGTTCTCTCTCTTTACTGAACAAAGAGAGCATTCTTTAGTTTTATCACACGTTAATGTAGTAATGTGATATACATACTGTCAAGAGTATTATTTGCTGATTTTATTCTTGTGAAAGTTTCAGCTTGATTTTACACCAAATGAACGGTAATTACCCCATTTATCAGCCAAAAAGATGGGAAGTGTCAGCGACTTCACTGCAGCACATATTGAATAATTTAGCCACCTTTACCTATAGCATCATAGCAGCTCAGATCACCTGGAGGTGTGATGGGCCCCCTCATCTCCTGTTTCCACCCCATCACTAATTACAGGTATATTTTGACGGCAGTCTGCCCATCTTCTTTGGAGAACCACTAATGAACACTAAGACCAGACAGGACCATTTTGCTAACGCCTTTCTGTCTGTTTCACCATCTCTATCTGAAGATGAAGAATTCCTTTGATACCATTATTTTTATCTTCCTCTGTGGAGTGGCGCTTTGAGGTGTCGCTCATTTTGTTTTAATCATTAGATGTGTGTTTGTACCTTAAATTTATGTCATTGTGACCTAATGGATGGTCATTATGTTAAAGGAAACAGTCGTCTGCTATACCCAGCTGGTGAGTGTGTGTTTTCTTTCCTTAACACATCAAAGACACATGTCCAAACTTTCTGATGCTTTATACATTTTTATGTTAAATTATATTATATTATTAGATATTTTATATCGGAGACACCAGCCTCTGTATTTAGGAATGGATTGAGGGCATTAGCTTGGAAAAAGTAGCTAAATAGAAATAATAGAAATAGTAAACTGTAGTAGAGGAATTAAGGGACGTTTTACTCCAAGTTCTCACACAGAAATGTCTGGTTTTTAGTACCTTAAGAGATTAATTTATTGTTAGACATTTAAAAAAAAAGTAAGATCTAACTTGTCGCTTTGGATGAAATTATTCCTATGGTCCTGAGCTACTTTCAGACATTTGTTTCAGAACTTGCAGTAAAAAGTCTTTTTTGTTGCTTTACCTCCTCTGCTACTAAACCATAAATCATAAGTTTGTACTTCTTCTGGCTGTGTCTCACACTTGTCTTTGTTGGCTCTCAGTGTGAGGAGGGAGGGTCCAGGCAGACTGGAAAATCCCATCCTCATCGTGTCCAATGTATTTCCCTGGAAGTGAGATCATGTTTTACAGCAGCCCTTCGGGGGTGAAGCCTGAAGATGAGCTGAGTGATGCTATTTCGCTGGCTGAGATCACTGGGTGGCAGTGTTGAGCCAGAAAGTGAGAGGAGGAAAGATGGAGGCGGGAAGATCATATCAGCTTGCCTCCATGCACACATATTGCAATCTATCTCCTGCAGAACCCAAAAAACTGGATTATTAAAAAACAAACATGAAGCATCTGCGTGGATGTTAAAACTGCACTTTTTTACTTTTTCAGTACATCTAGTGGAGATTTCTGTTCTTAACCATAACCCACCTGTCAGCTTCAGGTGTAAAAGGCTCACATACCCCAACCTTTTCTAAATTGAGTGACCCCTGTGGTGTCCTCGGGGTACAGGAGAGACTGAGCTCATTGTGTTAGAAGGACTCAGCTGTCACCAGCTTCAGCCTAAAGAACAAAAAAAAAGTCTCTGCTTTGTTATGGCAGTGACAAGGGGACAAGGGGGATGCTTCCAAGGGAACCTTGTTCTAGTGAGTACATGCTGATGAAGTGACCCACTCTGGATTCACAAGTGCAGATAGCAGCTGTCAGCACTCGTCTGATCGGTGACTGTCCCTCAGAAAAAATAGGGTTTATGAACACTATAAAATTAGAGGTGGAACAAATCCTTTGTGTGTGGCATGTTGGTTTTGCAAGATTCTGCAAACAATAAACTGCTATATAAAGTCTTCTAAAGGCTGAAGTCTTGACCCTTTGCACACTTTTTGTAAACCTCTCAGGCTCAGTCATTCTGGAGTGGAGACATGCTCCTCCTTAATGGCCCTTTGTTCAACCTGCAGGCTCAGGGTCAGAGGTCAACTGCACCTGAGGCCGATTCCCACAAACAAAAGCTTTGTGTTTACTGGCACCAGGCACCCACTTTCCTGTCTCCTGCATAGGAGGAATACGCACTGTCTTCAGCCATGCACAATATTATGGCAAAAACAGCTGATTTATTTCTGTTTCTTAATTCTAAAAGTTAAAACAAAAAAAAGATTGGTTTGATGATTTTGCATGGACAAAAAAATTTGACGTAAAACAAGCATAATGTTTGGGCTCATCCAGGGTGGTATTTTACAGTAGAGAAAATACAACTTTGACAAAACCTCAATGTAACCTTCTACCTCTTATGGGGTTTCTAATTTAACTCCAGAAATTTAAAACAAAAAAGCAAATTCAATGCTAATTTGATCCAGAGTAACAATATTTGTTTTTTCAACAGCAAAGTCACAGTATTGATGCTTTTTGAGACCAAATATCACACGGCGCTCTCCAACCCTGAGCATGGAGAGCAACCAGGAAGCAAAAAGCCTCAACAACTTCCTGCTCCAGCAGCAAGTCAAGGACAGATGGAATCTTTAAGCTTTTAACACAAACTGGGAACATAAGGTACCGGCCATATTGATGGAATAAAAGGAGGGGGGGTCCTACCTGTCAGAACACGAATGGAACAGGTGAACCTCCCCCCTCCCAAGCTCAGGTCCCCAAGGCCCCTTTCATTTGTTTGCATTAACGCTCACACATAGTTCAGCCCCCTCCACCTGTTGCTGTGAAAACCAGCAGGGTGCCACCCTTATAACTCTCTTTATTTTTTTTTCGATTGCACTGTGGTGATCAATAATTAATTAATCAATCAATGTTACCAGAGAGGGTGTTCTTTAACAACACTGGAGCCCCACCATGGTGTGGGGAAAAAGGTGGAGTAGAAAAACAGGTAGTGTCAGTAATCACATCTTCTTCCTTCATTTATTTATTTCTCAAAATAAATTAACTTTATTTAGTTGTTTATCAAAACATACACCTGCACCTGGCTTTTAAAGGGGACCTGGTGGTTATTTGACACTATTATTTGTAATTTACAGTATCACCTGAGTGTAGACATTCTTTGCATCATTTTTCTTTATTTTGAGATTGTCAAATAAAATCCATCATGTGAAAGTCACATTTGCAGCATAATGTTGTATTTTTCTAATTTGCAGCTACAGCTACAGAAGTTACTTGTTTTTTACCTGCATAGCTTGAGTGAGTAGTGACATCTGCCATTTTGAAAGCATAAGAATTAACAAAAGACAAAACAACATGAGCAGAAAATGCAGGGGAGATGCCGCCATTGCAGCCCTGTTCGCTGATTACCACGAGATCTTTACTGCAGCACGATAAACACCATGTCTGTTTAGCACCAAAGAATCTGAAGACATCTGCTCACAAGCAGGAGTGCTTTTCTTTGTATGTGAATTGATCCAACTTGTTAGATCACAGGTTTTAAATTAGACACACATCCTACATCCTTTTTACCATCTTCATTGTAAATATCATTATTACCATTATAAGCTGCCAGCCATGTGATTGGCTGAAATATCCTTCCTGTTAGGAGTGCCGTTGCCACCTGCTGCTTTGGCATGTAGATCCCATTTTTGAGATGAATTTTGTGGCTTGATGTGGTCGGGACATTTTTTTATATATTTTTATTTAGTTTGGTTATAAAAATAGCCTCGTTGGTGTGGACTAGACTTTAATGTGTGTGACAGTCTGTGACATAACATCATCATCACTGTTTCTCTTTAAACTTTTTTTTACCCTTTTAAAAACACATATATATCTTGTAGGATATCAAAACCTCGAATAAAACCTAAGGAATAGTGAATAATATGGAATCTTTAAGGCACCTCCTCACCTTACCCTTAATAAAAGTCTTCCTGGTTCAATAAATAATGTTTTTGTGGAGAGGGAACGGGCAGTGTGTCACCCTGCTCTGTAACGTCTGACTCACCTCCACTAAAACATGTTGATAGGTGAACAGAGACGGAGGCTTCTTGCTGCACACGAGGTCCTCGCCTTAAATTCACAAAAGCTTGCAAAGCTTTTACACCAAAGAAAGATGCTGTATCTTCACATATTATGACATGATGGTTTGTGGAAATTGTAATGTTCACCCGTTAGGGTGATGCCTGTGCTTTTTGAGTTTTGGAGCTTTTTGCTGTTTTACATGGCCTTTAAAAAAAAGCTTCTGTGGGATTAAACGAGGCACACTGCTATTTCCCTTTAGGCAGGAGAGGAACCTTTCCACTGACTGCTAACACTTCACACTAGTCACGCAAGCCCCGTCAGAAATAGGTGCACACACTCACTAACACACTAACACACTCACACACTCACACACTCACACACTCACACACACACACACAAACACACACACACACACACACACACACACACACACTCACTCACTCACTCACTCACTCAGGCACACATGCACACATGCACGGATGCACTCACTAACACACACACACATCAACCACACAAGCAGTCACAGGAAAACACGCAGACAAAAAACATCACACTTGAACAGAATGAGTCAGGACAGTGCATTCAGATGTTGTGTAAGGCCATGTTTGTGGTTTATGTGGTTATTTGAAACAAATCCCAACTTATCTCATTACAGGAACAGGAGGAAACTCCTTGTGAAATCTTTCTCTGGTTGTTTTGCAGTGTGTCAGACCAGTCAGTGGCTTGTTTGCATAAGCATCTCTGTTTTAAACTGGGTAACATTGTGGTTATGAGGCAGAACTTTTTATTTACATAATACAGAATTAAAAATACAGTGTGTACATTTCAGCAGCATCAAGCATAACCGACTGTACAGGAATATGAGATTGACAAGAATGTTTTAATTTGTATAGTGTGTGTGTGTGTGTGTGTGTGTGTGTGCGTGTGTGAGTGTGTGTGTGTGTGTGTGTGTGTGTGGTGTGCTAATTCAAGCTCAGAACAGGCTGCAGGGCATCACTGAATGACTGATTGGAAAGACCTTTAAAACAAAGCTCCTGAGTCACACACACACACTCTCACCACACTTAGCTACAAACACGATCCAAAATGAATGAAAGACAAATCTCCATAAATTCTTCCCTGCAATGACATTTTTTGTCTAGGCCATCCACAGTCTAATGCAGCAGCTTCAAACTCAACAAATGCTGTTTGTCTTTCATTGCTGCACCAGCAATGGCTGCAGTTTTTTCTTTTTGTATCTTCGTTAAAACTGGCTTTTACTACTTTATAGTAACAGTAAGTGGTTCCCAACCTGTGGGCCGGACCCCACCAAATGGTCAATAGTCTCCCTAACCCTCTGTCTTATTTAGGTCAGAAAATCCAACTCCTGCATGGAAAAAAACATACTTTTACATACAACTATATAAATATTAATGACTAAGTACTAAACATATGACAGTAAATTATTTTTTTAAATTGAAACTGATTAATAATATAAAGTATTTGTTTAACGACCTAGCTGATGAAGATGGAGCTAGATTTAACTACTTTATACATAGCTTTGTTATTGCCGTCCAATGGTTCCCAATTGATGGCTCGGGCCCCACCAAAGTTATTAAGTAGTAGGATTTTTTTGGGGGGTGGAGGGTCAGGCACTGTCTTGTTTAAGTTAGAATTTCCTAGCCAATCTATGTAAATTTCAGTCACTAGCTGCAGTTTTAGACCTTTTGAATTCGACAGGCTGTATAAATGCTTTCAGATGTTGTTGGGGGGTTGTAGCAGTACCAGTGGTTAGGTGTGTGTGAGTGTATGTGGGTGTGCTCATGTGTGTGTGTACACCGTTGTAACAAACGTGACAAAACAGCAAAGGTAGAATGTACTGAAGAAAAAAAAACACACACACACCTAGAATTCAAAGTTATTTTGCCTGGTGGCAGCTTTCTTTTTTCTCTTTTTCTATGAGGTTGGTGTGCTTCCTCCTGTGCAACAGGAAAAGGGAAAATTGTTCGTGAGAAAACTTTCCCTCATGTGACCTGTGGCATTGAGGGTTGGAGACTCTGACACTGGCAGCAACTTTGAGTTATAACACAGCCACAGACTGTCACCGCCACTCAGACCGCACCATGTGCTGGATGCACATTAAGGCCTTGTGAGTCTGGAGCAGCTTTACTGTAACTGTGTGTGTGTGTGTGTGTGTGTGTGTGTGTGTGTGTGTGTGTGTGTGTGTGTGTGTGTGTGTGTGTGTGTGTGTGTGTGTGCATACTTGCTCTTCCTGGAAGTCCCACACAACGTGTCTAATGGTATACCATGTCAGACATACAATTAGCCCGTTCTAAACATTAATCTAATTTGTTCATAGCAGTTAGAGTGTTCATCACACAATAACAAGACAGATCCTGATTTCACTGCTCCGTCTCTGTTTACGGAATCCAACATGGCTGCCGATCCTCTTCGGTGTCGCTGTGGCCCTCAGCAGAGCGGCTTGGTTCATATATAGTGTGCAGGAAGTGATTAACAGTAAAAAGATCAAAGGCGTGCACAGGATCAGCATTCTTACTCCTCCAGGGTATAACAGCACCACTTCCTCTTTTTACAGACTGACTGCTGCCTCCGTCGCCACAGCACAGCGCACACATTGTCACCACATGAGGCTCTGACCCACAATTCAGACTGTGTGTGTGTGTGTGTGTGTGTGCGTGTGTGTGTGACTGCCAGATAGAGATAGGGAGATAAAGTTGGGGAAGGAAGGGTTGGTGTGTATGTGTGTGTGTGTGTGTGTGTGTGTGTGTGTGTGTGTGTGTGCGCCCTGAGAGCCGAGGCAACATCCGGGCCGCATTTAGAGTTTGAAAATGATTATGTTGTTAGGTTTTGCAGACACGCCGGTCTGGGCTCATCTTTACTTGCTGTTAACGAGTTGATTATGTGACCAATCAGCTGCAGGTGGAAGGAAACAGGAAGAGAAGGAAACCCTTTCTGATGTCATCAGAGCTGCATGTTAATTCACATTAAACCTGAGCTGTTTGAGAGGTGTGTGCGTGTGTGTGTGCACGTGGGTGTGTGTGTGTGTGTGGGTGGGTGTGTGTGTGTGTGTGGAGGACAGTCCCTACGAAATACAAGCCATTTGCACATTACATTGCAAAAACTGAAATCTTAAAAGGTGAAAATATTTTGGTTTTGGTACAATTAGTTGAAATAAAAATTGTTAATTATGTGGCTGCCTTCTCACATGTGAGAACTTTCAAATGAACATGCTTGTTAAATATTTAAATATGTGTAAATTCTATTCAATATTTAACTACTGTAATTATACCAAAAATGTATTTTCACTTGTAAATATTTCAGTTTTTACACTGTATCTTTTATAAAAAAATTAAATAACACTTATATTTCACTTAAAACATGATGGATGAATGAATCTTAGTTTTCACCCTGACATCAAGGCATTAATCACACAACATGAGATGCTGATTTATCCAGTTTGTGATGAATTATGTCGTTCATGTCAGAGCCAATTATCGATTCATAAAAACATTTTAGCCAATATACCATTCAATCCTCAATTGGGTGCAAATATGTTGATAAATGCCAGTTTCCTTTCACTAAATACATGTGTGTGTGTGTGTGTGTGTGTGTGTGTGTGTGTGTGTGTGTGTGTGTGATATAATTCCTCTAAAATACCAGCAACCACACACAACATTTGCATATTTTTTGTTAGAATACATAACACTGACATTTCACGTAAAACCAGATAGATGAATGCATGAATCCTCCCAGTCTTCACCCTCACATCAGGACATTAAACACATCAACATGATATGACAAGCGTTTGAATGTGAATGCGTGTACATCAGTATCAAGGGATTCCTTGTTCAGTGTGGGTCTAGCTCCCTCCTCAACCTGAGGTGAAACATAACCTCTTTTTGGGCTCAATGGATGGCAGATCACAGGCCCTCGAGATCTAAAAGAGACAATTATCCTCAATTGAAGGCTGACAGGAAAGAACAAACGCTTCGTAAGTGGCGCAGGGGTCTTTCTTCTCTGGGGGGGGGGGGTTAATCCACTGACAAGAGGCCACAGCAGTGACCAGGTGAAACACCAACAACCTTCTTTTTCACCAACAGGCAGACTGGAACAAGTATTTAGAGTATTTACTTCATCTGTTCAAAACTAAAACCTCCTGCTACAGTTGCAGCATTGAGTTGTATTCCTAAATCACATGTTAAACCTGAGCTCCAACACTAATAAAGTATTCTATCTGTTCCTGTTACAGCATCAATATATATCATCAATATCCACATCATCAATACAATAAGAAAATAGTTTAATATAATATCAGTAGTAGGACTGCAACGAAAACACTATTTAGATATTTTACAGAATATATTATTCATTATGGAATTATCATCAGTGTTCTAGGATTTTATGGATTAATAATTTATCTTTTAACTATTATTTTACTAATCATTAAACTTTGCATTGCAGAGAATTTTGTTTATTTTAGTTTTTTTGTCTTGTTTAAGTTTAAAAAAACATTTGTTTGCAATATTCTAACTGTATTTGCTGTGTAACAGCAACTTTTGTATTAACTAATTGTATATAACTATTTAATTTAAAAAACAGGTGTAAGTCTATAACCTTTATGTTTTTATCATTTACATTTGTATTAGTAACTAAATACACTTAAAGCATGAGAGTAAACATAGGGACTGATTTATATATATATTATTAGATTATTATGAATCAGTGTGTTTATGTTGGAGCTTCTGGAAGTGTAAGTTACTTTATATGAAGTAATCTGGCTTCATCCAATTGTTCCCAACCTCTGGGGTCAAGCCCTGCAGAAAGGTCACCAAATTAATCTGAGGATCTGAGTCTTGAAATGATTAATGGGGGAGGAACGAATAACAAAGTTCTCATTCACAAATCTGTTTTCAGTTTTTGTACTTTTGTTGTCAATTACAAAGCACTGTCATCTGAAAAGTAACTAAAACGCTGTCAAATACATGTAGTGGAGTAGAAAGTAAAATATCTCACTCTGAAATGTAGAGTGGAATGGAAATATAAATAATCAGTGGGTCATTTCAGTTTAAGGCAGGAACTCCACCTCCTATTTGAAAATTCTAAATATAAATGCAGAAATCTGATGTGATTTGAAAGAAAGGGTAAGGGGTTAGTTGTGTTAAAAGGTGGAGATTATTATATTTACAAGGGTGCAAAATAGTTGGAAGTAAATACCCTAGAAGTAAACATAGACACTACCGTAGTATCTGGTGATTTTAAAGTTGCATAAACAACATGAGTTAGTTTTAAGGAGGAGATTGAGCAAGAAAACAGCAAGGTTGTACTTGGTTGTTGATTTCTCCATGTTTGTCAGACCTGTTCAGAAATGATAAAATCATATATTTACCTGTTCTAGGACATATCCAAGTGGCCTTGCTTGCATTTGAGAAAAAATTGGATCTGTGTTCATTAAAGAATCAGATACAGGTTGAATATTGTGAAGAAATCAGATTTGGGGAAGTTCAGGCTGCAGTTTGAACCTAGCCTTGGATATGCCCTAAAGCTGATCTCTGATCTTTAGACATTGCAAGTTGCATTCAATTGAAAAGTGTATGACCTTGCAAAAAATCATATTTCACAAAGAACAAAACCCCCCAAAAATCTGAATTGAGCAATCACGCCTGCAGTCTGAATGCAGCCTAAAATATGAAGCTTGACCTTGTTGTTCCTTTATAACTTCGGTCACAGGGACAAAGTTTGACGAAGGCTCAACAGCTTTTTTTGTGGCAGCCACAGACACTCTAAGGCCCAAATGTGGGTTTAAGAATAGTGAGGCTTGCTCTCTCTGTTTCTCTTGGCAGATTGAGGTCAGAACATATCGCCCATAATCTGCTTCATATGCAAGCTCCATAATATGATTTGTCATCGTTATGGCCTGCCAGACATTCTCATAGTCAATCAAATTTAAGAACATATCCACGATGGAGTGATATTGACGTAAAGAAATAAATTGTTACCGCTGTTTTTCTCACGCCTTTGCTGCGGTAACAAACAAGATTTCCTTCCACATCCCTGCTAGGTTATGGCTTTTCTTTACATATTGGTTAAGAATGAACCTCATTTGAAACGATAACCAGAAAAAAAACATATGCCTAAAACTAAAATGACCCCACTGATTATTTATATTGCCATTCCACACATATGGTTCCTAGTTAAAGACCTGCATTTGGCCTTTCTGCCTGCCATTAAAAAACATTTAATCTGATAGAATCATTTGTCTTTGTGTCTGGGGCTGGGCGAGTCCAAGGACAGCTCCCGGCGTGTGATTGGTCAGGGGGACTGCTGACATCACAGGAGGTGAGAGGTCAAACTGGGACAACCTCGCAGGTTCCTTTGGTGCCAAGTTCTGTTTGAGAGTTGCCAGGTGTGAAAAGCTTTCCTTGTTGTTCTTGGGCCGACTTGAACATCTGCAGATTCAGGCTGCAGCTCAGGACACTGCGTTCTCCTCAAACACACGGTCATTTACAAAAAAACAACACGCTGGGAATTAAACATCTCTGTGTTGTGCTTCAAAGGTTTTGAATTTCAATTTTTTCAGAAGCTGTTTGTTGAGTTTCAAAATAATTCAGGTTTCAGGTTGAACCAGTGAGTAAAATTACTCGTTAAAAACACCAGCTGTACCACAGCATCTTAACATAACAGTTTAAGTACATTAAGCTTAACCGTCAATGCTTTGTAATTAAAACTAGAACAATTATAGTTCTAGTTCAAAGTGTTTACTGTCATGTGTACAGTTTTGAACATGTTTTCTATACAATGAAATTCTTGCTTGCTCGTCCGCATGGGAGCCAAGTTCTAGATAATAAAAACCAAACATAAAATATTCACTGTATGTACTGAATGTACGTCCAGCCTGAGGGTAGCAGTGTGAATAGTGTGGTCCATGAGAATGGTGATGGTGGTGATCTTCTCAGCAGGTTTCACCACTCCATAGCAGTAGTGATGCCCTCAACATGCAGCTGTAGAAGTTGCAGAGGATCCTGAACGATCTGCCAAACATCCTCAGGAAGTATGGCCACTGTTAAAGCAGCTGTGTGATGGTCAGTGTCCATGTGAGGTCCTCACTGATGTGGACAACCAGGTCTTTTAAGCTTCTCACTCTAACTCTAACCCTAACCAGGGCCGATGAGGTCTCCTCTCCTTCCTCATGTCCACTATCATCGTCTTTGAGGTTGATGTCCTCACACCATGACACCAGACTGGCTCCCCCTCTCCTGATTATCAACTTGATCTTGAGATTATCAAAGCTGTGATTTTTTTTTTGCTGTTTTCCTAAGATTTTCCACATGTATGTTGCTTCCCTGACCATCACTACTTTAACTTAAAAAACATAGATTCTCTTTTAGTTCTTCAGTTGTAGCATCATGCCAGAACTGAAGAAGCCTTTTGGATAAAAAGTGAAACTTCAAGCTACAGTCCAGTTGCTTACAGTAACTCCTTTAACACTTCTTCAGTTGTAATAACTGCTGTTGTACATAGTTTATGTGTAGCATGTTCCTGGTTAAAAAAATAGCACAACATTTGATTTGAATAAATTTTTGTCTTTAGTTTTAATTCTTGCATTAGAGCAGTGCTACTCAATTATTTTCTGTCACCCCCCCAACCCCCCGTGTGACTATAAATAGAATCATCTGTCTATAAATTGTTATAAATACCTCTGCATAACACTGTGTCCTTATTAACGTATAAGAGAATAAAAAAGAAAGAAATATGGACCAACTTCCAACAAAGAATAGCTTTATTAACTAACAAAAAAGATTTAAAGTGCATCTGAAATTAAAAATAAAATTAAATCCTTAATTAAACATTTCTGACTGACCATGTCAAACCATATAATACTGAAAAATAAAACTACATAAATGGTCTTATCAGTGATTGTGGTGTAATGTCTTTAATTTCTTGTCTCCAACATTTCAGACTCAGTAACACACCGGTCTTTCACAGTGAACCAAGCGCTACAGACGCTTCGTCATATTTCCTCGTCTTAGCTTTGGGAGACTTTGGTTTGTCTCTTTATCTCCGTCTCTCTCCGCCTGTCTTCTCATCCCTGTTAAATATGTTTTCATGGTGTCACTTGGTGTCTACACTTCATACTCATACTCTGTGCTGTATGCTCCCTGACAGTGAGAGCGCTTATTCCCCCTAATTTAGTGGAGGTGCAATTGCACTTTTTTCTAGGACGTGAAAAAAAATCTAAATAAAAAAGCATGTTCCCCGAGGGCAAACGCGCCCCCTTTGATGGAGCCTCCTCATTAGAGGTAGGACATTTATTGTATATTGGTATGATGCAAATATCTTGTGAATGTTGTCATTCACTGAAACTTTAGCCTTAGTTTGTCTCTAATCTTATTAGCACAATGTCATAAGATTTTTGATGCACACAGGCAGCAAAATTTTGTTCTCAAAGCATTTTGGGAACATTTTGCTTTTTTTGGTTCTGAGGTACATGTCAGAATATTCCTTTTGTTACATGGTCTAGATTTTAAAACTACAAATTTTTCTGGCGTAAAACTAACATGTCTGGGAAGGTTATCTGAATGTTTGAGGAAGGTTAAGGGGCTTTTTTTTTAATGTAAAACCAAGGTTATTGTTATATTCTGGGGCTTCTATGCTTGCATCATCCTTAAACTTTGTTGTTACCAACTAGAAACCTGGAAAGAATGTCCAGGGAATGTTGTGGGAAAGTTATGTATTAGCTGGATAGTGTCAGATTATTCTTTTATTTTTAATTTTGGAGACATTGAGTAAAATTCAGTGAATCATCTGTATGTTAAGAACTTGTTTGGCAGGAATCAATCCACATTTACCTACAAAATAGGTACAAAACAGTGGCCTCTCAGGTTACGTATTTATTTCTATGTATATTTAAAATATCATCCATGGAAATTTTCCTACACCTACAAGCAAGGTCTATAATACATTTTATGAAGGGAATTTAGAAGAAGGTTGTTAAACGCCTCATGAAATAATGGATGCATTCTGACAGTTTTAAATTTGTGTACAGAAGTGTCTTCATCCTCCTGCTATGATATAAATAGACAGTGTTTACTCACACATGTAGTTTGTCGGACAAATGCCGAACCTCTGCGCCTGACCTCCAACATAAACACAACATGGCTTCTTTCCCCAATGACCCAGAGAGGTGCAGGTGGTCCACATGGAGCCCTCTCTATGAGTTCTGACCTGGGGTCAAAGGTCAGATCCCACAAATGACGGCCTTCCTTGCTGCCCCTAATTGCCCTGTTTATTTTTAGTCCATGCTGGGCTATGCTGAGCTATTAAAAGAAACATGAACATGAAGCCGTCTGCTAATTACCTTTGGGGCAGCAGACCCTCCCTTTCCCTGATTGTTACCACATGCAAACTCACTCAGAAACTAAGCTTCATCTGTCACCTTCACTGTCTCTCTGTCGTCCTGCTGTTTGTGCAGTGAGGCCACTTAGCTAGTGTGTGTGTGTGCTAACTAACTGTATATATATATACGGTTAGTTAGTTAGTTAGCTTGTTATTCCAACAGCCGCTTATATTAGTTGTTTATTCCTTTTTTGGTAAGTTCTTACAATATCGAAATCTTAATATTTACACTTAGTTTTAATACAGGTGTGAAATCATTGTCTGTTGGGTGACATTTTCTGTTATGAAAATTAATTTCTGTCACATGACCTTCAGTTTAACGTGTTCCGTGATGCTCACACAGAGAAGACTGGCAAGTCTCACTGAAGCCGGTTCGAGCATTTAAGGAAGCAGTAAGTAATTGGGTCGATTTAGGCCTATTTGTGGTTAGATGGAGGTTGAAATAAAGCAGCAGAGGCAGCCATCTTGTTGAAGCTGTGAAGTTTACAAAGGTTTGATTGCAGCAGGAAGCCGGTTGTGTGGATTAGCAGATGGTTCCTGGACAAAGAGAGGAACACGCTTCTGTTTAGACTTCGAGACGTTAAAGCTGCTGCAGACATTTGATCTGACAATTAGAGTCAGAAATCCGTTAGCAGCTACAAATTTTAAGGATTCGGAAACTGGGAGATATTATATGTAAACATAATGGTGTTTATAGATTTCTTTATTACGATTACAATTAATATGATTAACAATGTAGAAATATTGAAATGTAAACTGGCATCACAGGTGTGTAGATATAGGGCCTCTCTTCTAAAGGTGAAGAATTTTAAGAAAAAAATAAATATTGAGATTGTATTAATGTTTTTTTTTTCAAATCGGGTTTCAGTGTATAACCACATTTTCAAGAATCATGGAAACTTGCATTATACCATCAAAGCAATACATTCCATAACTCTAATGCAAGAATGAAAACTAAAGTTAAGAATTGATGTCAATACTTGATGTTGATTGTCACAACTGAAGAATTAAAATCACTGCTATGTCTGAACTTAAGGTGGAGCAGAAAAGTAAGTAAAAGTATAAGAAGTGAAGGTCAGGGAGGAGACATACATGTAGAAAATAGTGGATTAAAAACTAAAACTTCGTTAGGAAATTTGCAAAAAAAAAATCACAGCTTTGACATTCTCAAGAACACATTGCCTTAAATCACTACAATAATCACACACAATCACATCAATAATCTTGTTTTCAATTACAAAGCGTTGATAGTTAAGCTTAATATACTAAATGTCTAGATGCTATGTTAAAAGCAGAACTGAGGTTTTTTAGTTATTGAGACTATTTCTCATTGTTCCAATAATCAATAATCATAAACTGACACTTGGCTGAAGCAGATTTGTCCACTCACATGTTAATAGTTAAAAGTAGAAAAATATCCTTTAAGGGACATTTAGAACAGAGAGAAATGAGATTAATTAGTGATTGGAGAGAATCTCAATCTGAAGATGATGTTATCAATAATAGTGATTATTGATAGTCTATAGCTGATATTATCAATAATAGTGATTATTGATAGTCTATAGCTGATATTATCAATAATAGTGATTATTGATAGTCTATAGCTGATATTATCATCAATAGTGATTATTGATAGTCTATAGCTGATATCATCGTCAATAGTGATTATTGATAGTCTATAGCTGATATCATCGTCAATAGTGATTATTGATAGTCTATAGCTGATATTATCAATAATAGTGATTATTGATAGTCTATAGCTGATATCATCATCAATAGTGATTATTGATAGTCTATAGCTGATATCATAAATAGTGATTATTGATAGTCTATAGCTGATATTATCAATAATAGTGATTATTGATAGTCTATAGCTGATATCATAAATAGTGATTTGTGACTTCTGTATTTTCCTTTTAAATTGCACCAGATTGCTGCATTTAAATTTATAATTCACTGTTTCATAAGGCTCTAACATTAACCCCTGTCACCCTTGGTTAGGG
Source organism: Eupleurogrammus muticus (assembly GCA_036785175.1). Classification (NCBI taxonomy): domain Eukaryota; kingdom Metazoa; phylum Chordata; class Actinopteri; order Scombriformes; family Trichiuridae; genus Eupleurogrammus; species Eupleurogrammus muticus. The sequence goes on along the minus strand of JAYKQN010000059.1, from coordinate 452,060 downwards.
TTAGACATTAAAACAGTTTCTTTTATTTCAACATCCATTTGGGGGTTCTTTGTGTTCTCTGGTCCCTCGATGCCAGCCGAGCTGTCAGGAAAGTGTCTGGATAGTGTCAGACGATGCAGGCCCACCCGCCTCGGCTCTGCCCGACAGATCAGGTTTCCGCTGTGCCTAGATGAACACAAAACTGCCACTTCCTGCAGGAATGAATCACTGAGTGGGAAAAAAAGATATTCACAGAAGAGCAATGTAATAAGCTACTAAGACCTGTTCGTTTGCTATGATGTTGTGTTTCCTAAACAAAGAAACCACTTTGGAAATGTCAAATCAGGCCTGAAGGCAGCAGGCCTGTTCCTGGTCAGGAACCGTAAAAAATTATTTAACAGAATGATCTCGCAAGTTTAGGAAATATTGATTATGATTTCATAATGTTAATGGTTTGACATGTATATATCATATAAGTCGCTATTGATTAAACACGTGTGACACATGTGAACTGGGATAGGTTAGGAAAATGTTATTGAATCTGACACCAGGCAGTTTTGTTGGATCTGAAACTTGAATCCTTGGCAGCAGCTTAGTTGCAGTGAGTGAGGTGTTAGGGTTAGGGTTAATACACACAGTGAATGACAAACAGCAGCAGTTTGTGTCAGTTTTAACAAAAAAGAACCAAAATAAATAAATGAGATCTAACATATTTCCCTCATAATCACTTGTAGCATATATGCACATGCAGGAACACAAGCTTCTAACTTTCGTGCCATATTTCATTTACAGGTTTTGTTCAGTTGTCTTGAATAAATCTTTTCTGATTCCCTGAGGTGGATTTGGTGGATTTTAACTGGAGATGACACCTCTGTTAATGCCTGCTCCTGACAGAAACAGGAGCTTTTTCCTCACTGCTACTGGCCATCAGTAATACATCATATGTTGGCAATGCTGCATATTTCTATGTTTCAATATGTTCTATAATTATTGCAAAATAAACCTGCACATTTTCTTTCCTGTCACACACTCAAATGTGTGATGGAGCTTTTTATGTTTCAGGCCTATTTAGACTTTTGATGAAACGAATAAAAAATAATCCAGTGTAGGAGCTACTGTTTAATTCTTTGTAGATAAATGTTGAGTTATTTAAGTCCAATTGTAATAGTAGAAGAGGTAAGAGACAAAATTTGTTTTTACTGCAAGTTCTGACACTAATTTCTGTTTCGCTTATTTACTTAATAGCAAAAAAATGTATATATGTGTATAATTTGCTACTAAAATCTTGTCATGGATAAATTGATTGAATTTGTAGACTTCATCCCATTTTTTAACCTTAATAATGTACAGTTACACAGAACATTTGATTTTATAGTTATAACAAAAGCAAAGTTATTGCCTTTTTGTGTGCTGTTGGCAGGTATCTTGACAAATGTAGTAAGGTAATGTCATTTTTTACACTAAACAGACATTTGTAATAGAACTTGTTGTCAAATATCTCTTAACTCCTATCTTATATCTGAATGGCTGGTTAACCTGTGCTCATCAGTCATTATGTTCAATTGTCATTGTTTGTGTAAATATTAGTTTATAAATAATTGTTTGTCACATTGCAAAGCTGCGACCACTCACACACTGCAGGATGTGAGGAAAATGGCATCTGGTAACACTTTGTAATATGGCGGCTAACCCAGGTTATCAGGGCCCAGCTCTGGATTACTCTTTTATCTCGCATTTGGAAATTCCAACTTTCTGCTTGGTGAAAGCCGTAATGGTGGAAACGCTGGACGTTGCTGAGCTAACACCCAGCTGCTGCATAAATGTTCATTTTCTGGACTGTGTCAGGAGTTTTTTCTGCCACTTGCTGTTGTTTGTCTTTTCATCCCTGTGTAACATGGTGTGATTTTATATGGTTGAGGTAATCCTTAAATGTGCTGTGCACATGTACAGTAGATTTCATAGCAGCCCTTTTTTCTTTTTTTGGCTTAGAGACATTTCATTTCGCTGTGTATCACTTCTCAGGACATTCATTCTTTCATTCATTTTTCTTTTATTTGAGCATGCTGATTGTGTATTTGAATTAATGAGAAGTCTTTTTATAATTTATAGTCTCACACACATACAAAATAAAAGTATCTGCAAGCATTAAGAAGTATTAAATGTATGGGCCAAATAGATTTAGTACATATAATAGTTTTAGAAGAAGAGGTAAAGGACTCTAATATCCTTAAAAATCCATTTTTATAATGTTGCTTTTCTTAATAAAATGTGCAGAATTTTGCTGCTAAAATCTTAGTAAAGGCCAAATTAGATTTTTTAGATATTTTTATTTGGATTATTTGACCATAACAATCTACAGTTTGTCATTATACTTATACTTAAAAAAATATCAAATTGATGGGCTTTAGTGTGTTGTTGACAGGTATTTTGCCAAAAAATGTATCTGATCTGACTTCTCTGTTAAATTTTTTCCTATGGTTCTAAGGTACTTTCATAGCAAACTTCACACTATTTGTGTCAGAACTTGCAGTGAAATGCCCCTTAACTCCTATGATTTTTCATGTAGGTGAATTAATATGTTATTTGAAATGTTTCATTTTTAATACAACAAACCCATTGTAGTCAATGGAAGGCTGTGATGTCACAGTTACCACCCAAACAGCTGTTAGGGAGCGTTGGGTCACACCTGATGCTGCGACTTTACTTTTCGGCAACAGTCAAACCGCATCAAGGAAGTCTGCATGAAAACTAAGTTTGAAAGCAAAGGCTCATAAAAAAATCACCAATTCTACTTTTTACATCTGCTAACATTCCTGCTGCCACTGAGGAGAAGGCCCCTCTATCAAGGCTGTGTTCAGTTATTCACAATAGAACGGCCTGTTAATAGAAAACTGCTGTGTTGCAGTTAAATTGGTTTCACATTTTTGAAAAATAGCCAGAAAAGCATAAAAAAAACCCTACAAGGTTGTTGTAATACAGCATGAAATTCAAGACCAGCCTGTTCCTACTCCAGTGTTTGGTTGGAATCCTCCTCCGTGATCGGATCGGCAGACACTCCCAGTTCCTCCACCGCCTCCTATAATCTTCCTGAGAAACCAAGGTGGGACTGTTGGGTGAAAAGGTTGCTGTCCTGCAGCATTCCTGGCTCGGCAGGGGTTGTGGTTGAAATGGACAGACAGGGTGAGGGATGGGGGTGGCGGGGGGGGGGTTGTGTGTCCAGGGGAGGTGACCGAGTCGGGTTTGGTCTTCTGGCTTTTGTCTGTGTTTTTTGTTGTCATTGTTGGCCGGACTTAGCATTCCTCCTGCAATGAGTGCATAAAGGTGGTGGCAAAGGGGGGAAAAAGACGACAAAACAGATGGGTTTTTAAATCATACAGGAGACAATAGAAGGTGACCGACCCCTCGAGCCATTTTGAGCCTTCATGGCCTTCAGGGCTAAAAAACTGCATGACAATGACAGTAAACAAGCAGAGAACACGTGAGCTACCTGAGGAAAGATTTCCAGATTTACCTCCGAATACAACTACAGATCGTTGTTTTAAGTAAAATGTGAGACTTTTCCCAGGTACCATCTCCATACCTCGACTGTAGTAGACACATATTTATTCATAATCAGGGATTTTAAAGATAAAACAATTTAATGCCACTAACATGGGGAAACACGAGTATAAAACATCCAGATGTGTCCAGTGGTTGTGTATCACTGCATTTACTCATATTACTGAGTAAATGTTAAATTTAACAGATCAATATGACTGAAGCTGGTTTGGTTTGTGTTCAACATTTTTTTGAGCATTTTAAGAGCGGAACTGAGGTTTGATTTAAGACTTATAGCAGCTGATAACTTAATAAATTTGCTCTCTTTAAAAGGTAATAAAAGTCCTGATGTGATAAGGTAATTACTTCTGCCGATAAAGTAAAACTTATTATGTTATCAGCTTAGTTATTACATTTACTGAAAAAAAAAAATATTGTTTCAGCAATATTTTTAGATTTTGAAGAGGGTACATTTTTGTTATTGGCTACTATAAGATTATTTCGCATTGATGTGATAATTACAAACAGCCTGAAGCAGATTTGTTGAAAATCTGCTTCAGGCTGTTTGTTTAAGGAGTGTCACAAATATGAATAATATACTTATAGTATATTATTCTATATTCTAATTATTATATTTGTACATAGTGTTGTGTATTTTTATTTTTTATAGCTTTTAACTTCTTTAGCTTTTATTTTCTTTTCTTTTCTTTACTCTGTACGCTGCAGTAACAGACAAATTTCCCTGTTGTGGGATCACTAAAGTCTTATCTTATCTTATCTTATCTCTTATCTACAGGTGCATTCAGAAACATAAAAATGTGATTAATTTGCAATTTGTGAGAAGATCAATCTGAAGGCTAATGATATGCATAAATTGTGTTTATTGATAGTCAGATAATTATTTTATGTCTGTGTAGATTCTCATTCATCCAGGTCATTGTAGTGTCAAAGGAGTTACTGTCAGCAACTGGACTTGTTCTTGTAGCTTGAAGAAGTTTCACCTTTCATCCAGAAGGCTCCTTCAGTTCTTCAGAAACCTAACCTCCACACCCCCGAAGAAGGTTCATACCAAGCATGGAACGTTTTTTAGGCCTAGGTTCTTATACCCCTTTTTGACCAAAACAATTCCAGAGCTTTTTTAGGGCCAGTGCAGATTCACTATTGGTTCAACATGCAAACCAGCTGAGAGCCGTTTTGCTTTTCCATGGCTCAGGGTGCTCAGGGAGCCTCATCATTACATCACTGTATACGTCAGTTACGTAGCACCAATTTCCCAGGAAGAAGAAGAAACAACAATGCATGCCTTTGCATTTCTTCCTCATTGGCATCCAGACAGGACTGATCCAAAAAATGTTTGTGTTCATCAAGCAGATTTGAATAAACACTGATTACATTCCAGGAGACGGATAATAAGCTAAGTAACATTTGTTATTAACTGATATTATCTGAATATATATATATATATATATATATATATATATATATATATATATATATATATATATATATATATTCATAGTCTCTGGGGTAGTGTGTGTAAAGAAAACCAGCTGCAGCTACCAGATATCACCACCAGGTGGCACATGTTTGAAGGTATCTTGCTAACAATTGCCAAACAAACAGCTCTTTTCTGAAAACATAACATCTCGGAAACATTACATGGGTCTTGGGCCAAAACTTGTGTACTTAGAATGATGTGGCACGGTTACCAAATACAAACAGTGAAGGAAATTTACAGGAATCTAGTGCTACGTCTAAGCTAGTACCAGATTAGTGTGGTCTGCCACTGTAAATACTGCTTTTATTGTCAGTAGACTTGACTACTGTAATGGGGTCCTTACAGGCCTCTCTAAAATTGGAGTCTTTGCCTCTCTCAAATGTCAGTCCGCTGCAGCTAATTGAAACTGCTGCTGCTCGAGTCGTCACTAAGACTAAAAGAATAGATCGTGTCATTCCAGTTCCAGAGTATTTCCTATCTGCCAAAGAATTAACTTTACTTTTACTGGTGCATAAAGCCTAGGGCCTGGTCTGTGATCTGCTAATTTCTTTATGAATCACCCAGACCTATTGGTTGGTCTCTGTTCCCAGAGTCAGAACTAAACATAGAGAAGCAGCATTCAGTTTCTATGCCTTCGTTTTTAAATTATCTCTTGATGTTTTTAACATTTTTTGTAAAAGACTGTAAATTACCTTGTTGTTGAAATGTGCTATACAGCTTACCTTACCTTGCCTTGCCTTCAAATTAAATGTGTAGTAATAGTCATGATCATAGTAAAGGCATACTTTGTCATGATTCCTTAAATCTTTCTTTCAGTTGTCCTACATCAAAGCAGCGTGTTGTAACCTAGCCTGAAGAGTCTTCTAGCCACAGCTAATGGGGTCAAGCTCTGGTCAATTGGAGCATCACCTACCTCCTCATCTTTCTATTTTTTAGCCCTTGACAAGTTCTCCCAAGGCACATCTTCTCCCATCGTTACAAGCCTGCCTCTAAAATTGATTACAGGTAAATGGGTTGTTTTAGCCTGCAGCCTCCTGTCACTAAAATATGGATGTGTTTGAAGTGGCCTACGAGGAGGCTACATGTTTATCAGTCATTCTGCTCGGTGTTATCGCTGCTAGCTTGGCCAAATTCCTGAACCAGAGATCTCAATCCTGTGACATTGCTTACTTCTTTCAGTTGCTGCCACAAATAAATGTGCAAAGACTGGATTTAATTATTTGGGTTTTTCATGCCTGGTTTTGTGGTTATGAACTAGGTAAGCTCTCCTATCCTATCAGCGCAGAGCCGCCTACCCACCACAAAGGATATTTGGATATTTGTCCACACATGCAGATTTTTCAAAAGCGGGTATTTATGTTATCTGAAGTTCCACACTGACTAATAGAAGGAGACTTTTATTCGCAAGAACTGCCAAAGCTCAGATCATTTTTTTAGGAGGGGGGTCAAGCACATAGGAGAAACATTTTTAGCTCAGAGCCTTTTTTTCATGCAGTTGCCAGGCCGAGGTTTTTCAAAGCTGGCCCTGGGGAGCAGATTATGCCTAATGAGGTCCGAGTTTACGGGACCGGCAAGAAAACGAAAAAAAAAAAAATTATCGGGAGATCTGTGCAAAAGCTAGACAAGCCCACAGGAAGTGCATCACTGCCTTGGCCGGTCACGTCCACAAAGCTTTTATGAGCCTCAGTGACTTATAAGGAAATCTTTGACTGGACGAGTCATCTGGGTTTCCTGTCCACGTGTGCACACAACAAACTATCTATACAGGGTGTACGATTTATAAATTAATCAGTTCATTAAGTTAATTTATATGTTTAACACGTTTACACAATTAAGGAAACATGGTGTAGCCAGAAAAATAAATGAATTAAAATATTTTATCCACCTATAATATAAAACTAGTTGATAACATGTGTTTTGAATTTTTAAAAAAACTTTTTTTAATAAAGATAAACTATCTGGTACACCACATATACATTTATAAAAACATTATCTTGAGAACAAAACTGATAACTTGTTGAAGTTGCTTCTGTGATTCTCTAACTTTGACTTGAATCCAAACTCTGTTGGCTTCTGATTGATTAGTAAAATGAAAGCTTAGAGGCAGGAAGTGTAAGGCGAGGTCTGTCAGGCCCAGCCATTTTTATTATATTGGACGAAACGCTGCTTGGACAAACCCACTTAGATCACCGTTACTCGCTAAAAATAAAGGATTTGTGACAGAAAGGGATTTCTAATGTATCTCAATTTTTATAGTCTGTATTCTGTCTGAATATACACCTCTAGTTTCTAAGAAAAATCAAAGTCACTCATTTTTAACAAGTAATGACACCGGTATACTTGGTTTCACAATTGGTTGGAAATGAAGATGTTTTGCCATCCAAAATGGTGGAAATGACCTGACTTGACTACACGTGTGTTACTCGCATACATAGATTATTATAGACATGGACCATGGATGTATTACAGACTAGGATATGACCAATTCTTTCCAATCGGCACTCGTGGTTCTGCAACAAAAAAGGAGAGGAAGGAGAAGTTATATAGTAAAAGACAAGTCTGAAAAACTGTTGCCAGGAAATGCACACCTTTGTCCCTGGAAGTTACTAACCTTTGCATTCTAGGTTTTTATTAGTCAAACCACTCAGTTTTTTTTCCAGCACATTCTCCTCGCCTTGGGGCATGATCGAAGGCCCCAGAGCATCATGGGAGGTGCCTCTACTGATATAAAGCGACACATAACAGAATAGTAAACATAGAAGTCAGGACTTCTTTCAATGTACATGACAGTAAAGCAACTTCCACTGAAATGAATCACATCCAGTTCTTTTAAAACATCCTTGGTAATGACATGCACAGTGAAATACACCATATGAAAGTTATCCAGTTCACATTCTGCTTCCCCAGAAACATATGCATTACATTATTAGTACTAGAGGGTCTCACGATCCAAAATGATGCGACTCAATTCAGAAAAACTCCCAACAGTGCTTTCATGATCTGACAGAATCCGGCCCAACTGCAGAATTAAAATACATGGAACTCGCTCTGGGCCATGATACTGGCCATTTTTTGGTCCAGTATCCAGTTCCTATAAAAATAAAAACATGTTCACATTGGGTAATGTACGGCTTGAGAAATGTATTGCAATCATTCCTGTGTACACGTCGTCAAACTGTCTGTTCTGAAAGAGGGATCCTCCTTTGTTTCTTCCTCTTTTTTCCCTATTAACATTGTTTTAGGGATTTTTTCCTTGTCAATGTGAGGGTCCAAGGACAGGGGATGTTGTGTTGCTATCGTACAAACTGTAAAGCCCATTAGGGTCAATCTTTAATTTGTGATTTGGGGCTATAAAAAAATAAAATTGACTTGACATTTAGAAAGTTATCCAGTCTCAATTGTGCTTCCCCCAAAATGTTTGCATCAAATTCCTCGAACTAGATGTGTTCATGGATCCAAAATGATGGACTCAATTTAGAAATCTACCTAAATGGTGAGCAACTTCCATCGAATGAACAGCAGCCCTTTTTTGGTCTGTTATAGAGTTATTATAAAAATATCCATGCTTGCATCAGGCAATGACATGTAGTGTAAAATGTGGCTTAAGGAAGTTATCCAGTCTCCATTGTGCTTCCTCCTTTTTTATTCATAGTGATCCAGGCCACCACCTATCAAACTCAAATGTTACACAGGTTGATGCATGTTACATGTGGTTATGGCAGATGGTGTGTGTGTTTTTATTTCCCTCAACTGATGAAGCGACATCAACTTACAGTTTATCCAACACCTGTCGCCTGGTCCCCTGCGTCACCCTTGTTGTTTTTCATGTTTAAACAAGACCGTGTATTATTCACAAGAGATTTAGGGAGGTTTCATACATCCGTGTCTATGTTTCAGGATGTTTTAGGATCAATTATAAAATGAACAGCGAAAAAGAAAATAATAAATGTGTTTTTTTTGTATGTCGCATGCAAAGAAGCTGATTGACAGTCCCAGTGTCCCAGGTCTGGTTTGGTCCCACGTGTGCGGTTTTGTTTTCCCCTCATTCGGGGTTTATTGAGGCCTTTGTTGTCATTGCTGACAAACTGAAAATATCAATAATTGTTTTGTGGTTCTGGGGCCTCGGAAACAATTATTATGCCTCTGCAGCAGAAGCTCCCTCCAGGTAAGTCATCAGAGCTAATTGAGACCTTGGGAACGCTGCTGCAAGACAATGTTGGTTTTCAATCATTTTGATATTTCAAAGAGACTGTGACTGTGTCGGATGCCAATCTCAGAAAGTCTATAACAGGGCTGCCCAATCCTTCCTCCTCGAGATCTACTATCCTACATGTTTGAGGAACCTCCTTACTCCAACACACTTGATTCTAATCATCAACTCACAATCAATTAGCTGAAGCTTGCCAAGGGCTTGTGAATAATTTGAATCTGGTGTGTTGGAGTAGGGAGATTCCTCAAACATGTAGGATGGTAGATCTCGAGGAGAAGGATTGGGCGACCCTGGTCAATAACATCTATGATGTTGGGGCAACACCTTATTTGACTGTGATCATGTGTTATTCATGAAAAAACTAGCAACGACTGACTTACCTGCATTCACCAGGTGAGAGCAACAGGTGTGAGAATAATTTCTGTGACTCACCCTATTCAGCCACTGCCTGAGCTGCATCTTTAGTGTCCTGCAGGTTGAAGAGGAGCAGAGGAACAGGACAATTCTGACATTATGGCTGCGAGTCCCAGCTGGACAAAATGGGTTCCCACAGGAGAGCAATCCAGCACATAGAGAGAGACAATGCTCTGTGGTCAGTGTTTTCTCCACCGGGACAACTCAGATACAAGTGTTTAATCCAACTGTGCTTTGGTTTTTGATTTCTCTTCTAATTTCTATTTTTTATAAAAAAACAAAATATAAATCAAGTACAAGGGTCAGTGACAAATGGTTTAGCAAAATGAGAAGTCAAAATCTTTTCAAAATACAGTCTTAAAAGCATTCATCATATCTCTCAAAATGTACAGTTCAGATTTTTGTTAGTTTTTTTTTTTTTTTACATCATTTAAAGTCCATTTGTATAGTTTTGGTCCATAAATCACACAGAAAACTTTGCAATTTTTTGTTATGAAATTTTGATTGGTATAACCAAACCAGAATGATTTATTTAAAATATTTAATCCACCAAGAATGATGGCATGTTTTTTTTTAATTGTTTACAAACCCTTTTAAAAAACTATCTATCTAGTGCCAAGTTTTTAGATTCACACTACAAACTTCTAAAAAGTCTTAAAGCATTGAACAGGCATTTGGGTTTTTCCCAAAAAGCAAAACAGACTGATGTGGATTTGTTGACATATATATAAAGTCTATATTTAATCTACCTAGAATATACAACTAGTTGATAGCATGTGTTTTTAGGAGAGCTAAACTATGTGTTACCAAGTTTTTTGGCATGACATTTTTGACATTGTCCCATATATGGTTGACATCTGCTCATCTCCTGTCCAAGCTGCATTCCTGTTTGGTTCCTCTTCTTCCAGGTGTTTGTGTCTCTGGCGTCATTGCCTCATCCTCTAAACCTGACCACTTTGACATCAAAGCAGGGGTGTGTTGTTCCTTCTCCACACGGAGGCAAATGTCACGGGAGAATGACCCAGAAGGATGGCGTGGAGCCACCTGAGAGGAGTGGCCAGTGCATTCCTCCCCATCTCTGCACCGTGAAGGCTGATGCTCGGACAGAAAAGTCTTCACATGTCTTAGGAAGCATCTGAGAGCATTTACCAGGTGTGTCACACCGGAGTAAGATAACATATCAGCTGGGTCAGTTCTGTGTGTCATTCAGGTCATATTTATTCTGTAGAGTTGTAGAGCAAAGTAACAGACTTCTTAGTTTTTTGAAGATATTTCACCTCCCATCCAGGAGGCTTCTTCAGTTCTGTGTTTAATTGCCAGGGAATTCAGGAATTTAAAGCTCAGAGTCTAAAAAACCAATTTAACATGACCAAAAAACCCATGACCAATTATGTGGTGTTTCATTTAATTGAAAGTACCTAGTTATTATGCCATCAACACGCTCATGTGAGAGAGATGCTTACAGTATATATTTGACTCATTAAAAGAGAAAGTAAACACTCACAACCTTCTGCAGGTCTGTTTTTAGAACATTTGAATGAATAAGAGGATACAACATAAGATGCTGTTTCATCTATCAAAATGATTCCAGCCAGAAAGGCAAAGGATGGCCAACACTGTAACATACCAAGAGAATGAGGAAAATAGTACGGATGTATCAACAGATAGAAATGCTAACCTGTAACCTCATTGCAAATTCTGGATGCCACCTAACAATCTGCATTCAGATACGTCACTGGTTGTAAAGTACTCACTCATCACTATACTTCTTCATTTATAAAGCAACTATGGATATAATTATAATTATATAATCATTATGGACTACTTCCCACATACCTCTGCATTTACCTAACTTTCACATTGAAAATTATGCCATTATACAGAAAAAAAAACATTTAAAAAATGTACTATGACTGCAGGTCTATTTATGCATTTGAATGAATCAGAAGAAGAAATTTAAGAGGCTGTATCATCAGTCAAAATTAACATTTCTTCCAGAAAGAAAAGCTGAGGGCTGACCACACAAAGAAGATGAAAGGTGAAAGTAAAAAAAAAAAAATCAACATTTTCCTGTAGCATTTTCATTCAAGCTATTAGTCTTGTACAGACTCTTGCAATAATAACCCAGAGTCCAGATTTCAGGGTCAGCATGTCTGCCCTCTGCTCTGTCCAGTTGCATACCTGAAACCATGCTGTAAGTAATAAAGCAGGACCTCCTTTCATCTGACGTCCCACCCAGAGGCCGCAGACAATACTCTAATTCATTATTGGACCCGGCCTCTTCAAAGCTCAGCCACTCTCTACTCCGGGAAACTCTAAACTTAGGTCCTAGACAGGCTCTTTTTAAACACCCACTCAGCCTCTGGGCAATGAGGTGGCGGCTGGATGGGTCCACATAAGTCACGGTGGCCTGCACACATCCCCTCCTTTACCCTGCAGCACCACACCTACGGCCCCCAGCGACAGGTGGATTATTGGCCGCTGGGATTTTTGCATTCTCTGGCCTGTCATTCTGAGCACGCTCGCCGACCGTGGGAAAATTAAGATCTGCGAAGAAGATCTGCAATTTTCTATCAAGGAGTGATGTGGGGGGGTGGGGCCAGAGATGTTTCTTCTTCCATAGGGGGGGACAGAAAATAATTGAGTAGCACTGCTGTGGGATGAAATCCTGACTGACTAACTAGGTGTAGACCATCAGGTTCTCTACAGCTCTAGAGCTAAAGTGAATTTAACAGCAAAAATTACAGCACTTGTAGGACATGTAGGTCAATCAAGTGGTAACTGTATAGTTGTGACATCACAGGTTCACATGCTTGTTTTGAGGCATGGTTTCTGTGATTCTTTGTGATTCTAGGCTATAAAAACAAATTTAAATTGTAATGAAATTAAAATAAATACATGGGGCTTGTGAATTCTCTAAAGTTGAACTTATTGGACCTAAACTGCCTAAGTTTCAATAAAGAGGTAATAATGTGTGTTCTGAATCTTTTGAACAGCAGTGTATATCTAGTGTATATTTAATCATGTTGTTAGCCACTTAGCATAACTTCCATAGCAATTTTGTCACCAAACTGAAATATTTGCATAATTTTACTTTGCTACCATGATCACTCGGTTTTCTGCCTATCGCAACACAAGGCAATTTTAATACAAGTAAAATGGAAAAGAGGGAGAAGCAGCTTTATTTCTTCAGTTTTCTAAACAATAGATGCGATTACAGCTAATTAAATTAGTTATGAACTGTGTATTTAACCTTAAAACAAAAATGTGGTCATAGTAATTTTTTATTTTTAAACATATGATGATGGGTTTTGTTTAGTTCAATTTTACTTTCATTTTTCTCTCTTTTACTTGCTAAATGTTGTGCTCTTAACCATTCATTTACTTTTTGTATCTCTTATCTTACTATGTTTTTTACATTCATTTGTTGGTGATTTTAAAAAATCTAAAATTCAGAAAAGCCCTTGCCCTTTAATTGCATGTACTCAAAATTTTAGACTTTACAACAGGGATGTGTTTGTTGATGTGTAATCCCTTGTTGTGACCTCACATGTTCTCAATGGCACCAAAGATACCATCGAGTCACTTGAGTAAAACAGCATCAGCCACGAAGCAAATGTGTGACTGCACAACCCCACCCTAACCCATCATTTAAGTTGCTTTATAAACCCAATGGGCTGAAGAGCAGTTTGTACCTTGGGTGGTAAAAACCTGCACATCTCAGCATCTCCTGTTTCCTTCTGTCTCTTTCTCTTTGACCCTGTTTGCCTGAGTACTCGCCAAGTCTGATGTCAGCCCTGCCGCCGCTCACGGGGTCCTGAAGACCTGAAGAGCGGGTGTACGGTTTCTGTTTTGACATCAGTTCCTAATTACACATGTAAATGATTGATCACCTTGACTTGGCAGCGGGAAGCGAAGGTGGAAGGCATTGCTGATACCTGGCTGGCTCTGACCAGGTTCAGGACCGGTTTCTGCTGCTGGGAAGAGGCGGGAAAACGGACACCTGCGACGGCCCCGAGATCGGGAGAGATTAAGTTCTGAGCAGCCGTCGTTTGGACCGAAGACGCAGCTCCTTGTTGGAGGTCCTGGAGGAGCCGGTTGCACAGGTGCAGCTAGATATCTATGGCTCTTTGTTCGGTCTAATCCCACGCAGTTTAAAAACAAGGCTCGTCGCCCGCCGCAAATTTAAGTCGACTCCCTCACACCCGAGGGGGGCACGATACTGAAAGCAAAACTGAGCTACTTTTGTGAAATGTGATTTGGCTAATTGATTCTGGAGTGGCTGGTGTGTGAGTGCCTGGGGGGGGTAAAGCATTTTAGGTTGAAGCATTTTAGAAGCAATGCAGGTGGTGAAAGGAACCTGCCACTTTCCTCCCAAACTGCAGCCAAATACAGAATACACCACGGCTCAAATCGTTAGGAAAATAAACAGTGAGTGGAAAGTCAGAAACCATGTAATGCTTTTACAGATGGGGTGAGAACCTCTGCTTTGGCCCTGCTTTGACTCGGGTATGGAGCCAATCTGAGGGCCAGAAGGGTTTTAACCCCAATCTTCTCCCCTGTCTCAGCCTGGCACACATGGGCTGCACAGCTGCACGTCCCATTGATCTGCTGGCTGCAGGGAGATAGATTGGAGGGGAAATGGCTTAATTGTCCTCACTCTCACTGCTGGAATGCAAATTAGTCTTCTGGACCACGGGCCTCCTCCGTGAGCAGAGCATCACGCAGAGAAACCGAAAAATAAGCCTCTTGTTCACTGTTGTTCAGTGAGGAAAAATGCTGCTTTCCATCCTATCATTTTATCAACAGTAAAAGCCATATCTAAAGAGAAGTAAAACTAGAAAAACTGTTGTCTAAAAATACTCAATCAGAAGTAAAAGTCTGAGGTAAAACACTACTCGAGTAATAGTACAGAAGTATTATTAACAAGATGGACTTAAAGTATCAATGAGAAAGAAAAAAGAAAAAGTGTCAGAAACCCCAAATTTATGACACCATCAAGAATGAATGAATGAATGAATAAATAAATGACTCAGTAAATATATAAAAATATACTAATTTCTTTACCATGACCAGTTTCCATTTAATTTATTAATAATTAATCAATGTTCAAATTTGTATTATTTATTTACTCACTCACTCTTTTATTTTACCTCAATATATACAAAGGAAAATGAAAATGAAATTAAATAAATTCATGTGCAAAGGGAAAATCATACACAAATAATATAAAATAAATACCACCAATTAAAAAAAAACAGATGGTTATAAATTCCACATTTTTCTGGGGACACCTTGGTACTTCCTCAAGGACTCCTGGGGGTTCCCGGACCCCACTTTGAGAACCAATGCTTTAGATTATGTATGTGGAGCAGTTTGAGATTGTGGAAATATAAAGTACTTTCGCATGGAAAGCAAATATACTTTATAATTTTTCACTACTGCCGTTTCATTCTCTTTTTTAATTTGTATTTTTCCTGATTCGCCCCCATGTTCGTCCACGAACTAAACGAAAGCGTCGGGCCTCTGATACAGTTGATCAGCCGTAGGTCAAAGGTTATGTCTCGTGTAAAAAAGGCAGGAGATGGAAGGGTTAAACTGCAAGGTGTATGCGTCCTGTCTTTGATCTGCCCTCAGGTAGCTGTCAATCTGAGGCCGACCGTCTCCTCGCCGCCGCCAGCGTGACGCGGCAGACGTCCATATGAAGCCGGACAAATTCACAGAGGGTTCCTTGTTTATATTTGGTCTGTTCATCAATTTCATGTTTGCTTTTTTTTGCTGTTTTTTAATCACCTGGGGAGGATATAGGCCAAGAATGCAGGGAGGGAGCGCTTGTTCCGTTTAGCTTCAAACATGATATGACTGAGTCTTTGATGTTTCTTGGCAGCTTCAGACAGCCTTTCACAATCTGAGGATCTGGGGGCAAAGGCCTTTTTTTTTTTTTTTTTTATCCCAGCCCATCAGGCCCCAGTCGTCTCGCCCTCCGGTGACAAACACTTTAATATGACAAGGTTAAACACCTGAAGCACTGCAGCATGAATCAGGACTCAGGCTGAGGGCAGAGCCAGGGTCAGGGGAGCACACATTAAATCCAGGGCAGCTTATTCATGATTGTTTTACACAACACATCTTCTCTTTATGGCTCATTTGTGATTTAAGGAAAATGTCTTAAAAAAAGATGGTGTTCATTAAAAATGTAATTGGGTACTTTTATTTTACTCGATGTCTTAATCTAACAAAATATGTTCTTGAGCACTCTCGACATCAAGATAACATTTACTTTCTCATACGAAGTTCTGTTGTTTACCTAGGCAGTAAACATTCTAATATTGTACTTTGGCGTGGTTTTTGTTTGATGGATGTCTATATACACAGAAAAGCAGAATAACTCAACTGTCACTTCCACATTTTTTTGTTATTTACATTCATCTTAAAGAAAAAGTACCAGCAACTAACAGTAACTGCAAGTACAAATAAAAATAGAGAAGTGACAAAATACTCCAGTACAACCTTTTTTCACATTTGTAAATTGTTCTAACTTTAGTTAATTAAATAAGCATTAAAAGTAGCTAAGATTTCTCAACCTATTATCAAGGTTAATTATTAAAGTGTTGTAAAACATACATTGCATCCTGTAAAAAACAAACATGCTACAGACACATATGCTAATATCAGTTTGCTGTTTTTCTCGTCAGGCTGTCATCCGATCAGCAGCGTGGTGCAGGCTGCTGCTGCAGGGCCATTGTGTCCCATTGTGGGTCACAATGGAACTTAACACTTGACAGAGCCGGGCTTGTTGTCAGGAGCTGAACTTGATCCCATCAAGTTGTTCCCATTGAAGAGCTTTAGAGAAAAGCGCTTCGACCTCACAGCTGTGCAATCTTTATATCGGCCCCGAAATTTTAATTTCCAGCTGAAAGAAGGGTTGAGGTGGTGCAGCTCTCTCTGCCTGTTTTGACATGTTTGTCACATATTGCTTTTTTCCTGCCAGATAAAAGGATTTAATGATGGCGGTTTCTGTCACTTAACCTGGCCACCAACCTCTGTCCTGCAGCAGATGTCCCATCCTCGCAGGCCCCATCAGTCCCATCACCTCTGGCATTTTCTAACCGACGCCTGCCTCTCACACTGTTGCCCTGCAGACCACAAAAGGGGGTTCACGTTACCCAGAGGGGGGCAGGTAACTCCAGATGGATAATCTCCCGGACCTGGTAAACCGGTCTTTAACAGGACCTACTGTCTAAAAACCTAGCAACCCCTCTGAGCCGGGTGTCATTGTGCGTTGATTGGGTGTGCATGTGGACTCCCCCCCCCGGGCGAATCATTGTCCGGTATGTTCAGCATCTCCACCTCCGTCTGTCGGATCATCTGCTCTGCACAGATACAAACAAAAGAAGGAAATTAGAAAAGCTGCACTTCTTA
>JAYKQN010000059.1:427500-430000 GCA_036785175.1 Eupleurogrammus muticus | reverse complement strand
CTCACCATTTCCTCTCTTTTTCTCTTACACTTCATCCATACACACCTTTTGGGTTTTGCTGACTCTGCATTCACACTCCCGCCCTCTTTTGGCAGGTTTGTGTGTCCCACACTTTTCTCTTCTTTACTTCATTAACCCTGACATTAGTTAAAATAATATGAGGGACATGTGAGCATTTGTTTTATTTAAAAACTGCAGAGTGACACCAGAGGTTTGTTGTAATTACAGCTAATGATGAACTATTTTTTTACAAAAAAATTATATTTTTTACAAAAGCTTTCTTTCAAAATTATATTTAATCGTTTTTTGCTGTTGTTTCAATATTTTTTGGTTTATTCAAATTCAAAAATGTAAATGACTTTACATGATGTACACAGCTACCACAAATTATTTTTTAATTAACACATAGTTAATAATCATCTTGGATCATGATAAGAATGAAAATTGCTAAATGTGCAGTTTGTCCTGAGTAAAATATCTTCTAACTGTATATTATCACTGATTTGTCAGCATGAAAATGGGACCAGGGTAAATTGCTGCACAATTATAAAGGAAAAACCCAAATGATTGTCACCATTTTTATAGTGTAACTGCAGTTTTAGAAAATCTGTCAAAATAAAGTTTTTCTACAGTGTTGACTGTTAATTACTCATTACTGTTAATTAAACATAAAACAGTGTCAGTGTAGGTTTTATTTGTTTTGACAAACTGATAAATCAAACTTTTATTTTGATAAATGCCTTTCCCTAAGTATTTTTTTTACCAAATTTTAGACTTGTATTTGTGTTTCGGGCAGGGATTATCAAACTTTGACTTTTGTAACTCTAATTTTCACAAGAACAAAATATGTCATTGTGAGAATTAAAAGAAATTACCAGCCATAAAAGTGATTGAATTTCCTCCTCTTAATGCGATGGGTATTTGCTGTTGGTCATGAGTTAATTTAATCTTATAAAAATCAGATTAATCGTGGGATTATTTCATAATCTATCGAAGGAGGTTCCTCGAGCTGTGTCCTATGTTAATGAAGGTGAAGTGGAGCTCTGGTGACAGCTGGCTGCGGAACACCAATCAGAGACCAGCAGATGGAAGGCAGTTTGTTTGAGGCTCTGCAGGCAGGAGGTGTTTGAAGAACCATGTCAGCTCCCCAATGATTTTTATCCGATGTTTTTTCCTCCCAAACGGCCGCGAACATGCAGACTGTAGCACATATCCACGGAGTTGTTTTCACTAGCCAAGGATTGGACGCAAATATGGATGTGCTCCAGCTTTTTCTTCGACAGAACTCATGAGAGCCTCTTCAGAGACACGGCGTATTAGCTAATGATGTCTATGGGTTTCATGCCTGACTCCCTGAATGCCTCAGATTCCTCCAAATCGGCGTTTCTAGAGTTCGCCCACGGACACCAGCAGCACTCCCCAGGACTGTCCCATGTCTACCCCGTCCATGGCGTGCACGCTGCCGGGCATTCCCAGCACGAAACTCCTTTTCCTGCCAGCGCGTCGTATGGTCGCCCTATGGGCTACGCCTACCCGGGCTCGGTGAACGCTCATCCCCCGTCCGCGTACATGTCCTACCAGCACAGCAATCACAGCAGCAGCAGTTTGGCCCACAGCAGATTAGGGCAGACAGGTATGTGAGAAAGATGATTCTGAATTCCTGCATCATTGACGGCTGAAAATGACGGTTCTACGCCACGCTCGCGCGTAATTACGCACAGCGCGCGATTTCCTGACGAGATAAATATTTGATGTTGTAGTAAGTTAACAGAAAATAAATATTTCTTTGGGGTTGACATGTTCTCATGATGCCCAAACAAGACCGAGTGTCCAACCACTAGTGCACCACTCATGTTATACTGTATAATGAAGGCATTTTATTGACCATAATTTTCTGTGGGTAAGTCCAATTATGGCCCGTGGAGCCGGCGTGGGCCTACCTCAAGAACCAAGCTGTAGCCTCATTGTTAGTGTTCAGTTTAAAAAACAAAATAAGTCCTTGGTGCTTTCAGCTGCACACGGTGTTCGTGTGAATGAGGAGTTAGTAATTCAGATAAATCTCACTGAACATTGAGTCTATAATTTAATGTAGACTAATTAAAATATATTCAATAATATTTAATATGATATTGTTCGAATAAAACATCAATGAGTTTATTCGTTTTTTGTACAGTGTAAAATCTTTAAGTTCGAGCATCCACGTTTTTCTGTTTCTATTTATCTGAAAAACGGAACCTTTCTGCTCGTGTTCCTGCGCTCTAAAACAGACTTTTTTTATTTTATTTTTTTATTATTTTTACATTTCGTTTTATATTTTAATTTCATGCGCAGCCTGAATATAAATCAAAACCTCTCTTGTCTTTTTTCCTTCTCTGAGATCGCGACAAGTCCTCGATTATTGACAGTAGAGACATTCGCCTCAATGGCAAAGGGAAGAAAATCCGGAAGCCTCGGACCATCTACTCCAGCCTGCAGCTGCAGGCTCTGCACCAGCGCTTCC
>JAYKQN010000059.1:202500-422500 GCA_036785175.1 Eupleurogrammus muticus | reverse complement strand
TTGTATTTTTTTAAATGTAAAAACTAATAGGACATCTATTAGTTTTTACATTTTTACATTTTAAATTATATATATATATATATAAAATTGTAATATATTTTTCAACATTAATGTTAATTTAAAAATAATTTTTTATCTCGATGTATGAAAATCTAATATTCAAACAAGTGACTATTTAATGCTAAGACCATTTTAAAACTCATTTGACTCATGAGACTTTACTGGCTTCAGATGAATATGATGATATAGATGATATCAGATGGTCACGTGTTAATGCAGATAAAACGTAGCTTTACCTCTAAAGTTTTAGGGCTCCAACATTATTCTAATGACACGAGGCTTAACACACCTCCGGTCACGACTGCATTCCATCCCACTTACAAAGAGCCTTATAAAAGCTTATAAAACCACCGAAGGCCGTGGGTACATTTTCTTCCAATGCGTAATGGCGCATTGGTGGTCCATGTGGAGAATGTCGCCATCAGCGGTTTCTCCATCATGTCATGTTTTTATGCTGCATACTTTTAAAACTCTTTCTCTCCCCCTGTGTGTGTGTGTGTGTGTGTGTGTGTGTGTGTGTGTGTGTGTGTGTGAGAGAGCTTGCCGTGTTGTTTTTTCTGTCTGTGACTGTGTCATTACCGAGGCTGTTGTCATGTTTGTTCAGCATCTCTCAGCTAATTCCTATCACTCCATTAACCCACGTTGCACGTGCGCGACAGTCACTCCCACTCGGGTTTGTCACCGAAGAAAGAAACAAAATGAAAAAAATCACAGAGTGCCGCACATTTACGTAAACTTTGCGTAAAATGTGCGTGCGTGATGAAATGAAAACATATTCCGAGTCTTTGATCTCTTCTTCTTCTTCTTCTTTCAGGAGAACTGTTAGTGAACTTAATATAATTAAATCCTCGGAGCTGTTGTGTTTTTCTTTTACCTTCAGTATTTGGCAGCAGTCTCTCTCCCGCTGTGCGTGTGTGTGTGTGTGTGTGTGTGTGTGTGAGTGTGTGTGTGAGATCCCCCTCGGCTACACACTCCCTGCAACGCGCTGATTCCTCTCGTTATCTGGCAGCGGACTCGTCATAAACTGACTCCAGCGCGTCTGCTGCGCTGTCGCCTCCTTCTGCGCTTCGCACGCAGCTCAGAGGGAGAATCCACGAGCCTCGACCTCTATTCAATGCCTTATGATCAGATTATTGAGAACTTGTATAAATTAAATAATTTTCAATGATTAAAAACTAACGAACATGTTATTTATTCTCTAGTGGTTGAGACATTTTAAGACCTACATTCACATCTATTGCAATTAATCAAGATGCTTTATTATAATTGATAGACTTATAACTAAACCCGATTTCAATATGTTTGAATTACCATGATTCGAGATGAATTATCTAAATACTTTTATTTCACCTCTTTAAAACTAAATAAATGAAATAAATAAAACCTCTCCCTGCTTCCTCCACTACATAGAATGTGTCGTAAGTAGGAGTTAATGTCTGCAGACAGCCAGAATTAATTATCTGCTGCTATCTGTTTATAAAAGGGCTAGACACACAACATGCAATTAACACCTTTATTCAATTGACAGGAAGGCAACAAAGTGGACGAATCACATGAATATAAAAAGGTTTGGGAGCACCTCAGTGCTGTCGTTCATACAAATATGATCATAGTGGTTCTGCATATAAACACATATTTACAGCATTCGACGTTTTTGTACAAATCAATATAAATATGACCTGAGTTTTTTTGTTTAGTTTTTCCATTGACGCGCTTCCTACGAACCCACGTGCTTTATTTAACCGGAGCACACGTTTTGTCATGATTCAGTTTGTGGTTAGGCTACTTGTTAAAACAACTTTGCATATTCATTTACAAAAGGAGTTAAAGAAATAACAGAAGAGATAAATAATTTAAAAAAGAGACCACTCCAGATGTCCTTTAAATGCTCTCTAACAAGTGATCAGAAATCCCTTATGTGCTTTGTGAATGGACAAAACAGCCGTGAAACACGCTCGATCATCCACAACCAAAAGCGACGTTCGCGTCCAGGCCTGCGGCTCCAGCTCCAGAGTCTCTGTGGCGCGACCTCGTTTCAAGAAACTTGAGAGATGAATGTGCTCGTGAGTCAATAAACAGCTCCCACGCTTTGCTGCGGGACTGGGTGGTGCACGGTGCCCGCGTGCTGTAGGTGCGAGCCCTGCTGGTACCAGTGGTTGTTATAATCCTCCAGGTAAGGCGGCGACGAGCTGTGCGTGGGCTGCGAGACCTGCGGCCGGCTGATCGGGGTGTTCTGCGGGGTGCTGTTGTCCCACACGGCGGGGGAGGGGGGGGAGTTGCAGGCCATGGAGTCGCTGGCGTTGGGGCTGTGCTCCAGCGGAACCTCGCCGTTTTTGTATAGCTTCTTGAACTTGGACCTCCGGTTCTGGAACCAGATCTTGACCTGAGAGATTGAGAAGGCGCGTTGATTTGAAGGTAAAATTCACAGTTGTTGTGCTGAAACTAAGTAGAGTGTAAACTGTTGGGTTCAGGCTTTCTCGCAGCCATCAGCTGCCGGCTCACCTGCGTCTGTGTGAGGCCGAGCTGCGCCGCCAGCTCCGCTCTCTCGGGCAGCGCCAGGTACTGCGCCTTCTGGAAGCGTCTCTGCAGCGCGGCGAGCTGGTAGCTGGAGTAGATCGTCCTGGGCTTGCGGATCTTTTTCGGCTTTCCGTTCACCATGCGGACCTCGGGCTCCGGCTCTTCTTTCACTAGGAAAATACAGCAGAATAAAACAATTAACCTTCGAGGACAACTTTTAGAAACATGTAAAACACAAGAACTACAAGTTTATTTATTCCAATGTTTAGGGATTTCTGCAGCAAATAAAGGGATATATTTACGTTTTTTTGCCACATTAAATAAAAAAATCGTTTCGAGGTCAAAAATTGAAATGCATGAGCTCAAAGAATTCTAAAAATGAATAAATGAATCACACAAACGGAATTCACCTATTTGGCAGGACAACATGTTAAAATTGATGAAGTGAACAGCTTCAATCAAACATCATTGTTTAAGGCCAGATGTTCACAGCTGGCAGCAGGTAAAACAGCAGCCCGTGTTTCAGTGAGATACACAGAAAACACAAGGGACAAGTGCATATTATTAGTGCATTATATTATATTATATATTACTGTGGCCTTTATGAGAAGTTATGGAGCCTGGAGAAAGTGCGTGAAGTGGCTTCGTTTTGTCGCTGCGTGTTTATTGTTTATTCTTTACGCTTCAAAAAGGAAGAATTGAAGAATTAAGAACTAAAAACATCAAAATCACGTTTCTCTTCCATCGGCCAAGCACAGATGTTTACCTGAGCTGGGAGGCGAGGCCTGGAGGTGATCTCTGTTGTAGTGTCCGTACTGTCGGTAGCTGTTCGTGTACGGGTATTCGGACTTGGTGGAGTATCCGCTGGCTCCCATTGCGTTCAGGTTAAACTGGTGGTGGTAAGAGTTCATGGGCTGTCCGTAGGCCTGGCCCTGATAATACTCGTGGTGTCCGTGGCCCGTCTGTCCGCTGTAGTAGCCCATGTCCGTCACGGAAGACTCGGGGAGGGTAGGCGAGTCCTTGGAGCTCGGGTGGCAGCTCATAGATCCGGGTAGATCGGTCAATATACTCGCGATTTTCTTCTCATACGTCTGTCCAGCGCTCATGGTGAAAGCAGCCTCCAGAGTATAAAAGTCCACCGGTGGAGTCTTTTTTTCTTTTTTGTTGCTGTTGAGGTTCACGCAAAGAGGTGGTGGTGCGTGTGCGTCCTGTGAACGCACGGAGCTCTGCTAGTCCACTGAAACGCTCCCAGCTGCAGGAACTTTGGTTGTGGCATCGCTCAGCCCTGACACACCGAGTTATAGAGCGCTGGGCTGGATGCCGCCTTCTCATTGGCTCCAGTGCCCCCCCCCCCCCCCCCCCCCGCTCCGGGCTGCGGTGGTGAAACGCAGCCTTCAGCCTATGCACGCACACCCAGTGCCCGGAGAGCTTCTCCCTGTTTCCTGCTTTCAGATTTGCATTTACCTTTTGCTGGGAGAACAAGATGCAGCTCCTTGGACCTTTAGAGACTTTCTGCTTAAAGAAGAAACATGCACGAGTCCACATTTTCCCCAAAAACAACCGCATCTTCTGCTGCTCATAAAACAACAGCGGCCTCCTCCAGCTTTGTCCTAATGTTTTATGCAGAGTTTTCTTAACAGCGCTTTGAGATCCCTGTAAACTCCACACACTCTCATTGTCATTCAAAGGTTGTTGTCGGACAGTGAACTTTACGTGAAAGAGATTGAGAGATAAAGGTAAAAGACTCGTTCGACTGATGTTGCCTGTGGGTAAATTCCTCTACATGTGTGTGTGTGTGTGTGTGTGTGTGTGTGTGTGTGTGTGTGTGTGCGCAAATGCAAATTGGATGTTAGAAAATGACGCTAGAGGAGCGTACAGTCGTCAGTGGGTGATTCCATATTGATAGAGAAATTGTTTTTTAAAGAGAACCTATTAAACCATTGGCATGGTTGATTTCTGTCATTTGTTTGCGGCGCCTCCTGCTGTAACATACATGTAACATACATGTAACATACAGGTAACATACATGTAACATACACGTAACATACATGTAACATACGTGTAACATACATGTAACATACATGTAACATACAGGTAACATACATGTATTATACACGTAACATACATGTAACATACATGTAACATACATGTAACATACATGTAACATACAGGTAACATACATGTAACATACATGTAACATACATGTACCATACATGTACCATACGTGTAACATACATGTAACATACATGTAACATACCTGTAACATACATGTAACATACATGTAACATACATGTAACATACATGTAACATACAGGTAACATACATGTAACATACACGTAACATACATGTAACATACGTGTAACATACATGTAACATACATGTAACATACAGGTAACATACATGTATTATACACGTAACATACGTGTAACATACGTGTAACATACATGTAACATACATGTAACATACAGGTAACATACACGTAACATACATGTAACATACATGTACCATACATGTACCATACGTGTAACATACATGTAACATACATGTAACATACCTGTAACATACATGTAACATACATGTACCATACGTGTAACATACATGTAACATACATGTAACATACCTGTAACATACGTGTAACATACGTGTAACATACCTGTAACATACATGTAACATACATGTAACATACATGTAACATACGTATAACATACGTGTAACATACATGTGACATACATGTTACTGCACTTTTCTGCCTAAACGCAGTTCACGTTGAGCAGGACGTTGAAACTGCAGCTGCTGCTTTCGTTGACACCTTGAAACGACACAATTCTCTCGGTTTCTTGACTCTTCTGAAACAACAGGCGTCAGGAATGAAGAACCAGCGCCCCCTGCTGGTCTTACTGGTGTTTCTGGCCCAGTTCAGCCAAAACCAGCAAGTGATCCCATACACTACATTTAGTCTTTTATGTAACAAAGGAAGAAAGACAGAACAAAGGTGAATAGATTGTACATTTGACGTGTTTACGGTGTAATTGGGTCAGTGGCAAATCGTTGTTGACAAGATAAAAAGTCAAAATCTAATCTCTGTAAACGCATTCGTCAGGTCGCTCAAAATGAGCATTTTGTGTTCATGTTAGTCAAGTTAATTCATTTAAGATAAGATAAGATAAGATAAGATGAAACTTTATTGATCCCACAATGGGGAAATTTATGTGTTACTGCAGCGTTACAGATAAAGAAAAAGAAAAAATAAAGTTGAAGAAGATAAAAAAACTATAACAAATAAAAATAAAAAAACACACAACACAATGTACAAATTCGCAGAATTTGTTGATCCGCATACACAGTATGCATTATCCGCATTTAAAGTCCATTCTTACCTTTTTTTTCTTTACAAAAATCACGATTTTGGGTTATTTTTTTACATGAAATGATAAATTCTGAATATTTAATCCATCTAGAAAATAAAACTAGTTGATAGCATGTGTTTTTACATTTTAATCCTTTTTTAAGAACAATAACTATCTGGTACCATGTATTAGTGTGTGTGTGTGTTTGTCTACAAACAAATTACATGTTTCAACAAATTTCAAATGTTATGTTAAAATTTCACAATTCTCTCTCTTTTTCTCTCTTTTTCTCTCTCTAATGAAATATCAAGAATAGTATTTATACAGTGAGATTAAAGAAATTCGTTATTGTGATCCATAGAATACAGAAAGCAAAAGTCAATGCACATTCCATGACACTTTAAATTCGCAACTAGAGAAAAAATCATGCATGTTAGTGCAAAGACCTGAAACACCAACAATACTTTAAATATACAGTGTAAACAGAATATAGCAGTGTACATATTTAACACAGCTTCACCCTAACCCTAACCCCACCAACGATGTACAGTCCATGAGGAGAAAACATCTTACTGCTGTTGTAGTTTCACAAAATTACACTAGATGGCGCTTTTGTTCTTAAGATTCATTCTAAAAAGACTCACAAGAATTTGTCTTTGTTTTCTGTGCATCACTTTCATTAAAAACTCTCATGCCAGGGTTGAAATAGCTATTAGATGTTTTATGGTATTAAAATTAAATTAATTACATGATGTTTTTTTTCTTATACCTATTATGACATTTAATATTTCAGATTTTTGCCTATTGATACACACACACACACATATACATATTTATAGCCTGTCTGTACAGATGCTATTCTGAATTCATATCAAAGTCCAAATCGTCTTCTTCCTGTCAGAGAACTTGTAATTTATCTCCGCATGGAAGTCTATCCTGCACATAGTACTTCCAGCCCTCACAACACAGTAACATGAGACGCCTTTTTTAGGGACATGTTTTGTACTTTTCCAATGCAATGTGTAAAAATGGAACAGCTGGCCTGGTTCACTCAGGACAAAAGCTCAAATCTTGCACATTGAAAACCAGGCAATTACACACTAACTTGGGGGTTGGCCTGATCACTTTAAATGGACCATAATAAAGACAGACCTTTTGTGCTAGACATGGCAAATGAAAGCAATTTTCCCTCTATCCTTCCTGGGAGTCATGATTAAGGCCTTTCAGTAATGGCTATGACCCACAGACATGACGTTAATGAGTGAGAATCAAGGACAAAATTGACTTTGGTAGAATGATAAAAGTTTTAGTTATCAAAGAAGTTCCACTCTAAGTACAAAATGTGCCTCTTTCAGTATCTCTCCTCCCAGCTCTTTTTTGTCATTTATTTCAAAATACCAGATTTAACATTCCAGTTTAAATTGACTCTCCCTCAGTCTGTGAACTATAAAGCCCACAGGACAAATAATGCAGCTCTGCTTTTTTTCTGGCCTCATGAACAGTATTTAGAAGCACAACGGAATCAGAATGATTTTTGTTCCTGACTTTGTGAAACATACAGAAATGATAGCATACAAGAACAGGGGAAATATAGCATCCTGTCACCACTGAGAAAGTCACTCTACAACACATTTAGGACCCATGTTATTCATCAATCACATATTCACATGCACACACAGACACACACACACACACACACACACACACACACACACACACACACACAAACACACACACACACACACACACACACACAGCCTCAGTGCAGTAGTGAGCTTTTAATCCCACAGACACACACCTACACTGCAGAGGATGTTTAGACTTTATAATGGTGAATGCAACCCACGCAACCTTTAGTGCAACCTCATCCCCCTTTGAAGACTTCAAGGCAGCATGGAAGCTACGATAATGAAGAACCACTGGCCAGTTAAATTTGTGCTGATCTGATTGAACGGACGTCTCGCTCTGGGAGTCATTTCACTCTGCTGAGTAGGAGATCTGGAAGTTTATGAACTGCTCACTCCCTCTGTTCCCTCCCCCTCACTCTGCTGCTTTGGTCCTGATCAGAGATAAAAAAAAAAAAGCAGCATTGAGTCAAGGACTCTGAGTCATCTGTGTAATGTGGATCTGTGTGTGCAGACAGAAAATCACCTGATGCGTTTTACTACTACTCTGCTTTCATGGTTTCACTGAGGGAAACGTTGCAGGTGAATTAGCTCCGTCGGCCTCATTCTTCCAGATGTCTGTTTTGTACATGAATCACTGTAAAATGCATTACATGTATAACAGCACAGATTGAAACTCAAGGCCGTCAGAAAAGTAATTTCCATGGACTTCCCAGGAAACCGGCCAATGTGTCGGCTCTCACATCCACCCCAAACTAGAAATACACGACTCCATCGAGCAAAAAATAGTCGCTTGGGGCTCCCTGTGTTGTTTTAAATTTGCTTGATTACATGTTCTCAGGACAGAGGTGTGTGTGTGTGTGTGTGTGCGTGTGTGTGTGTGCGTGCGCTTGTGTGTGCGTGTGTGTCTGTGTGTGTTACATGCTAAAGAGAACCAGAGGAAGAAAGTCCAGGTAAGGTCTGTGTTCCCAGGGGTCGATTGCTGCTAGAAGAGTCAAAAAAGTAATGGAAGACACATGTGGCCAGATGTTAGAGGGGTATGCCCCCCCCCCCCACACACACACACACACAAACTCACATAAACATATCCAAGACACCCTGTAGCACTAAATGTCCTCCTGCAGCGCTGCTTTTCTCCTGCTATTGACCATCTGCTGCTTTAATAGAGAACTAATGACACTCGTCTTCCTGTAGTCACGCTAACAGCTAACGCTAACGAGGTAACAGACCTCCGTTGGATGTAAATGACTGACCTTCCTTCAACCCTGCAGGACCTCGGAAGACTTCATGTTGATTTGCATGTGCATGTTTGTTGCATGTGTTCTGTAGTAGAAGAGATAAGGGATATTTTAAAATTCTGAAACAAATGTCTATTGCACCTTAGGACCATAGAAATAAAATCATCCAAAGAGACAAATCAGATCAGCCTTTATTTCAACACTTTTGTTCTTTTTGTATGATACTTTATTTTGTCCTTCATTTATGACTATAATAACAAAACTGTACGTTATTAAGGTCAAAGAATTCAACTAAACAGGAATCAAATCTATAAAATAAAATATTATTATTCATAGCAAGATTTTAGCAGCAAATTACACACATTTTTATTCAGAAAAGCAACATTTTAAAGGTGGATTTCTTTTGAAGGAAAAAAGAACTGAATGTGCAATATTAGAGTGATGAGAGAGAAAATTCCATGGTTTAAGTTTTATTACTAAAACAAATGTTTCTGATTAATGTGTGTTTTTCTACAGCTTGAAAAACATGAATATCCCTAAAACAAAGGCTGATCTGACTTGTCTCTTTGGATTATTGATTCCTATGGTCCTAAAGTACTTTACATTTGCATTTCTGTCAGAACTTTAGTAAAAACTATGTTATCCTTTAGCTCCTCTATTAGTATAACCTGAACATCAGCTTCCACGTTCCAGCTGAAATTTCCCTGCTAATTTTTTATTAGAATATATGTTGTTCTTTTCATCCTATGATATGAAAAACAGCAGAGTAATCACTTAATGATTTCAAGTTTTATATTTTATTCTGTCACTTCTTAGTGTATGTATTTCATGTATTTGTATGTTATGACGTCAATATTTTTTTGTTGTTTTTACAAAAATCTGATTTTTTTTCTTCTTAACATTCAAAACATTTTTTGTACATACTTTATGGTTTTATATATTTATGTTTTACCCCCATTTGCTTAAATGTATTCATTCATATAAGCCATACTATTATTGTGATCCAGCCTCCTCAGTGAGTGTTTGCTTCAACAAGTTTTCAGTCTCATGATGCCTGAATGCAGCGATGATGCAAACAAGACAACAGGCCACGACCCAGACAGCATTCCATGTCGATCAGTGTCTGCAGCAGTGCACTGCGTTAATTAACAGGTCCAATTAGGCCGAGCAGAGCCGGTCCCACGTGATCTCTCAGTGCTGCGGCAATTAGTTGACAAATACTACTTTAATCAAGGGATCTTTTTGAGTCATTTTTGAGTTGAATGTGGCATTAAATGGAACAACAGGAGTATATAGATTGATGGTATGTTCAGGATGAGGCGACAGGAACCAGAACAGAGTCCGTAGCTGCTTGGTCTGTGAATGAGAAAACACAAAAAACAGATTTATGAAGGAACACCAGTGGGTCACGAGCGTTACAGACGTTCTGTGCTGTTATATCCAGACCAGGTCGAACGTTCCAGAACCAACTAGAAGCTTCTTCAACAAGCAAAGTTTGAACCTGTTCTAAATGTAGGACCAGAACTAAAACAGGAAAGGAGCCTGGTAGTTGAAGGTTCTGCCTCCTATCTCATCTGAGACATTCTGGGATCCTCTTGTAAGATGCATTTTAGTAAAAGCTTGATGGATTTACGGTTTAGCACCAACACACACCGAGTACCGCCAGAACCGGTTCTGTGTGTTTCAAATCCATTTAATCCTTCAACAGTTTATCTAACAAGTCTCATCGATTTCAATCAGCACGAATCTACGTCACGTGAAATTGCGCATCTTACGTGGTTCGATCCCAGCAACACGAGTATTTACGCGATGACGTCACGCGGGTCTAGAAGTTTGGCTTCACTTCATAAGAAAAGATGGCGACAAGGTGACGTCAGTCACTGCTAAATGGCATAACAGCGTCGGGACAACACGACAAATATGCGCAAAGATTTGTGCGTAAACATAGGATAAAGTTAAAGGAGCCGAGCTAACAGCTGGTAAGTAGCTAGCTAACTATGCTGTATAACATGCTAAAGCATTAGCGCTATGCTAGTCAACCAATGGATTCTGCATTTGATGTGACGAGAGTCCAAGTAAACAATACCACCTAATAAATGACACCAATACCATCAATTTACAAATACCAGTACAAGTACTCATGCCGTTGGTATTGCACCAATACTAGATACTAGTATCAGTATCTGGGCTTCCCATAAAACTATTAGATCCTTAAGGTAGGATGGAGCCTGAGATTGGAGAGATTGAATTCTATTATTCTATTCTTTATTTCATAGAAAGCCTGGAAGTAATACATGCATGGAAAAGCTTTTCTGCATCTTTTATCTTTGCTCTGTTGCCTTGATGAAGGAAATGAAAGTTGAAGGACATATTTTGATCAGAGATGACAGATTTCTTATTGTGGTGCTGGAGGCCAAAAGGGATGCAGCCACATCACTGTATCACTGATATTGAATTACTGAGGTGTTCAGTTGCAGATCACCTAGTATTTTTTGTCATTAAGACATGCTTGAGTGTTGATTGGTGTTCTTTGGCTTTATTGACAGATGTTGTCATGTATCATCAACATAAAACCAGCTTAATGTAGTCCCTGTCATACTGATATAATAAGATCTGATTGTTGATGGTGTTAAATGCAGCACTAAGGTCTAAACAGAAGGTTGGATATAATTCTATAGTTGGCTAAAACACCTGTGTTTTATAGTCGTGCTTGGATGAATTTGATGTATTTAAAACATGCTCAAAGTTTTGCTATCTGGTTGGCTTCATCAGACTGTCAAAACTTATAGTGTTTCCTAATAACTTCACTTAAAGCATATAGAGGGTAAAGTTTGGGGGTTAAACAGCTTTATCAAAAAGGAAAGTTTTTAACCTGTTCTCAAATTAAGGGAGGGTGGCTGACACAGAACAATGGATGAACCGGAACTATGAGATCCCTAAGAAAAGAGGAAGATTTTGATCTTAATTTTTGATTTCAAAGGAACCCGATGCTGAGAGACTAATACAGGTGAGGTGTGATCCCTTCTTTTAGTGCTTGTTATTATGCACAGCAGCAGCATTCCTGATCAGATGCTAGTTCTCCATTTTTCCTACCCAGCTCGCAAAAACTTCAGAACAAGAGGTCCAATCCTGGCAACCCTGGCCTCGCAAAAATGCAGCTCACCCTGCAGCAGGTTCTGCAGATCGATCTGCAGCTGGTTCTGCCCAGAGTGGATGGGAGAGTGTGGGCCTGTGGAAACAGCTGTTCAGGGAGCGATCAAACGAAAAGGAGGCGTCTTTGATTACTTGCTCTTTGTTCGCACTCCACTCCAACTTTCGCATTCATGAGGCCAATCTGTGAATGGGCTACGAGCCAAGGGGCTGTCCAAATCACTAGGATGCTTATTGTAATGAGGATATGGTTATTTCTGTTGCATTTTGAAGTAACTTTCTGCAAACATCCCTGCCCTCTGAGGCTTATTTAAGGTTAGACATTCCAGGTAAATAAGGTGCAATTTTTAATGAACAGATATCCCCATCAAATTGTGACTGTTCTATTGTATTACAACATGAAATGTTTGTATGTGCAAATGTAGAATCATGTAAGTAAATATGCACAAAAAATGAACATTGG
This sequence comes from Eupleurogrammus muticus, assembly GCA_036785175.1. Classification (NCBI taxonomy): domain Eukaryota; kingdom Metazoa; phylum Chordata; class Actinopteri; order Scombriformes; family Trichiuridae; genus Eupleurogrammus; species Eupleurogrammus muticus. The sequence goes on along the minus strand of JAYKQN010000059.1, from coordinate 410,100 downwards.
ATTAAGCCAGGGTCAAAATTCCCTTTCACTTTGTTAACATATTAGAGTAGAAGATATTTCCTTGGGGGTAATTTGTTTTTTTGATCACAAAAGTGTGTGCAAGTGTACCATATTTTTATTAAATTCAATTCAGTTTATTTGTTTAGCCCAGAATCACAGATTTTCCCCAATGGGCTTTACAGTAGGTACAACAGCAACACAGCATCCCCTGTCCTTAGACCCTCACATCTACAAAGTAAAAGGAAGGGAAGAGAAACAGAGCAGGGATCCCTCTTCAGGGCGGACAGGCTGCAGTAGATGATGTGCAGGTGGAAACATTACAGGGAAAACTGGACATTACAAACAGACAAACAGAAATGTAATGAATGTTGGTGTAAGTGGAGGATGAGGAGCAGGATCCATCACAGCTTCCAGGTTTCACCAGGACAGCATCAGACCCTCCGCTAGCTGAAGTAGAGATTTTCTTGTGAGAGTAAAATAATTATAAAATAAAATATTTGCATTGCAGGACGAATTTTCAGACACGACATGGACAAAAAGAATTAAAATAAACATTAAAGGTGGATTTGGTCTGAAAGAAGAGAAATGGCACAAAATCTTTAAATTGATCAATGAGAAAGAAAAAAAGCAGCAGTTTCCTGCTGTGTCTGCCTGTTAAAGATGTTTAAACTGATTCCCCTTATCCCAAAGTCCCCCCCCCTATTGAAGCTCCTTTGGTGCTTATCGCTGCAGAGTGAATACCAGTGAGTAACAGTTTCCCTCCCATGTATGTTCCCTCTCTCCCAAGATCCAGGCAGGAAACTCCACCCTGATCCAAGCATATTTGCTTTAGCTTAGACTAGATGAAAACCACTTCCTACTATCTGCTGATTATCTTTACTACATCTGGAGGCGAGATGACACCCGTTTTCATCTCAGTTGCATTTCCGTGAATTCCTGTAATAGAGGGCAAAGAACTGAACGCTCTTTCTGAAGGGCAAAATCAAATCGGTTTCATAAACCTCTTGCTGTAACTGTCACAGTGGGTGTAAAGAGTGTTTTTAAAGTGCACTAAAAGTTAAAATTACATTCAAAATCAAATTCTTTTGAATTGAAAAAATGCATCAGAGGTGTTATTTGGGTTCAGCCTTGCCATTTATATTATATTTAATGATTATAATTAATAAATCATTATTAATGCAGGGGAACGAGTATAAATCATCCAGATGTGTCCAGTGGTCGTGTATCACTGCATTTACAAGTTGGACTCTACTCGTATTACTGAGTTAATGTTAATTTTAACAGATCAATATGACTGAAGCCGATATTATCATCAATAGTGATTATTGATAGTCTATAGCTGATATTATCATCAATAGTGATTATTGATAGTCTATAGCTGATATTATCATCAATAGTGATTATTGATAGTCTATAGCTGATATTATCATCAATAGTGATTATTGATAGTCTATAGCTGATATTATCATCAATAGTGATTATTGATAGTCTATAGCTTTTTGATTTTGCTTTTAAATTGTGTTTTAATATGCAATTTTCTAATGTTTCTAACCCTAACCCTTGGTTAGGCCACTGAATTTAATCAGATATATATTTCAATAAAAATCAGATTTTTTTGTGTTTATTACCTTAGAGCTGCTGTCCCCCTCCGTGAAACCCCCCTCCTGCATGTTTTTAATACTCAGCCGTTTGCAATTACTATGATTGCTAATGCTATGGTGAGACCACAAAAGAAGGAAACAGAACTTTCCTGTGCGCGCACACACAGACACACTGGCTGATTTTTTACAATGTCATTTAGGCTAAAGTGTTTTTTTAAGATCCAATCATTCTACGAATACAGACAGTGCCTATTCCCCACTGCTTCAAAACACTATATTCACATCCTCGCACATTTATTCACATAACACATAACCACCATATCAAATCCAAATCATCTGCCTGTCTAATCACAATCATAATAAACCAAGAAGCAGGCTGCAGACTTGGCTGTGGAAAACCAACACACATGTGTTCAATAGAAGCCGTCCTTTTATGTCCTGATATTTATTTGCAGGTCCTACAAGCCTGAGTCGTAAACAAAATGGCACCATGTGGTTACAGAGGATGAAAAGAAGACAGGAAAAAGAAGTCCTGCGAGTGTTTATAAGAGGTCTCTGCTCATCCCCAGAGAAGCTCGAACCAGGTGAAAACGTTATAAGGAGGGTTGTAAATCACAGCTGCTCACGTTAGATTCAGGGCTGAGCCCTGTCCTGATGGTGTCATTGATCAGGGAAAGTCCAGCAGATCAGATTAAACCTGATCTACTGGACAGTCCCTAAAGCCATTTACTGCCTCATAGATTCCCCTGATACTGTTCAATGGGATTAAATGGATGGAGATGGAGGTTTAATGTCAATGATGTGATGTCAGCAAGATAATGTCAGTGATATTTTATTAGTGATATCATGTCTGATATGTCAGTGATATCATGTCAGTGATATTGTGACTGAAATTATGTCAGTGATATTACAGTATGTCTGATACCATGTCTGTGATATTAGGTCAATGATATCACTGACATAATATCACTGATGTAATATAAGTGAAAATCTTACAGTAATAATTAAGTCAGTGATGTAATGTCAGCTCATCAGTAGTTTTGGGGGGGCAGGTTGGAGGGGGTTGTTTTCTTGTGGCCCACTTGTTGAAAATGTGCTAAATTGCCCTCTAGGAGCCAAAACACTTGGTAACGTGCTCTCAAGGAGGCACATTTCGTTTAAAGTGCCCTCTAGCAAAGACCAGCTATATACTCTTTATATACTTCAAAAAACTGTGCGTGCCACTACTGTCATGATTTGCATAATGGCTTTAAAACCGACAAGAGGCATTTTTGGCAAGTTATAAATTCCATTAGGAAACTACATCCCAGACTCAACATTTTTCAAAATGTTCCGCTGCTGCGACATCTCGGGATGTTGTGATCTTTTCGCTGACTTGAAGTTCTAAACAAAAAGACAAAGAACTTGCGTAGGGCTTATTTCTATTGTCTGTGTATTGTGTAACAAGAGTTTGTGTAACAGCTGTTTTTTTTGTTTCCACAACACGGTGAATGCCTCCCTGTCTCCCATCGCTCCGTCGCCTCCACACTAAGCTGAAAAACAGGTGCCACCGGACAGTGGAGCGTGTTCAGGGCCACGCCTTCCTCCTCAGGACACACATTCCTGCACCGATCATGAACTGGAGACCCAAAGAGTTGAACATGCACATGGGTCTGGGTGCCCTGTGTTTTTACTGCATGAGAGCATGCACACGTTAGCCTTTAAACTCCAAACTGAAAACTTTGCAGATTTTATGGTCATTAGTGAAAAAGAAGAAACACCCATAAGAAAGTCATGAAACTCAATTTTTATGCTGAAAGAGTGTATGCACTACAAATAATGACATTTAGTCTATGTGAAAAAATCTTGTGCTAGGGACAATAAGTCCAATATCAAATAGAATTCCTTTGAATTGAATACACTTTTCTGTTGGTAGATCATTCAGTTTATTTGAAGTTTTTTTTTTCTTGGTTTGTTTCAAGACTAAACAATTTTGGGTTTTTATGCCAGTATGCCAATGCAAAAAGACAATTCAAGATAATTCTATTGAATATTTGACTGAAGATATTTTCAGTTATTATTTGCAGTGTATAGGTGATGTGTGACAATGGCAAAACCATCCTGTATCTTGAATTTCAAGATTTGTAAAAAAAAAAAAAAATGCGTTGGTCTGGGAAAAAAAAGGCTAGACTGAAATAACAAACTAGTTTTTACAGGAGCCTCCCTCATACCAGACATGATTGGTTGTTTGGCTGCCGATGTTTGGCTTTAGTTTTTACACACAGCTGTAATCTCATTCAGTGGAAGCAGAAGCCAAGTGGAGATAAATGATCAAATTATTAGAGGTTGCTTTTGTGTTATTTATAATGTTCTAAAATTAGATATAGTCTGTGCCAGACAGTTCAAGTTACAGCTGAGAAATACAGGGATTATTGCCTTTTTTCTGTGTGCAAACCGAATATATATATATATATATATATATATATATATTCTGCAATTTAGTGCCAAGAAAGGCCAACTATGGAAATAATATAGCACTGTTATCAAGCTGCATTTTTGTGTGTGCAGCATGTGCATGGATGAACTGAGGAGATCATGTTTAATTCCTGTGAAAAGGTCATCTGAGCCCAGCGTGAGTCCTGGCCAGAGTTTAAACAGACCACGCTGTCTTCCTCCGAGACGCCCCCCCCCCCGCTCACAACATGCTGGATCATAGCAACCCCCGTCTCCACGACGACGGCCGGCCCTGTCATCCTGCTGTTTTTCATATTTAACCGCTGTCCTTCTCCGTGTGTTCTGCTCGCTCATGGATTCATATTCATTGAGATTCAACATGAGGCCATGCTGCACTGAGCAGTTACACATCACATGGTCAGTTTAATTCACCACAGACGTGTTGTCCAGACCATGACTATAGTGCACACAAACATCCTGTTACAGTCAGAACAGACAAAAATGAGATTCATTTGTACCTGGTGAGTATTTCAGTCTGAAGATGATATCATCATCAATAGTGATTATTGATAGTCTACTGCTGATATTATTAATAATAGTGATTATTGATAATCTATAGCTGATATCATCATCAATAGTGATTATTGATAGTCTATAGCTGATATTATTAATAATAGTGATTATTGATAACCTATATATATGTCTATATATGTATATAAAAGCAGTAGCAGAGATAAGTGTAATGGGAGCATTTTGGCGCATACTGCTGCACAAAGGCTTTACATTTTCTCTCCTCAGGCTACAGACACAATACCTGGTCCAGTTCTATTATCACACATTCACATCACGATCCAGCCGTCCTCCCCATCAGTTTGAAAGTCGGCTTCGCCTTGAGAGGACTTAGTGGAGCCGTGAAACAAACCCCAGAGCAGCAGGAAAGGTGAGTGAGAAGATGTTAGAAATATGAAGGCTAAACCTCAATTACATGGATATTACGAGGCACGAAGGAAAAAATTGTATAATGAGAAGACACTTTCTTTTTTCTTTCTGGCCCGGTACAGCAATAGGGGAGGATGGCATTGGGTTTGGTGAAGAATAAACACAGGAAGCTGGGAGATAAATTGCAAATTGCATTCCATGTGTGGGCTAAGGCTGGAGGGTTCCAGAGGAGAGGTCTCTTTGTCCCCATGGCTGGTGTTGGCTTACAGTAGGGTCAGGGGGACCATGATTCTCAGCCAACACCTAACACCTAGCATTCCAACGCTTCCAAATTTGTTGACGAGCTGAGTTTTTGGTGCAAAAATGTGCAACTGCAGCGAAACTATTTCCATATGAGGTGAATCTCTGTGCAAAAGTAGCAGGCAAGGTGGGTATGATATTGTTGAAAAACATGTGATAAAGTGCCTTCTAGGAGCCAAAAACACAGCTCAAGTGGTCCTTGGTAGCCAAAACTCAGCAAAGTGTAAATTCTCCATTTGGATGGAAAAAACACCCTGACGGGCACCTCACTGTGGCCCCAACCATAACCCACTAAACTGTGGCAAGAACTTTCATATATTGAGTCACAAGCACACACCCCATTCTTTACCTGCCGGTGCCAGCTGTCTTTTTTACAGAGTGATGCTTTTCAAATGTCAGAAGGGCGTGTCTGGGCCCTGGCAGGGTCAAGGGTCAGCTGCTCTGCCTTTCACAAAACACAGGAATGGATGGTGTGGATGAAATAAAGCACTGGAGGCCAGGCTGCTTTGTGCTCTGTGCCAATGTCTCACTGTCCCAGGACATTTGGCTTGTGGAGAGTCAACACAGTCAAGCGGGCTCTTTATTTCCAGCATCTGTTGAACGTCGTCGTCCTGATAAGGCAACACAGGATGTTGACACTTTACACAACGTCATGTTGCATTTACTAGATAACGTTAACAAAAAAATGCAAACTGTGTTTGTGTGTAATTCCCAAAGTACAGGCCAGGATTGTGAAATTTATGCATATGAACATTTTTTGTTCACCTTAAAGATCACACACAAAGAAATGACCTGCAACAAAGATTGTGAAGCTGATTTGAAGCTAAAAGCTGTGGAATGTGTCTTAACCTGTTAAATGCAGTACTTGTCAAATACAGACTTTACAGGAATCAAAGGGAACATTATATATGGTTTAAACTTTACAAGGAACTTTCACGGTTACTTTATACATTATTGAACAGTAGAACATGAGAAGGATTTACTACATACTTAAGGCGACATGTCTCGAAGCATGCAGAAAAAAAAGTTGGCCTGTGGAATGTGCACAGTGAACTAAGTTCTCTGGGCTTTATTTTACTAAGAATAGCAGAGATTAGCTCTGAGTAATGAGGAGATGCAGAGTGGGGGCTCAGCTCATCCATTAGAGCAGGCGAGTGATACATGAAGAAATAAATTTTATATAAACAGTGCTTTGGCGGAAAAAGATATTTGTTCCATGAACTGGAACTAGGGTGGTTTTCATAGGAGCTGAAGGCCTGATAAAAGAAATAATTCATTGAACCTAATTTATTAAATTGGAGTTAGTCCAACTTTTTAACCTATAATATTCCTATATGAATTAGTATGATTTAGGCTAATTGAAAATAAACTTTTGAAAATAAAAGTTGCAGTTAGTCCAATTTATTAATTTATAATGATACTATATGCAAAGTGTTAAGTTCATTAAAATTAAATTAATACATTGAAGTTACTCCTAACTCAATAATTTAATTATTAATATTTGAAATATGATTCACCCTAATTTATTTAGTTGTCTAGTGCAGTAATACCACACTGGAAAATGAAATAGTTAAACCAAGATTGAAATGTTTTGCTGTAAGTACAAACACGTTGAGCTCGCTATTATTAATTCAAGGAAACACTGAAAAAGAAAATAGTGAAACCAACTTTGTTTGGTTCTACAATTAAAATCTTTTAATTGGTAACAACTAAATGAAATAAGTTCATTAAATTGACATTAATAAGTTGGTGTTACTCCCACTCCTTAATTTATTTTCAATAGAGTTTGTGTACCATGACTGGAGAACAGATACAGTCACATATAAAATGCTCTATAGTAAAATGGAGTTACTCCAGTTTAGTTCGATTGCAATTAACTTAATTAATTTAGGTGATACCAATTAAACACTTCAATTAAGTTATTTTTTATCATGTGCATAATTTATCAGTTAGGTCATTTAACTTCGATCACAGAAGAAATTCAGAAATATCCGGTGTTTTACACCAACATGGTAATTTTCAAACATAATAAAGGATGTTGTTGGTGGCAGTGTTTTCTAACTGAAGTAAATAGAATTAGTTAAATTCATCATCAGAAGAATGTAAAACATAAGACCTTACATTGAATTCAACTCAGGTGCTCCCTCAAACCAATTTAGTAGCTGCACTAAAATGTAAAACCAGAAAACTCTGCATTGTCAATCAATATAGAACTAAACCACCGAGAAGCTTCATATTTATACTGTCCATGTTTATTCTATATATGTATATATATATATATATATATATATATGTCAAAGTCAAAGTCAATTTTATTGTCAATTTCTTCACATGTACTTGTCATACAAAGGAATCTAAATTTCGTTTCTCACTATCCTATGCGTTTACATGTACAACAACATCAAAGTGCAGGTGCGCAAGACAAGACAATCCTAAACTATATATATATATATATATATATATATATATATATATATATACAAATCCTTTAAACCAGAAGTGTTCATACGCTTCAAATCAGAAAAAACTGCTCTGGAACCTGTTGCTGTCACTTCAACAGACGCAGGTTTTACACGGAAAAGCTGTGGAGGTGGTTAGAAAGAGGAAGGAGGGGGCGGGGGGGCAGAGAGGGGGGGCAGAGAGGGGAGGGGGGCAGAGATGGGGGGGGCAGGGAGGGGAGGGGCAGGGAGGAGGGCAGAGAGGGGGGGCAGAGAGGAGGGGGAGGGGCAGGGGGGGCAGAGAGGGGGGGGGGCAGGGAGGGGGGGGCAGAGAGGGGGGGAGGGGCAGGGAGGGGAGGGGCAGGGGGGGCAGAGAGGGGGGGAGGGGCCGACAGGAGCCGAACACCTAACGCAGCAGAGCCAGGGGAGCGGCTGTGGACCAGGCAGCGAACATCGGCCCAGAACATGTGTGCGGGACTGCTGCTGTGCGTGGTTCTGGTCGGGTTCCACGGGACGAGAACCTGCAGCGGCTTTAACATCGACGAGAGGTTTCCCGTCATCAAAGAGGGGAAAACCAGAGGCAGCTTCTTCGGATTCTCGGTGGCGATGCACGAGCAGACGGAAGGATCCAGGCAGTACCTGTAAGTTACTGCGTGAAAGTGCGTGTCGGTGCGTGAAGCGCCAGAAACGGGAAATAATGTCGCGTCCGCACCTGCCTCGGCCCGGTACGAACGAGAAGCGACATTTCATCCGCCTCTGACTTTTCCTGCTGCGAAGAACTCGACGTTTTCAAACACCTGTTGATCAGCTCCTGTAAACTGAATTCTCTAACTCAAACGTCTCCTTCTGGTTTGGTGAAAGTCACGATGTGCGGAAGCTGTGACCTGGCGAATTATTTAGTTATTATTATTTAGGCTAATCTGAGCTATTTACGATTCTAGTTTTACACGAATAACTTAACACGCATTCTCTTTTCCTCTGGATTCATTATCTACAACACCCCCAAAATCCCATCGTCAATCCTTCAACCACTTATTCTATTGATTAGGAAAGGTTTTCAGATCTGCAGGTAAAACAACATTATTACTCCAGTAAAACGAGTTATTATCAGTATTGGGTTCTGATCTGTTCAGGATATCAGTGTGTGACAGTCTGTTGTGTCTTTAGTGGGTTTGTGTTTTTTTGTAATAAAACTTGCAGGTTGTTAGGGTTAGTGTTTATGAGGATTTACATAAAAGTAAACGTTCTAGAAATTATTTATGCACCTATGCATAGTCTTTGATGAAAGATCATCAAACTCGTATCATTGTTTAGTGTAGGATTTCCCTCAGCCAATCACAATGTCCGCTGATCCTTCCGTGTCCATGATCACACGGCGTGGCCCCAACTCGCCGTTAGATGCGTCCTGTTCTGCTTTAAACCAGGATGTGACTTCCTCCGTCACCTCTGGAGTGAGTCTGAACGTGAAAGTGAAGCTAACCCTAACCCTAGGACTTAGGATCGATAGGATCAATGATACAAGTTTGATGATCTTTCATCAAAGACTTGATGAAATGGTGCATAAATAATTTCTAGAAGGTTTACTTTTATGTAAATCCTCATAAACACTAACCCTAACAACCTGCAACCTGCTAGGGTTAGGATCCTAACCCTAACCCTCACTAGCATCAGAGCAGCGGTGTTAGACCTTCTGAAGGGCAGGGGTGAGGGGAAAAGGCCATATAGTGTGTCTTTGCACTTTAGCAAGTATTTTATGTTTTTCAACAGCTGGGGCTCTGCTCATAAACAGCAGGTCCAACATTAACATGAGCACTCTATCCACATGAACAGAACAGGCCAAGGCCAATAAAGCCAGCAGGAGTGGAGATGGAGTGAAGGTGAGATCCTTATATTTGGTGATTAAGGATCCATTCTAGGACTTATTATATTTAAAAACAGAAAAGGAATCTCAGAACCTGTTGGCTGTCTTCAGATGATGGATTAACCTCTGGGTGCAGATTTTTGTTCCAGGATTTCCTATTCTGTTCCTGGGTCATTGTTTACAGGCCTCCCGAGCAACTTGAGACAAAAAAATGGAGCTGTATAACTTGTAGAAGTTAACAAAAAGCTTGTAAAACGCCCAACTGTCGACAGACTCCCACAGGTTTTGAGATACTGTTTGACTCATCTCAGCACTTGCACCAACTCCTGATTGGTCAAAAACGCGTGAACTTCAGACATAATCCTACAGATTCTATATATTTATGTTTCTCCTATGGTCCAAATGAGTTTGAAAATTAAGATTAGATTTTAAAGAATTGAGGAGAGTGGTAAGATGCCCACCTGCAATCACGTTATTTCCCTGTGTTTTTGACGTTCGACTGTACTTGTCATTATTTGAGCTCATGAAATCCTTTTTTGTGGTATCTTCATCTCATCTCCAGCAGCCCTGAGAACCTTTAGGATTCTGTAGAGACACACACAGACACAGAATGTTTGAGTTGGGCTGGTATTACCGTCCTGTCTGTTTCCTCTACTGTTGTCTGGATTCTTCTTTGTGGCCCAGATCTGTGTTAGTCACAGCTTTCCTCGTTACTGGTGTGTGAACATTTGAAAAATGTGAGTGTATAAACCAGTCGTAACATGCACGATGCTGAAAAGGGGCATTCTAGACAAAGTCAAGACAAGACAGAGGGTTTCCACTCCCTGCTTTGCAGTAAAGGATTTGCATGCAATTATCCAATTAGCCTAAATCTAGCAGTGCATTTTGTCTCAAACTCGACTGATTTCAAAAATGTATTTTACATTGAGGCTTGGGGGAGCTGGGACCAATCAGTAGACCTGAATAATTGAGAAGCTACCTGAGGCCAAATTGTCCACTCCGCCTTTCTCTTCAAATCAACCTTTTAAGGTCTGAAAACTCCTTTTTTCCCCTGAGAGTTTTTTTTGTTCTCGGCGGCAGCGGGGAGGAGGGCCGGGCAGTCAGCTGGCCACCTATTGGCTCTTCCAGTCCCTTGACCCCATGGTATGCCTGGAATGCATCGGCCTTCTCTGCACCGCCACAACCTGCCAGGTTTCAGGTTGAGACAAGACAGGAGAGAGAAGGATCACAAAAAAATTAAAATTCCTCCTTCAACCAGGAGACAAGATTCCTCACAAGATGTCACAGCAGAGACCCTCTGTGACCTGAAGAAGAAGAATTTAATTCCTCCGCCTGCTGAATATTTAATCAGTCAAAGTGCCTCTGCTTTTCCAGCTCATGTCTGTCTGCTGCTGCTGCCCCAGGACATGAAATTCAGCCGTTTAATTTGCCGGGGCCTTCCCCTCTCTGCTGTGAGGCGCAGATTAGACAGGTCGGGTTTTATGATGTTCAGTCCCAACATGTACAGCAACATCTTCTGCTTTTGTTCAAACCTCCTGCACCTGTGGCAGCGTAAACGTCAATTTTTTGCCTAGCGTAATGCAGGCTAACGTAAAGGATGCAGGTTGTAGATATGTGCCACTTGGCCGTGCTCCAGCATTCCTCATCACGCTTTAGAAATGCTGCCCTCGACTTTGTCTCTGTTGTCACGCGACAGGTAGAGAGAGATGTCTGTAGCCTCAGTGAATCTCTGAAACGTGTCTGTTGCCTTAGTGGATCTCCGAAACGTGTCTGTAGCCTCAGTGGATCTCTGAAACGTGTCTCTAGCCTCAGTGGATCTCTGAAACGTGTCTAGCCTCAGTAGATCTCTGAAACGTGTCTGTAGCCTCAGTGGATCTCTGAAACGTGTCTGTAGCCTCAGTGGATCTCCGAAACGTGTCTGTAGCCTCAGTGGATCTCCGAAACGTGTCTTTAGCCTCAGTGGATCTCCGAAACGTGTCTGTAGCCTCAGTGGATCTCCAAAACGTGTCTGTAGCCTCAGTGGATCTCTAAAACGTGTCTGTAGCCTCAGTGGATCTCTAAAACGTGTCTGTAGCCTCAGTGGATCTCTAAAACGTGTCTGTAGCCTCAGTGGATCTCTGAAACGTGTCTGTAGCCTCAGTGGATCTCTGAAACGTGTCTGTAGCCTCAGTGGATCTCTGAAACGTGTCTGTAGCCTCAGTGGTTCATTGAAACGTGTCTGTAGCCTCAGTGGATCTCTGAAACGTGCCTGTAGCCTCAGTGGATCTCTGAAACGTGTCTGTAGCCTCAGTGGATCTCTGAAACGTGCCTGTAGCCTCAGTGGATCTCTGAAACGTGCCTGTAGCCTCAGTGGATCTCTGAAACGTGTCTGTAGCCTCAGTGGATCTCTGAAACGTGTCTGTAGCCTCAGTGGTTGAAGCGTGTCTGTAGCCTCAGTGGTTGAAGCATGTCTGTAGCCTCAGGGGTTGAAACGTGTCTGTAGCCTCAGTGGTTCTCTGAAACGTGTCTGTAGCCTCAGTGGATCTCTGAAACGTGTCTGTAGCCTCAGTGGATCTCTGAAACGTGTCTGTAGCCTCAGTGGTTCACTGAAACGTGTCTGTAGCCTCAGTGGATCTCTGAAACGTGTCTGTAGCCTCAGTGGATCTCTGAAACGTGTCTGTAGCCTCAGTGGATCTCTGAAACGTGTCTGTAGCCTCAGTGGATCTCTGAAACGTGTCTGTAGCCTCAGTGGATCTCTGAAACGTGTCTGTAGCCTCAGTGGTTCACTGAAACGTGTCTGTAGCCTCAGTGGATCTCTGAAACGTGTCTGTAGCCTCAGTGGATCTCTGAAACGTGTCTGTAGCCTCAGTGGATCTCTGAAACGTGTCTGTAGCCTCAGTGGTTGAAGCGTGTCTGTAGCCTCAGTGGTTGAAGCGTGTCTGTAGCCTCAGTGGTTGAAGCATGTCTGTAGCCTCAGTGGATCTCTGAAACGTGTCTGTAGCCTCAGTGGTTCACTGAAACGTGTCTGTAGCCTCAGTGGTTGAAACGTGTCTGTAGCCTCATTGGTTCACTGAAACGTGTCTGTAGCCTCATTGGTTCACTGAAACGTGTCTGTAGCCTCAGTGGTTCACTGAAACGTGTCTGTAGCCTCAGTGGTTGAAACGTGTCTGTAGCCTCAGTGGATCTCTGAAACGTGTCTGTAGCCTCGGTGGTTCACTGAAACGTGTCTGTAGCCTCGGTGGTTCACTGAAACGTGTCTGTAGCCTCAGTGGTTGAAACGTGTCTGTAGCCTCAGTGGTTGAAACGTGTCTGTAGCCTCAGTGGTTGAAACGTGTCTGTAGCCTCAGTGGTATTTAGATATTCTCAAATTTCTCTCTTAAAGTTCAAACTTCGTGGTCCTGTTTGTGGTTATTTTACGTACTGAAGGTTTAATTATTCTGTAATGTCCTTACAGCTGCGTAACTTCTGCCTTCAGCATGTCCAGAAGTCCGTTCTCCTGTGATAGTTATCATCTACTCTGCCTCTTGGGTGTAACTGCAGGCTGTTTCACCGACATTATGCTTTTTTGCTTTTTTTTTAGGTGCAATTCTCCCATAGCCAATCAGGACACTGAACTCAATATGTGTTCACTTTGCTTAAAATATGCAAAATTACACAAAAAAATCCACTGAAAGGCAGAGCTGTGAAAGGTGAACCATGTTATAGTGAGGCACAAATGTAAACGACTAATCCTAACCATAAGACACACAGTTTATCTACCTGTGACCTAAAAAGAAAAATACCCTAAAAGGCAAAAAGCAGAAATAATCTGTATTTATTCACTGTACACAAGTGTTGTGAGTGTAGTCTGATATGTTTTTTCCTCTATTGCTCTCCAGAAACACTGAGAGAATTAACAGGCCACAGTGAACAAGTGAAGGTAGAATAGGATGCACCTGTAAACGTTGGCGTAGCTGTAGTTTTGTCATAGTGACTGGCCCTGATCCGTGTGGCATTTATTGCCTGTGTCCAATCAGTTGGTGACGGCATGAGCTGCTTTTTGTGCAGGCACCAAATGAATGACGGCTTCCAATAACACATTGAAATGGATCCCGGCAGGGCCTCGGTGCCTCCTGCTAATCTCCAGAGGAGATTCTCTCTGGTAGCGCTTTCAATGAAAATACCTGCAGCGAGGGCTGTTTCTGCCCCTAAGAAAACTGTAACGGATCCTTTTTTTCTTCCGCCGGTTGTACAAATGCACTGAAACAGCTTGGAAACAAAGCCTCGGGACTAATGACGACTGCCTGTGGCAGGAAAACTATATGCTTCAATAGCCTTCACCCCATTTTTCATCTCTGAAGGGGAAAAGTATCCTGAAATATTGGTTTACAGGTGTTATGTGTGAGTTTGTAAGCGAACCCCCCCCCACCCCCCACTAACTGTTTTTCTATATTGTGTCATAGATATAGACAAAATGTCTGTTCCAGTGGTCTTTACTGGAAGTTATTTGTCATACCCCAAAAGGTAAAAACAGATGTTTCATGCACACACCAGATTTTTTTATAAGCTTTGAAACTTGGCACCAACTAGATTTAACATTGTTCCTGTCAAGCCCATTATACCTGTAGCCAGTCCAAACTGTTAATATCAGCTTTAGACTATCAATAATCACTATTGATGATGGTATCAGCTATAGACTATCAATAATCACATTGATGATAATATCAGCTATAGACTATCAATAATCACTATTGATGATAATATCAGCTATAGACTATCAATAATCACATTGATGATAATATCAGCTATAGACTATCAATAATCACTATTGATGATGGTATCAGCTATAGACTATCAATAATCACTATTGATGATAATATCAGCTATAGACTATCAATAATCACATTGATGATAATATCAGCTATAGACTATCAATAATCACTATTGATGATGATATCAGCTATAGACTATCAATAATCACTATTGATGATAATATCAGCTATAGACTATCAATAATCACTATTGATGATGGTATCAGCTATAGACTATCAATAATCACTATTGATGATAATATCAGCTATAGACTATCAATAATCACTATTGATGATAATATCAGCTATAGACTATCAATAATCACTATTGATGATAATATCAGCTATAGACTATCAATAATCACTATTATTGATAATATCAGCTATAGACTATCAATAATCACCATTGATGATAATATCAGCTATGGACTATCAATAATCACTATTGATGATAATATCAGCTATAGACTATCAATAATCACTATTATTGATAATATCAGCTATAGACTATCAATAATCACTATTGATGATAATATCAGCTATGGACTATCAATAATCACTATTGATGATAATATCAGCTATAGACTATCAATAATCACTATTATTGATAATATCAGCTATAGACTATCAATAATCACTATTGATGATAATATCAGCTATAGACTATCAATAATCACTATTATTGATAATATCAGCTATAGACTATCAATAATCACTATTATTGATGATATCAGCTATAGACTATCAATAATCAGTATTATTGATAATATCAGCTATAGACTATCAATAATCACTATTGATGATGATATCAGCTATAGACTATCAATAATCACTATTATTGATAATATCAGCTATAGACTATCAATAATCACTATTGATGATGATATCAGCTATAGACTATCAATAATCACTATTGATGATAATATCAGCTATAGACTATCAATAATCACTATTATTGATAATATCAGCTATAGACTATCAATAATCAGTATTATTGATAATATCAGCTATAGACTATCAATAATCAGTATTATTGATAATATCAGCTATAGACTATCAATAATCACTATTATTGATAATATCAGCTATAGACTATCAATAATCAGTATTATTGATAATATCAGCTATAGACTATCAATAATCACTATTGATGATAATATCAGCTATAGACTATCAATAATCACTATTATTGATAATATCAGCTATAGACTATGAATAATCATTATTGATGATGATATCAGCTATAGAACCCAAAGTGTTCCTATATAACAGAACATTTCTGACCCATTTTTTTTCCTCCCTCTCGCTGTTGAAATTCACTGTGCATGCATGTTTCTTTCAGAAATCATGTAAAAAGAAAATGGGAAAAAAAAGTTTTGAGATGTTTAACCATTGCAATCAAAATTCCAAAAATTGCACAGCCTTACACATAGGTATCCAACTGATAAAAACACAATGACGCAGTGTTGACATTTTATTTTCATTTCCTGAGATTTTTCTGCAAGATATCCTTATTGATTTTTCGTTCATGGTGCGGGCCCAGCCCTTAGGCCGTGAGTCAGATATGAGAAACGCAGTTTTACTGCATGTGATCACATGCTACAGGTGAATCAACCTTTGTCCAGACACTCATCGGATCCACATCCTGTTCATGTAGAAACAAACTCAATGTATTACGAACTATGTGTGTGCTCACCATGAAGAATCTGATGCTGACGTGCCCGCTCACACCCACAAAAACCCACTTTGTGACGGTGCTTCATGAATATAGAGAAGACCACTGAGTTCAGACCAGGTCACATGATGTTTCAGCACAGCATCAAGCCTCGTATCCTCTTTCAGTAGAGTCATTATGCTGTTTTAAGAGCATAAAAAGGCCTCGCCTCATCTCCTCTTGTTGTCCTGCTTAATTCAATCTGCAAATTGAGTCTCTCTATTCAATATTATCTCTATTTATTTGCTTTAGTGGCTGTAAGTGACGTTTTCCCTGGAATCAACAGGAGTCGCCTGTATAGCTTTATAGCATCCTGAGGATGTAGTCTATGTCTGTGTGTGTCACTGTGATGGATTTAACGTCAGAGGTGAGAATTAATAGCATTTTCTGCACCTGTTCCTTCTCTGTAGAACCGTGTTTCACTTTGTTCTGCTATCTTAGAGAAGGTAAAGACCTCGTTCTTTACCATTTCTTCATTCTCTTTTACCATCAACCCATCAGCATTTTGTATATATGCTTGACTTTGCTTCCCCTTTCAAAGGATTGTGGATTTCGTTTAAAGGAAGCAGGTGTTCTGTCTGAAACAAACAGTGAAGCAGTGGTTGCTCTTTGCTAAGACGTGATCACACTCTCACTTTGTTTGTTAAAACCTCAACTTATATTAGTTATATAAATTATATATATTAGCATTTTAAAGATCCAATATATAAAAATATCACATTTTTATATTGGACACAGCCTGAATTTAGAAACTTTGCAGTTTCACCGCTTGTTGACTTTATGATTTCATAGTAGCTCCTCCCACCTGGAGGCGGTCTCAACATGACTCACCTGAAGATGCTTGTGAATAATAATGATGCTCCACTGAAAACTAAAATCTGGCACTGGCTGATAAATTATTTATTTATTTGTTGTTGCTTAAGTTTTAATTGACCTGAATCACAAAAAACTGAAATAAGATAAATTATCTGCCAGTGTAATAAGTAATGTATTTTCCCTACTTATATATTTATTATTAGGATACCACACTGAATCCAGTAGAATGCGAAGGAAACACCAGCCACTGGTTTAAAGTTTAAAGCCTGTTCATACATTCAGTAAAAATGGGCCCTCAGCTTCTCTACCATTTTTGTTGTTTCTTTGTCCTGAGGCTGCAGCCACACCTCATGACAAACATCACCTTATTTAATCTGGGCAGGCGATCTATCATCTGTGTGACGGGAATACACACAGTCACACACACTTTCAGCTAGTACAGAACACACACTGTCAGTATAAAGGGAACAACTTCACCTCTTAGTTAACTTTCCTTTTTCCATCTTGATCTCTCTCTGTTCATGTTCTCTCACTCCACAGCTTTTTAAGTATTTACTCATCTTGCACCATTGTCTCTTCTTTTTAGTCACAGAACATGTAACTAGTAAATGTCCTTCATATCTAATGAAGTCAGGTTTCCTGCTTTGTGGTTGATTCCTCATCTCATCTCTTTTCACCAAACTGATCAGACCTTTGTGGTGTTGCTTCTCTGGAGTTTTCTCCAAACCTTTAATCCAGATACTTGGATCCATCTCCGGTTAACTCTCTATTCCATACATTTTGTCATATAGGGGTCTTTCTTTTTTATCCCAGAATGCACTGCAGTAGTTGGGGTTGCTGCAGCAAATGTGCCTCGGAGGTTAAAAAGGTTTTTGTCGGTCAGTCTTCCTGGTCATGTGATGACATTATTTTTAGTCCTACAAAGTAAAAGACTGTAAAAACAGTAAAGCATGGTTTCATATTACTGCCTTTTAGTAATATTTGGTTAATGTAATTGCTTCCATGTGTATGCAAGTGAGAAGTTCATCTAACATCCTCTAATATGAATAAAGTGTTTCTGAGATGAGCCTCTCCTGAGTGTGTCAGCCACAGTAAATGTTAGGTTTAACCAGGCAGTTTGATCCACTGGTTCTACAGAAGGGCGAATTCCAACATGTCCTCAAAGTAGGAATGCACCCCCCACCCCCCAGGGCCTATTGACAGCTGTTAATGAGGAGACGCGAAGAGATGCACGTTGCTGCGTGGAACCTTTTAGACCTGATGGTGATTTATTTAGTGATTTATTAAGAATATTTAAGACTTGACTGTTTGTGGGGGACAAGAACACATCCAGAAAAATAGTTTTTAATGTTCCATTGTCATATTATTTTGAGATGGTGTAATCGTGAAAGTACGTGATAGGATATTAGACATTTTACTGCGAGTTCTGACACAATTCTCTGCTTTAGTGTGAAAGTACCTCATAAATTCATCCAAAGAGATGCGTAAGATGAGTAAGATCAGCCTTTGCTTTGGAGATGCACACGTTTTATTTTCAAAAAACTGCCAGCAACACAGTAAAGCTCATTACTTTTCTTTTTTTGTTATAAAATAATAACAAAGTTGGTGTGTAACTGTACTTTAAGGTCTAAAATTTCCTCATCCATAACAAGATTTTAGCAGCAACTTCTGCACATTTTTATGTAAAACGGAATTGAAAGAACAAGTAAATCTGCAACATGTAAAGCTATTGACCAATGAGACAGACAATTCAAGTTTTATTACTAAAATAAATGTTTCTGATCAACATTATTTTACATGTATGTCTATCTACATGTAAAAGGGCTTTAGTAGATTTATTCAACAAAGACATATTTGACTTGTCCTGAGGGTCCTGACTAAATGAAATATGTGGTGTAACCACAATGAATAAATAAATACAGTTATCAACAGTTTTATATTGTAGGTAGATTAAATATTTAATCTTCAACATTGTTACACATCTGAAAGAAATGGTACAACCAACATGAACATAAAATGTACATTTTTAGGGACCCAATGAATGATTTTCTGGACTTTCTCAACATGGTGCCAACCATTATTTGTCTGACCCTCGTATCATCATAAGGCTGAACAATAGAACTGAATCAGTTTGAGAATCATGTTCAAACAGGTGATCACAAAACCACAGTGAACGTGTTCATGACGTCTTTTTGCTGCCGTTTTCATAGCAGTGAACTTTGGATCCAGAGTCCTCGTCATTATATTTTATCCCAGCGAGCAAAGTTCACAAAAACAGTCTTTCATAACAGTCTTACTCATTCTTTCTTTCTTATTTCTTAGCCTAGCCTAACCCTAAACCCATCTTGTTACAGACAGAAGGGATAATCATACTTTTCTGTTTCAAAATGCACACATTTGCGAATGTGAAAATGGTAGCTCACCGTTTTGTAATCATTTTTGTTATTTTGCTCCCAATAGTTTGGTTCTTTTATGTACATGAGATTTTGAATTAAATCTTTCACTTGTAATAGAGTATTTTTTGTGGTATTGCTACTTTGTTTGAGTAAAAAATCTAAAGTACTTCATGCTCACCAATCTTGCTAAATTTGTTGAATATTTAAAAAAGTTATACTGTATTTTCAGGACTATAAGGCCACATTAAAGTCTTCTATTTTCTTCAAAATGTTGGTGCTCCCTATGTGTGTATGTAGGGGAAGTGTGTGCATGGATTGTAGATAAAATAACGGGGATGTGCGTTATGCAGAACATCGTTGTTTTAACAACCTGAAAATGGTAAAGAGACACGCTGATAAAGCACAGTTTAAACTGAAGGAAATCAGCTACACAGCTGAGTTTAAGACATAAGACAGGTGGTACGAGTTGGAGGAAAGACTGGATCAGTGGATCACAGAGCAGAGACTGGATCAGTGGATCACAGAGCAGAGACTGGATCAGTGGATCACAGAGCAAAGACTGGATCAGTGGATCACAGAGCACAGACTGGATCAGTGGATCACAGAGCAGAGACTGGATCAGTGGATCACAGAGCAAAGACTGGATCAGTGGATCACAGAGCAAAGACTGGATCAGTGGATCACAGAGCACAGACTGGATCAGTGGATCACAGAGCAGAGACTGGATCAGTGGATCACACTAACGGTCACCATTCACTAAAAGCAGTAAAGCAGCAGAAGAAATGAAAATTGAACATTTCCGTCTTGGTGCTTTTGTTTCGGTGCCATTTCTCCATCCAGACCAGGACTACGGTAGCACAGCAACTTCCAGTGGATTATAACGCATCATTTAGAGGAAAGTG
The DNA here is from genome assembly GCA_036785175.1 of Eupleurogrammus muticus. Classification (NCBI taxonomy): domain Eukaryota; kingdom Metazoa; phylum Chordata; class Actinopteri; order Scombriformes; family Trichiuridae; genus Eupleurogrammus; species Eupleurogrammus muticus. Next base: position 389,931 of record JAYKQN010000059.1, on the reverse strand, counting down.
ACTCTGATGGTGAAGAAAGTGAAGCTGGCATGTTTGATGGAGATTTAGCTGCTGTTGGAATCAGAAACAGAGGATGAGGACTTTGATGGTTTGATTGATGATATTACCACGCTCCGTATATATCTATGTGTGTATATATCTATGTGTATATTAGGGATGAGACGATATCAGATTTTGATGTTACGATTATTGCAAGAGAAATAATTGCGATTATACGATTATTGTGAACAATATGCAAATATTGCAAATATTATGCAAACAATATGAGAAATATAACGGTCTCACAATTAACAAACAGTGTTTGAAGTCAGCAACTTCCATGTTAACGTCACGGTATAATTTTACTCCTAGCGTAACATGGGGCAAGTAGACCTCTATCTCTGATCAAATTAACCGATCTAACCTATTTCAAACTCATTACGGGAAAAAGGACTGGAAGTCCGCTGCAAGAGGCCTAAGCTACACCGAGTCACGTTATCTCCCAGAGAAGCAAGGATAACGTTAGCCTACGTCCCTACTGAAAGCCCAACTCTCATCGCAAAGTTAAGACAATGATTAGGCTGTATCTATTTCCTCTTGCTACTCAACTGGAATTAACACATCGTCATTTAAAATACTATCTTGTACATTACCTTCATTTTCTTGTATAGTGTCGGGTGGTTGTCTCTGAGGTGACTCGTCATGTTTGATGTGTTCCCACTCTTCACGGCCACTTTTTTCCGGCATGTCTTACAAATTGGATGCCCGGCATCTTCAATGACACCAAGGTCATTTTTAGGAAAACCAAAAAACTCCCACACTGGCGATTTCAGTCGCTTTGATGGAGGAAATAGTTCCGTCTCCGCCGGTCCCTCTGCCATAACAGCTTTCCTCCAGCATAGGCAGGCCCATTCGCAGGTGACTAACGTTAGTTGCTTCAGGTGGCCACACGTGTGTGCTGTAGGTGCAACTTTAATTTTCTTCCGTGCGGATGCACCACCTCGTTCCAACAACAGTTCAGAACGTGTAAAAAATAAAAAAATAAAAATAAAAAAAACTTACGATATTCTGGAGTCTTTGCGATAAATTTATCGCAACGTTTTTTACCGCGATTTAGCGCAAAACGGTAAATCGTCTCATCCCTAGTGTATATATCTATGTGTGTGTATATCTATATGTGTATATCTATGTGTGTATATATCTATGTGTGTATATATTTATGTGTGTATATATCTATGTGTATATATCTATGTGTGTATATAAACTCTCCCCTATAGTTAGGTTCCTTATGTGTGTGTTAAATACAGTAATGACACACAGAACTCAGACTGAGCCTTTTCGTACGGAGCCTTATGATTGTGAAAATACGGTATGTTATCCTAGTAAAGTTGACTCATGGATATTTTGACTTAAAGGCACAAAGATGGTAACTGTGAAGGGGAACGTTCCTGTCTGCATCATATCTGTATTTGTTCATCCATATCCTTGTGGGTGAGGAGATAGCTGCCTTTCAGCCAATATGACTAACACTTTCTACTGTAATACATCAGCAAACAACCAGCAAACCTGACCTTTAAAACGCTTTAAAATATGCACTTTTACCCCGCTCTCTACTTTTGTTTCCTGACATAGTGCAGCCAGTGTGTCACACACACTGTAAACCAGCTTGTCTACACCTTCCTCCTACAAAGTGCTGCTAATAAATCCTGTGCTGACAGTAAATAGTGTGTCCGGCACAGAGCGGTAATCCCTCTACTTCAAGGTTGGTGTTGTATGTTAAAAGGCCGATGTGAGGAGGCTGAGTGGACAGAAACCATCAGGTCCATCATGAAGAATCTAGTCTGTGTGTTTTTATGTGTTTGTGTTGTCTAGACATGTCCCGGTCATGTCCCTTTTTCCATGTTTAATTCACAGGTCACATGTACTGGCTCAGTCATTGTGTGTGAAACTTTGATATGAGCCAACACATACTCAGTGTCTCAGGAGTTAATCATTAATCTTCATTATTATGAGTTTGCTTTGCTTTATATTTTTACTTTGCATTGTGTAAGAAAAGTGTCATATACTGTAATGTATATAATAATCTTTATCTGTGTGTGTGTGTGTCCACCAGGCTTCTAGCAGGAGCACCCAAAGAAAAAGCCACGTCTCTACAAAATATCAATGAAACAGGAGCTGTGTACTCTTGTCCCATCACTACAGACACTACTGACTGCTCCAGAATGGACCTGGTCAGCTCCAGTGAGTCAAACTGAGCTTCTGTCGCCTACATGAGGCTCACTTCATTCCTGTAGGATCTAGTGTTTTCGTGTTTATTTATCAGAGACAACGCACATTAATGAATGTTTCAGTTTTCACATTAAGTCGGTGTGCAGCTTAATTCACAATGTGTAATACAAAAGATGTTATGGATACGAAAACAAATACACTACAATACAATTACAATATCACATAAGGTGCTGACGCAAACTACAGTGTCTACACTGAAGGAGAAGTCTATTCATAAGCACATATTAAAGTGCAGTGGTATGATAAAGTGCTGCATTAAAGTGAAGGTTTATATGATAAAATGCAGGATAATACAATAAAGTGCTGCATTAAAGTGCAGGATAATGCACTTTATTGTATTATTCTGCACTTGTTTAATTCAAATGTGACGTTGAAACCAAAGATTGAAATGACTCTCATGCCTGACCAGACCCGTGTGCTGTCCACAGCGAACCCGTCAGAGATGGTGGAGGGGATGTGGCTGGGGGTCACCGTGGCCAGCCAAAGAGGTCAGCCAGCGGGACGCGTGCTGGTGAGATCACACTACAGACTATTGATGATCACTATTATGATAATATCAGCTATAGACTATCAATAATCACTATTGATGATAATATCAGCTATAGACTATCAATAATCACTATCAATGCTAATATCAATTGATGACCTCATTGTACTGAGTCGATTCTTAAATGCAGAACATTGTAATAGAATATTTTTTAGATTTTTCTACTATTAATTATTAACTACTGAAGCGTTTTCTTGTCCAGGCGTGCGGCCATCGTTACGTAAAGATCATCCGTGGCGGCACGGAGGAGCAGCGGCGCATGATAGGGAAGTGTTACGTCAGGAGCAACGACTTGACCTTCGACCCCAACGACGAGTGGCAGGCCTACAGCTACGAGGTCTGCAACCCCAACTTCGACATGGAGCTGGAGGGAATGTGCAACATGGGCATCTCAGGCGGCATGACGGAAAACGACGTCTACATCGGCGCCGCCGGCAGCTACGTGTGGCAAGGTGGGCAGCGAAGGGTTAACCCTCCGCTACGTGGTGTTTCCATAGGGATGCAATTACTTCATCTTTATTTAGAAGATGCTGTGATATAAGGGTCAGTGACAAGTCCTGTTTGGCAAAATGAGAAAGTCAAAAACATTCTTTACGAATCTTTTTAAATGTATATTTTGTGGTCATGTTGTAATAATTAATGTATAATTAATGAGGTCACATAGGCCTCTTTTACTCATGAACATTTGACATGTGAGCATCATTGCATTCTTTTATTCAGAATTTTGAAAAATTGTCACAAGTTAAAGTTTCATATTTTATATTTAATTAAATTTTTACCTTAATCCAGTGAGATGTTCATGTTTGCATGTTAGCTTCAGAAGATTCTTAACCAGTCCATGTAAAAAGAAGTGAAAACAGAATATCCTGGCCATACAATACGATTATTTTTTGTCCTTTTTAAAGTAGTAATTGTTGCCATATATACAGACCTAATGCAGTTCGATTGACTTACATATTAGCATTAAACTATCCGTTTTATTATGTTTTATTATTTTACTTATTCATACCCCTATCAAATACAAGGGATTTCTTGATTTCTCACTTAAAAATGAGTAATTCCTTAAATAGGACACAAAACAAAGTGTTCCAACTATAAAGTGTGTATATATACAGTGGGGAAAATAAGTATTTGAACACCCTGCTATTTTGCTATTTCTCCCACTTAGAAATCATGGAGGGGTCTGAAATTTTCATCGTAGGTGCATGTCCACTGTGAGAGAGATAAACTAAAAAGAAAAATCCAGAAATCACAATGCATGATTTTTTAACGATTTATTTGTGTGATATAGCGGCAAATAAGTATTTGAACACCTGCGAAAATGAATGTTAATATTTGGTACAGTAGCCTTTGTTTGCTATTACAGAGGTCAAACGTTTCCTGTAGTTTTTCACCAGGTTTGCACATACTGCAGGAGGGATCCTGGCCCATTCCTCCACACAGATCTTCTCTAGATCAGTCAGGTTTCTGGGCTGTCGCTGAGAAACACAGAGTTTGAGCTCCCTCCAAAGATTTTCGATTGGGTTCAGGTCTGGAGACTGGCTGGGCCATGCTAGAACCTTGATATGCTTCTTACGGAGCCAGTCCTTGGTTTTCCTGGCTGTGTGCTTTGGGTCGTTGTCGTGTTGGAAGACCCAGCCACGACCCATCTTCAATGCTCTGACTGAGGGAAGGATGTTGTTCCCCAAAATCTCACAATACACGGCCCCAGTCATCCTCTCTTTAATGCAGTGCACTCGTCCTGTCCCATGTGCAGAAAAACACCCCCAAAGCATGATGCTACCACCCCCATGTTTCACAGTAGGGATGGTGTTCTTCGGATTGTACTCTTCATTCTTCTTCCTCTAAACACGCTTAGTGGAATTATGACCAAAAAGTTCTATTTTGGTCTCATCTGACCACAAAACTTTCTCCCATGACTCCTCTGTATCATCCAAATGGTCATATGCAAACTTAAGACGGGCCTTGACATGTGCTGATTTAAGCAGGGGAACCTTTCGTGCCATGCATGATTTCAAATCATGACGTCTTAGTGTATTACCTACAGTAACCTTGGAAACGTTGGTCCCAGTTCTTTTCAGGTCGTTGACCAACTCCTGTCGTGTAGTTCTGGGCTGATTCCTCACCTTTCTTAGAATCATTGAGACCCCACGAGGTGATATCTTGCATGGGGCTCCACTCTGATTGAGATTGACCGTCATGTTTAGCTTCTTCCATTTTCTAATGATTGCTCCAACAGTGGACCTTTTTTCACCAAGCTGCTTGGCAATTGCTCCGTAGCCCTTTCCAGCCTTGTGGAGGTGTACAATTTTCTCTCTTGTGTCGTTGGACAGCTCTTTGGTCTTCGCCATGTTACAAGTTAAAGTCTTGCTGATTGTATGGGGTGGACAGGTGTCTTTATGCAGCTAACCACTTCAAACAGGTGCATCTGATTAAGGATGATACATGGAGTGCAGGTGGACTTCTAATGGGCGGACAAACAGGTCCTTCAGGGTCAGAATTCTAGATGACACACAGGTGTTCAAATACTTATTTGCCGCTATATCACACAAATAAATTGTTAAAAAATCATGCATTGTGATTTCTGGATTTTTCTTTTTAGTTTATCTCTCTCACAGTGGACATGCACCTACAATGAAAATTTCAGACCCCTCCATGATTTCTAAGTGGGAGAAATAGCAAAATAGCAGGGTGTTCAAATACTTATTTTCCCCACTGTATATATATAAAGACAGATTTCCCTCATGAAGCTTTCTATAAACACAAATCAATTATGGCTTCAGACTTCCTTTTGTGTCCTATTTAAGTAAAAAACTGAAGTGAAATACTAATTTGTAAGTGAAAAATAAAGAAATCCCTTGTATTTGGCAGGGTGTGTATATATATATATGTGTGTGTGTATATATATATATATATATATATATATATATATATATATATATATCCATCCATCCATCCATTGTCTATCCCGCTTATTCCCTTTCGGGGTCGCAGGGGTCTGCTGGAGCCTATCCCAGCGCGTTAAGGCGAGAGGCAGGGATACACCCCAGATGGTCGCCAGCCAATCGTGGGGCACACACACCATTCACACACCTTTCACTCTCACACTCACACCTATGGGCAATTTAGAGTTTACCAATTAACCTGAGCATGTTTTTTGTATTGTGGGAGGAAACCGGAGTACCCGGGGAAAACCCACGCAGACACGGGGAGAACATGCAAACTCCACACAGAAAGGCCCCAGACCCAGGCCCAAGGCGGGTCTTGAACCTGCGACCTTCTTGCTGTGAGGCAACAGTGCTACCCACCGCACCACCGTGTCGCCCCATATATATATATATATATATATATATATATATATATATATATGTGTGTCTACTACTAAAGGGTTAACACCAAAAAGACAAAAAAAAGGCTGTTATTTCTCTGTTTTTCCTTAACAGAGAAATAATGGGCAGGTTTCACAGACAGGATTACACCAGTCCTGGTGTTGGTCTGACAGCAGGATCATTGTGTCTGTGGTGCAGATTCTAACGGTGTCGTCTGCTTCCTTCATCAGGAAACGTTCACGTCACGTGGAGAGATCCTGATCCGGCCAATGCATGGGACTCTGTTGGAAAAGACTTTGGACAGCTGAAAAGAAGATACAGCTACATGGGTCTGTTCCTTGTTTCTGAATCGAATAGAATAATATACATATAATATAAAACACAGATGGTATTTATTTTTTAATGCTCTTTAATTCATTTCACAATCATCTGTATCGCAGCTACCTGTTGATCAGCCTTTTTAAATCCCCTCCACACTGAACTGCAACTTCCACAGGGCCTCAAATTAGAAAAATATTGCCTAAAAAAGTCTTGAATTTTGAAATCAAGGTTTTAAACTTGTTCATGACATAGTTTCTCTGTATCACGTTGTCCTCAGAAGTTTCCTCCTTTAAACACTAATATTTAGAATAAATAACTTAAATAAAAAGTGGAGGAACTGTCACAGCCCAAACGTTCTGTCTACATTTTTACTAGAGTCTTATTGTGGTTGTCGAGGTTTTCATTTAGATAATTTACTTGGATATTTTCTTGACGTATCTGAGTCAGCACCCATGTAAATAGCGTGTAGAATACACAGCTTCATCATACCCTGATAAACTAGAATATTAGAATATTACTGTCAACTTTCCTCTATTTGACCAGAAAACCGCGTCAACACGTCACTAATCTACATCATTCTGTGTGTTAGTGTCTGCTGATCACATGATTCAGTAGGAAGTAATTTATGAAAAATGTTCACCAGAATAAACTTCATATTCACAATGAACCAACTGGTACAGGTGAGGTTTTAGTGGAAAAAAATGAATTTAATATGGACGTAGTACATTTCTTGCCTGAAAATATTCACTAAAAATTAATGAATAGCCTTTATTAAAGAGATCACAGTGAAGTAGTTGACTGTGGGAGCTTGGTTTTATATTCATTGTGTTTATTGCTTGGAATTGTTTTAGAAAAAAGCATTTTTTTGTTTGCTTGTATACAACTAAAATTGTGTTAATATTCTTCATCTACTTCAAGTTAGTTTTAGAGTATTTTTAGTATTATTGTGGGTTATTTTTAACACAACTAGAGTCAAAATTGTTTGTTTTTAGCCCTTTAAATGTTAAATTAACACTGTCGATTTAACTTTGTAGGTCTGTGAAACTAAATGAACAAATGGTCTGAAAAGGTCTTCACCTTGAAGAACCCTGGTGTGATCCTCTTCGTTTCTTTTTAATGGACTTTTACGATGTGAGGGTCTAAGGACGGGGGACGTTGTTCTGTTGCTTTTGTACAAACGGTGAAGCCTATTCAAGGCTTTTACAAGTCAAATTGAATTGAAATGATTGCAACTTTAATCTTGTCTCCCGCAGGTTATTCAGTGGTTGAAGGCAAGAAGCTGCTGAGCCCTGACCACTACACCGTGGTGACGGGGTCCCCCAGGGACGAGTCCAAGGGCTCCGTGATGTTTGGGAGAAAAACGGACTCGGACATCAAGCCCGAGTTCATCTTCCCCGGGGAGCAAGTGGGCTCGTACTTTGGGAACAGCCTCGCCATCACTGACCTCAACAACGACAAGTAACGTCCTCGCGAACTTCTGGAAAGTCAGGTTTCCAGCCTTGTGGGGACCTGAGACCTTGCTGCAAAAACTTTGGTGGTTTTGGTTTGGTGAAAATATATGGTCAGACTAGTCGGAAAGAAGTGAAATGTCTTCCTGGACAAATCTAAGTCCAGAGACTACCTGAATACCATTTCAGTGTTTGAGATAACGCTAATGATACACTAAACTAGACGAGGAAATATCCTGTTTTTGGTATAATTAGGCCAATACAGCTGCTGTTGTATTTATATTTATACTCATATTTTTATTGCACATTACAACAACAACTACCTCACAATGCCACAGCTGGGACAACCAGTGCTGTCTGTTTTGTCTGTTTTGTCTGTTGTCTTGTTGAATTCGTCCTTCCACTCCCTACTACTCATGTCTTGTCCCGTCATACGTGTTTGTTTGTTCCTAGTTTAGCAAAAGTTGCCTTAAGCTACTGCACTTTATTTATTGTTAAGACTAATCTAGTTTAGGATTGTCTCATGCACACCTGAACTTTAATGATGTTGTACATGTAAAACACAGAGAATAGTGAGAAACGCAATTTCGCTTCCTTTGTATGTCAAGTACATGTGAAGAAATTGACAATAAAATTGACTTTTTTTATTCCACTAGCAGATTATTTATCTTATTTTAAATTATTTTCATATTTTGGTTTAATTTGGTCTTGTTTTATGAAAACAAGAACTAACATTTTCTTTGAAACTGAATGAACTAAAATCAAGAAAAAATTCAATTCATTCAATTTAAAAAATAAAAGTCTGTCTAGTTTTCTCAAAACAAGATCAAATTGACCCAAATAAGGAAAAAACATTTGAAATAGGCTAAATGATCTTCCAGTTGAATAAGAACATTCATCAATATTGGACTAATTGTACCAAAAACAGGATATTCTCACCTGTAAAATCGCAGCTTGTGTACTTTACTGTCAGGTCTCATAAGGAGAAGTTTTCTCACAGAAGCTGAAAGTTCATTTTCTGAGTCACATTTACATCAAAAATCAGTGACACACAATAATAACATTTTTATTACTAGGAACTAAACTAAACTCAGCAGACTGGGCTGCAAATGGCAGACCATGAATTCAGAAATAATAATGCTTCCTGCTTCTTTCACCTAATGCTATAATTGAAGTGCAACGGCAGCTGCAGAGAAAAGGGAAGTGTTGTGTTAGCTTAATGATTTACCTGCATCATGTGGACATCCTGTGCAGCTGCTTCACGCTCTGATAACGCTGTTTCATGTTGAAAATCCATGATGAAACTGAGACGGAAACATACAAGTCCTTAGTTCAGCTCACAGGGTTAAAGTCTGGGAAAAAAAAAAGAAAGAATCCTTGTTGGACTTGGCACATTTTAGGAAATGCACCAAACTGTTGTATAATGTTTCAGCCTTTGTTTCAGATACACATTTTTATACCTGTTAAATACCTGTCAACAAAGCTGGTGTTTAACTGTACATTACTAGGGTAAAGAATCCAAATCCATAACAAGATTTTAGCAGCAAATGATGCACATTTTGAGTATTTTGGATACCGGTCCTAAGGTTCTTTCACCTTAGGAAAACTTTTTTTTGCTATTTTTTGTATCTGTGAACATTTCCTTTTTCCCCAGCTGGAATGACCTGATCGTGGGCGCCCCGTTTTACTTCGACCGGATGAAGGATAAAGGTGGAGCGGTGTACATCTACATGAATGAAAACGGATCTTTCCAGAAAAGCGCCACCACGATGCTGAACGGACCGGCGACTTCAGGGTTCGGCTTCGCTCTGGCCGCCATCGGCGATATCAACCAAGACGGATTCCAAGGTAGGAAGTTTACTAAAACTTGAATTAAAGTTTCAAAAACCCAAACTGCAAGCTCAAATTCAGGAGTGTTATTTCATTGCCAAATAAATAATAAATTCAACACTTCTGAATTGGTCTATTCATAATTTAACACTCATATAACACTATAATAATATACAAAGAAAACCATGAAACCAACCAAGTTGCAGTTTCATTTTTTTTATTTCATACAAGAACACATGAAAAAATAGCGCTAGCTTTACAATAACCACAACACCATATGAAAATGTGGCACAATGTAGATTTTTTTTTCCACAAATCTCAATAAAAAACTGTTTGGTATATAGACTGTAATAAATCAACTCTCTCTATAATAGTGTGCATTGAAATCATCACCACAATAAGAGCTTGTAGCGGTGATGCATTCACTTTTCATTCAATGCACTGGACCTAAGCAAAAATCTAATGGACCATGTATAAAAGTCCTAATGATTATGTGATGCTGCCACCTACAGGGCTCACACTGCATTACATACTGATAGTGTCTGCAGAATGTAGATTATTAACAAAAACACTTGGCATAGTGCAAAGCTACATAGACAAGTGGAAACAGATGAAGAATAAGAAGACAAGTTTTCTAGAAAAAAATAGATCAGGGATTGAGATTGAGATCAAGCTCATTGACTATTTGATGAAGTTTCATAACATTTTATTTTTTTCATACATTTGAAAGAAGAGAAATGGTGACAGCTCCTTATGGAAGGCAAAGATTCTGCAGCTCGTCTTCGTAGCTTTGTTTTCGTGTATAAAGATTTTGGCGAGGATAATTATCGTGTTGATGTATGTAGAACATGCAAAATATTCTCCTTTACATCAGTGAAATTGTTAAATCTAAAAGACAACAGAGCCTCACAAAAAAACATATTTGCAGTCATAGAAAAGAAGTGCACAAAATGAACTGTTTTATGCATTCATAGCCAAAACGACAGCAGAGGGGTTTATTTTAGGATATTAGAATCTACTTCCTTCACTTTTGGTGCAATTGGAAACTGAAGGACTATGTGTGCAGACTTTGCAGTGGGAGCGCCGTTCCATGACACCGGGAAGGTCTACATATGGACGGGAAGTAAAAAGGGAATCTCAGCGGAGCCCAGTCAGGTAACGTGTGGGTTAGGGTTAGGGTTAGGGTTAGTCTGTGTGGACCTCTTGTTCCTCATCATCGACCGCTACAGGTGATCGAGGGGAAGGCGGTGGGTAACGGAGGGTTCCAGACCTTTGGCTACTCCATCAACGGAGGGCTGGACATGGACGACAACCGCTACCCGGACGTCTTGGTGGGTTCCCTGGACGACCGCATCGCCCTGCTCAGGTAGAGGAAAACCTCACTGTGGGTGAATCACCTGTTAAAATAGAATTAAATATAAAAAACCCAGTTCAAGGTGCAACTTGAGTTAGGGTTCCAACACTGAAAGTAGTATTTTAATCTGTAGTAAAAGGCAATGTTAGATTTTTACTCAACATTCTAACTCTATTTGCTGTGAAACATCAACATAAAGTTATTCTGACTCTTCTGTATCTCCTCACATGTAGATTTATTCAGATTCCAGGTTTAAGTCCAAAAACCTTTGGAGTAGAAACACTCCAGGTTCATTATCAATATAAATATTGTAATATTGAGTCTTTTTGTGTGATTTTAGGGCTCGACCAGTCATCCACTTAACTAAGGACTTCACTGTGGAGCCAAAGATCGTGGATCCCAACCAGTGTCCTGGAAACTCTGCATGGTCAGATCTCCCTTTATGTTCTGATGCTGGTTTCTTCAATTCCTTTAGGGTATGAAGTGATTTTGTTGTGTTTTGTGTTTCCCAGCATCAAAGTGACGTTGTGCATGTCTTTCACTCTGAGCAATGGAAACAAAGACTTTAAGAAAAACATCAGTAAGTAGTTTTCTTTCACGTGAATCATCTGGACAAACTGTGTGTTTCAAACTGCAGAATTTAAAGCTGCATTAACTCCCTATAGCGCAGTGCTTCTCAATTATTTTCTGCCCCCCCCATGGAAGAAGATGGTGTCACTTGGTGTCTACACTTCATACTCATACTCTGTGCTGTATGCTCCCTGTGAACACTCTGCTGGCCCCTAATGGAGTGGAGGTGCTATTGCACAATAAATAAAAAAAAAAAGAAGCATGTTCCCTGAGGTTAAACGCACCCCACTTGATGGAGCCCCATGCACCCCAGGCGCCACTGCTATAGAGTCAAACCTAATAAATTATCTTCCTGTTCTCCTTCCATAACTCGTGTTTCCTCTGTCAGCGGTGAAGTTCATGGTGGAGGCCGACACGGAGCGCAGGAGGAGCGCTCGCGTTCGTTTTATGAGCAACAACGACGACACGTACACGGGGTTCCTGAGTCTGCCGTCATCCAAACACACATGTCAGGAACTCAAGCTGTTTGTGATGGTACCGTCTCAGCACAATACTGCAATATATAAATATACCCTGTATATAAATGGACACTTTTCACTTTTCATACCTCATGCACAACTGAAGTGTTCAGTTTTGCATGAGGTAGTATTATTATCACTGTTCAGTACTCAATACTTCTTTATTTCTAATTATATCTAGATAATTGTCATTTATGTTGCAATTTTTTTCACTTTACCTCTAGTTTCTTTTATATCAAGCACCTTATTTTAAATTCTCAGGACGTTTTTTTTTTGCACATAGCCGGGTTTATACAAGTATTTAATTTCATCTGTAGCTGCACAATTGATACAACTCTGCAAAAACTGAAATCTAATCAAGTGAAAATATCTTGTTTTGGTAGAATTAGTCCAATATTGAGTAGTGCAACATTTGCAGTATAGATGTTATAATATCCAAAATCTATGAAGATTGTCTCAGATTTATATAAAATTGATATATTGCTCAAGTAAAATATATCTTGTTTTTGGCACAGTTAGTCCAATATTGAGTAGGATTATCTCATTCCCCTGGCCGATAATTTATCTTATTTATAGGATACGTTTCCTTTTTCTCTGATTTTGGTCATTTAAAAATTCATTTATTTATTTTTTTTATTTTAGTCAATTCATTAATTTTCACTAACATTGTTAGTCTTGTTTTCATGAAGGAAGACCAACAATACTTAAAACCCTTATAACATACTGTATTTTCACGACTATAAGGCACATTAAAGTCTTCATTAAAGATTTTCTTCAAAATGTTGGTGCGCCCTATGTCTGTATGTAGGGAAGTGTGGGCATGGATTGTAGATAAAATAACGGGGATGTGCGTTATGCAGAACATCGTTGTTTTAACAACCTGAAAATGGTAAAGAGACACGCTGATAAAGCACAGTTTAAACTGAAGGAAATCAGCTACACAGCTGAGTTTAAGACATAAGACAGGTGGTACGAGTTGGAGGAAAGACTGGATCAGTGGATCACAGAGCAGAGACTGGATCAGTGGATCACAGAGCAGAGACTGGATCAGTGGATCACAGAGCAGAGACTGGATCAGTGGATCACAGAGCAAAGACTGGATCAGTGGATCACAGAGTAAAGACTGGATCAGTGGATCACAGAACAAAGACTGGATCAGTGGATCACAGAGCAAAGATTGGATCAGTGGATCACAGAGCAAAGACTGGATCAGTGGATCACACTAACGGTCACCATTCACTAAAAGCAGTAAAGCAGCAGAAGAAATGAAAATTGAACATTTCCGTCTTGGTGCTTTTGTTTCGGTGCCATTTCTCCATCCAGACCAGGACTACGGTAGCGCAGCAACTTCCAGGATTATAACGCATCATTTAGAGGAAAGTGACTCTGATGGTGAAGAAAGTGAAGCTGGCATGTTTGATGGAGATTTAGCTGCTGTTGGAATCAGAAACAGAGGATGAGGACTTTGATGGTTTGATTGATGACATTACCCAGCTCTATTTTTAAATACATACACTTGTGTGCTTGTTTTATCGTGTGTTGTATATATCTATGTGTGTGTATATATCTGTGTGTGTGTGTATATATCTGTGTGTGTATATATATCTGTGTGTGTGTGTGTATATATCTGTGTGTATATATCTGTGTGTATATATCTATGTGTATATATCTATGTGTATATATCTGTGTGTATATATCTGTGTGTGTATATCTATGTGTATATATCTATATGTGTATATAAACCCTCCCCTATAGTTAGGTTCCTTATGTGTGTGTTAAATACAGTAATGACACACAGAACTCAGACTGAGTCTTTTAGTACGGAGCCTTATGGTCGTGAAAATATGGTACTTAAAATACCTGCCAGTGAAATAAGATTATTCTACTCAATGTTGGAGTAATTGCACCAAAAACAAGATATTTCTCTTGCAGTGTATAAGCTTCTTGGATGAATTTACAGGCGCCTGTGAGGGACAAACTGGACCCAGTCGTCTTTTCTCTCAACATGTCGTTACACGAGCAAAAAGCCAAACCCAGGCGCTCGCTGCAGAACCTGGACTCCTTCCCCATCATCAGCCAGGAGCAGCAACTCACGCAGAGGACGGAGGTTGGTGGATGTGTGTTCTTCAGAGCTCCATAAAAAGCAGGTGATGTGATGTTGTCTGTCTTGTCTCCTGCAGATTAACTTCCAGAAGGAGTGTGGCTCGGACAACAGGTGCAGCAGCAACCTGCAGCTCAGCGCCATGTTCGCCGATGACGAGGAGAACATCTACCCCAGGTCTGCGAGAAGAAGTTCAGCAATAGAGCGATATATGGTTCTGAGAACAGGAATCATTGATTCACTGCACTGCAAAAACTGAACTCTTAAAAGATGAAAACATCCAGTTTTAGGTTATCTTATCTTATCTTTAATGTGAGTATCTTGAAACTGAAAATTCTAAAAATTATTTAAGGTTTAAAAGGCAGAACAGTGAGTAAATAACATCAATTCATTGTAATGAAGCCTTTAAAAGTCTGCTCCATATATTCACTGCAAAAACTGAAATATTAACAAGTACAAATATTTGGTACAATATTGAGAAGACCTATCTTATTCCACTTGCTTGTTGAAGTCATTTAGGATTAAATTGAGTAAAATCAAGAAAAAAATAGAAATCAGCTAAATTATCTGCCAGTTAAATGAGATAATTCTGTTATATATTGGACGATTTGTACCAAAAACAAGATATTTTTATGTGTTAACATTTCAGTTTTTGCAGTGAAGACATGAAATAAATTGTTGTCTTTTTCCATTTTTAGTTTAAAGGCTCTATTACAGTGAATTCAGTTCTAGGTTTTAAACCTTAGGCTGAAATACCTAATTTGGCAGTTTGACACTTTAAAATAATGTAATTATATAAATATATATGCAATTAAACATATATAATAAATATATATATAAAGTGTTGATATTCATCTCCATTACTTTATAATTCTAGCCTTTACTCAATTATCATTATATCCACATGATGATACTTTATTTAAAACCTAAAACAAGAGCAAACTCACCTAAATCAGGAAAAACTACTTAAAATAAGCTTAAATAAATGTAAAATTCAATGATTATTAAGATAATAGTTCAAAGGTCAATTATTAGTCCATAAAATCCTATAAATCACTGAGGATCATTCCAGAACATAAAGAATATCTGTAAGATGTTTAAAAAGGAGATAGAGTCAGAATCTATTTATTTTGCTGTTACAAAGCAAATAGTTACAAATCTAACATTGTGTATTCTTACATATAAAAACACACTATTTAAAACTTAAAACAAGACCAAACTGACCCAAATCAAGAAAAAATCTTGAACTTAGATAAATTATCCTCAATGATCATTAAGATAAGAGCTTAAAGATCAATTATTAATTATTATTGTTCCATAAAATCCTATAAATCACTGAGGGTCATTAAGAAATGAAGAATATTTTCTGTGATATGTTTAAAAAGGAGATTATAAAGGAGCCAATTAAATAATCCCACAAACAGCTCCAATCTAAATAAATCTCTAAATAGTGGTTAGTTGCAGCTACTACTGATATTATATTAAACTATTTTATTATTGTATTGATGATGTGGATATTGATGATATATATTGATGCTGGAACAGGAACATTGGGTTTTATTTACATTATTATTATTTTATTTACTACAGATAAAATACTTTATTCAGTGTTCGAGCTGAGTTTTTCTCATGTGATTTATCAGTAAACCTGTTTTAATTTGAATTTATTAATAAGGTGAATAAATAAACTTCCTGTGTCCAGGCAGGGGAGGTACCAGGTCCTGGAGTTCAGCAGCAGCATGAAGATCATCCGCCTCATGGTCAACGTCACCAACTTCCCGTCCCGGGGGCGTCTGGCAGAGGATGCCCACCAGGCCACACTCAACGTCACCATCCCCGACGCGCTGAAGTACGCCGGGGTCAGGTCATCGGTACGTCCACCGGGGGGCGCCACAGGATAGGGTTTGGGTGAATTCAATTCAATTCAATTTATCTGTATAGCCCAGAATCATAAATCACAATCACAAATCAAGCTTTACAGTTTGTACAACAGCAACAACATCCCCTGTCCTTAGACCCTCACATCTACAAAGTAAAACTCTAAAAACAGAAGAACCTCAGGAAGAGAAACAGAGGAGGATCCCTCTTCAGGACAGACAGGCTGCAGTAGATGATGTGTAGGTGGAAACATTACAGGGAAAACTGGACATTACAAACAGACAAACAGAAATGTAATGAATGTTGGTGTAAGTGGAGGATGAGGAGCAGGATCCATCACAGCTTCCAGGTTTCACCAGGACAGCATCAGACCCTCCAACATCGTAGATCCCTCAGTGGCTGCACTGCAGCATGCTCTGTGGATGAGGAAACACAGAAAACACAGCAGATTTAAAAGTACAACAGTGGATCATCAGTAGAAAAAGAAGCTCAGAGCATCTCATGAGGACCAGACTAACCTATCAGCATCACTATGACTAGGCAGCCAGGGCCAGCCCTAACTATACGCTTCTATACAGGAACGTTTAACCTGTTCTTAGATATAGGAAGGGTGTCTGCCCCCCAGACTGAGACTGAAGACGGTTCCACAGGAGAGGAGCCTGGAAGTTGAAGGCTCTGCCTCCTGTTTTAATTCTAGAAATTCTGGAACCTCCAATAAGCTGCATATTGGGAGCGTAATGTTCTGGATGGTGATATGGGACTAAGAGATCCCTAAGGTAGGATGGAGCCTGACCGTTCAGAGCTTTATAGGTGACGAGCAGGATTTAGAATTCTCTTTGTTGGGTTAGGGCTGGCTTCATAAAGACTTAAACCACACTTAAAATCACATTTAGGTGTTTAGGTACTGACCCTGACTAATAAATACCTCATAGATCCTGCAGATTGAAACTACTGCATGATGAAAAACTTTTTAAAATGCAGTTTAAACCATTCCTCTGGTCTCTCAAAATGTACATTTACATCTTGTTTTTTGTCATTTGAAACTCCAAACAGAAAACGAATTATGAATTTAAAATATTGAATTCACCTGAATATAAAGCTAGTTGACATTGATTATTCAATGTGAGTCATTTTTAAGTACAAAACAAACCAAATTCTCTTGTTCCAGCTTCTCTTGTTTTCTGGTTGAATCTTCGGCTTTGGGAAACACTAATTGATATTTACTATTTTATGAACATCATCAATCATTTTAATAATTGATAGATACCCACTAGATAACCCACTATCAGAATTGAAGCTAATGTCATTTAGTGTGTTGGCGCTTGAGTTCTATAAGTATTTAATTTAAGGTTTAAAGCACAAAATCTCACTCTTTTAATTAACATCATTAACCTGTTGGCTTTGTAAATATGTTTTGTGTTTTAGGACCATGATGTTCAATGCTCTTTTGTCGACACAGTCATTTGTGAGTTGGGGAATCCGCTCAAAGGCAACGAGAAGGTCAATTTAGATTATTATTTTTTTTATTAATTAGATATTAATCACTGATGATCCTTCATTACATTTGTGTTACTTCTTTTCTTATCTCACTTCTACTTTGCTTGTTCTCATGATCAGGTTTCACTCGCCATCAAGTTTGAGACGTCAGGAATCAAGCTGACGACACAAGAGGCCGAATCTACGCTGCTTCTGTCCACGTTAGTGTTATAAACCAGTTTTTACTCAGTTCCTGGGTTTTTTATTCATTGTTTATTTATCACACCACACAATCAAACAACAACATACAGGAAATGCATCATTTTAAGGACCAGAAATCAGAAGTTAATACACTTTTACATCTCCTCTCTGAAGCTCTACAGGTTGTTTTTGTCCGTCTCATTAATTTTATGAACTGATTTGATGTTGATTTGAATGGCTGTGAATAGCCATTAGTTGTGACATCACAACTTTATACTGTCCTGGAAACTCATTTTAAGACACAGTTTCTGGATTTTGAGTTGTGTATTACTCTGGGGATTGAGTGTTTAAAAACATAGAACAACCTTAATGTGACATGGAACAACTTTAATGTGACATGGAACAACCTTAATGTGACATGGAACAACCTTAATGTGACATGGAACATCTGTATAATGAAATAGAACATCTGTACTATGACCCGGAACAACCTTAATGTGACATGGAACAACCTTAATGTGACATGGAACAACCTTAATGTGACATGGAACAACTTTAATGTGACATGGAACAACCTTAATGTGACATGGAACAGCCTTAATGTGACATGGAACATCTGTATAATGAAATAGAACATCTGTACTATGACCCGGAACAACCTTAATGTGACATGGAACAACCTTAATGTGACATGGAACAACCTTAATGTGACATGGAACAACTTTAATGTGACATGGAACAACCTTAATGTGACATGGAACAACCTTAATGTGACATGGAACAACCTTAATGTGACATGGAACAACCTTAATGTGACATGGAACAACCTTAATGTGACATGGAACAACCTTAATGTGACATGGAACAACCTTAATGTGACATGGAACAACTTTAATGTGACATGGAACAACCTTAATGTGACATGGAACAGCCTTAATGTGACATGGAACATCTGTATAATGAAATAGAACATCTGTACTATGACCCGGAACAACCTTAATGTGACATGGAACAACCTTAATGTGACATGGAACAACCTTAATGTGACATGGAACAACCTTAATGTGACATGGAACAACCTTAATGTGACATGGAACAACCTTAATGTGACATGGAACATCTGTATAATGAAATAGAACATCTGTACTATGACCCGGAACAACCTTAATGTGACATGGAACAACTTTAATGTGACATGGAACAACCTTAATGTGACATGGAACAGCCTTAATGTGACATGGAACAACCTTAATGTGACATGGAACAACTTTAATCTGACATGGAACAACCTTAATGTGACATGGAACAGCCTTAATGTGACATGGAACAGCCTTAATGTGACATGGAACATCTGTATAATGAAATAGAACATCTGTACTATGACCCGGAACAACCTTAATGTGACATGGAACAGCCTTAATGTGACATGGAACAGCCTTAATGTGACATGGAACAGCCTTAATGTGACATGGAACAGCCTTAATGTGACATGGAACAACCTTAATGTGACATGGAACAACCTTAATGTGACATGGAACAACCTTAATGTGACATGGAACAACCTTAATGTGACATAGAACAACCTTAATGTGACATGGAACAGCCTTAATGTGACATGGAACATCTGTATAATGAAATAGAACATCTGTACTATGACCCGGAACAACCTTAATGTGACATGGAACAACTTTAATGTGACATGGAACAGCCTTAATGTGACATGGAACAGCCTTAATGTGACATGGAACAACCTTAATGTGACATGGAACAACCTTAATGTGACATGGAACAACCTTAATGTGACATGGAACAACTTTAATGTGACATGGAACAACCTTAATGTGACATGGAACAACCTTAATGTGACATGGAACAACCTTAATGTGACATGGAACAGCCTTAATGTGACATGGAACAACCTTAATGTGACATGGAACATCTGTATAATGAAATAGAACATCTGTACTATGACCCGGAACAACCTTAATGTGACATGGAACAACTTTAATGTGACATGGAACAGCCTTAATGTGACATGGAACAACCTTAATGTGACATGGAACAACTTTAATCTGACATGGAACATCTGTATAATGAAATAGAACATCTGTACTATGACCCGGAACAACCTTAATGTGACATGGAACAGCCTTAATGTGACATGGAACAGCCTTAATGTGACATGGAACAACCTTAATGTGACATGGAACAACCTTAATGTGACATGGAACAACCTTAATGTGACATGGAAGGGCTTTTTTCATCATTCTATCTCCTGCATTATAAACTAATCAAAACTTTTACTAATCAAAACTGTCCACATTTTATCCTTTGAACCCTGAAAGTTTCTCACTGGCAGTTTTTTGTCTCACTTTGTACAGTCATTATTGGACCTTTAGGAGGCCAGTTTTGGCCCCCAGCCCACATAGTTGACACCCCAGTTAGTGTATTAAAATCTCTCTTTCTACGATATCAGAACTGTTTTTTGCTCAGTGTTTAGTTCAATGCAAATCTTAATGCCATCTTAATTTCTTGCTTTTTCACGCTGCTGTGTTCAGCCTCAGCGAGCAGAGCGACCTGCAGCCGGTTCCCGTGGCCCTGCTGATCAGGAACACCATCCTGCCCTCCTTTTCCATGTGAGTGCTGTAACTTTCCCACCATGACAGGTCAGTAAAGCATCACCGCGGTGGTCACGTCATCTCTCACCCCCCTGTGCAGAGCCAACGCCGCGGTGCAAACCCAGTTCGGCGGCTCCGTGATGGGCGAGTCGGCCATGGTCAACACCAGTGACGTGGGGAGTCTGGTGGAGTTCACCTTCAACGTGAGTCACCACCACAGCTCAGGCTGCATTAGACCTCTTCTCTCACATTTCCCTTCATCCCGTCGTCCCCACCCTGTCTCTTTTTTTTATTTTTTTCATCCTTCAGAAGTTTAATATTGTGTTGGGGATTGTTATGTGAGCTGTGGTTTGTGGTGAACGTGACCAAGGCCGATTCTATTCGCAGAGTCACAGAGTCACAGTCCCGCTCTGACTGTTATTTCACACCAACTTTTTGATTTCTACTGGACTGAACTTTTTATTTTCACCACCAGGTGAACATGCGAGGTCAGCCGCTAGGAGACATGGGCGTCCTGGCTGTGGAGTTCCAGTGGCCCCACGAGGTCAACAACGGCAAGTGGCTGCTGTACCTGACGCAGATCCTCATTAAGGGGGAATCAGAGACAGAATGCAGAGCTTCTGGAGACGTTATCAACCGGCTCAACCTGACTGTAAGGCTGTTGTTTAAAAAATGATGTAGTGAATGGTGGTCATGGGCAGTGGCGACTTCTTTTTTGATTTAAATCTTGCCCATGAGATAATGGTGGGAGCCCAGAACATTGTCTTAAAACACTTGATGTAAAAGAGTGTGAAATCACGTACCGTATTTTCACGACCATAAGACCCCGTACTAAAGACTCAGTCTGAGTTCTGTGTGTCATTACTGTATTTAACACACACATAAGGAACCAAACTATAGGGGAGGGTTAATATACACATAGATATACACACACATAGATATATACACACATAGATATATACACATATATTATATATATATTATATATAATATATATATATATACACACATAGATATATACACACATATATTATATATATATTATATATAATATATATATATATATACACATAGATATACACACACAGATATATACACACATTAAAAATAGAGCGGGGTAATGTCATCAATCAAACCATCAAAGTCCTCATCCTCTGTTTCTGATTCCAACAGCAGCTAAATCTCCATCAAACATGCCAGCTTCACTTTCTTTACCATCAGAGTCACTTTCCTCTAGATGATGCGTTATAATCCGCTGGAAGTTGCTGCGCTACCGTAGTCCTGGTCTGGATGGAGAAATGGCACCAAAACAAAAGCACCAAGACGGAAATGTTCAATTTTCATTTCTTCTGCTGCTTTACTGCTTTTAGTTGAATGGTGACCATAGGAACGCTTCTCCCACTTGTTCTTTGCTCGGTGATCCACTGATCCGGTCTCTGCTCTGTGATCCACTGATCCAGTCTTTGCTCTGTGATTTATTGATCCAGTCTTTGCTCTGTGATCCACTGATCCAATCTCTGCTCTGTGATCCACTGATCCAGTCTCTGCTCTGTGATCCACTGATCCAGTCTTTGCTCTGTGATCCACTGATCCAGTCTCTGCTCTGTGATCCACTGATCCAGTCTTTGCTCTGTGATCCACTGATCCAGTCTTTGCTCTGTGATCCACTGATCCAGTCTCTGCTCTGTGATCCACTGATCCAGTCTCTGCTCTGTGATCCACTGATCCAGTCTTTCCTCCAACTCGTACCACCTGTCTTATGTCTTAAACTCAGCTGTGTAGCTGATTTCCTTCAGTTTAAACTGTGCTTTATCAGCGTGTCTCTTTACCATTTTCAGGTTGTTAAAACAACGATGTTCTGCATAACGCACATCCCCGTTATTTTATCTACTATCCATGCCCACACTTCTCCTACATACATACTTAGGGAGCACCAACATTTAGAAGAACATACATAAAAACGTACATAAAAAGACCTGCAAGTAACATCCTATCTTTCTCTGTCTTTGCTCTGCACAAATATATTATTATTATTATTATTATTATTATATATCATATTGGCAGGAGATCACTTAGCGGTTTCACACAAAACTACTAAGAGCTTCACTTTTTTACGCTTAATTTCTTTAAACAGGGAACTTTTGAAGTGAAAGAAGTTCTCAAACATCAAGATTGTGTAATTTTACTGCACGTTTCAAACACGATCAGAAAATAAGTTGTTTTTCTTTATTCTACTCACTCCGTTTATTCCAAAATATTTTGGCCACATTAAGACACTTTACGGATCAAAAAAAGACATAAACCAGAACCTGGCTCTGAATAGGCAGTTTGTGCATCAAAAAACCCTTACATGATGCAAATGCTGCACCTGCCAATGTTTGTAGGTTCATAATCGTGATCGAAGACCAGTGATTCTTCTCTTAGAGTTTTATATCTGTATAGTCACATGTAGTTTTTCTGTTCTTGCTGCTGAATATATGCACATCCTACAACATCCTTACTAAAATGCTACAAACAGAGTTGCATATAAATAGAGCAGATTTAATGAACGTGTAGAATTTCAGTGAACTGGGCTGAATTCATTTATTTTACCATTCCCTTTATATGTGCTTTAAATAATCCTGATGTCAGAGTAGAAAAGTGGTGTGAAAATGGTCCTAATTCCAAACCACGTCTATCCAGAAATACATTTTGGAAAAAAAAACCCTCTGTGTCACCACATACAAACCTCACAGAGCCCCAAATAGAAACTCATGATGCATTTGGCCTTTATATAGACAGTGGAAATGACAATTCTATTCTGAGAGGAATTTGGTAATGTCTTTATCAAAAGCAGTAATTACTACGAGGCCTCTGACGTCACGTCTCTGTCTCCTCTGCTTGTCTCCAGCTGTCAGAAGGTGGATGGAAGCGGGTGAAGCGGCAGATCATCGTGGACCACCACGGCGACCCCGAGCGGCCGTTTATTATCGAGCCACAGGCGGCGATCACGCTGAACGCTCCACGCAAAGAGACTTATCTACTGGTGAGGAACGGGCCTGAGGATCAGGAACGGATACATGAATTCAACTCTTCACATTTCACATTTCCTGATTATTGACAGAAAATTATGAAATCACATCACTGCTATTTCATATATGGACCGTAAATCTATCTGCTGTGTCCCTGTGATGTTTTTATGCTGTTGAACAAGCACAAATCTATAAGATAAACACAATACGTTATTGTTTGAAACATATAACATTCAGAGAACATTTACTAAACCTCCCATAAGATTCTAAAACTGCTGTGCAAATGTTTTGGTCCATTGTAATATTCCAGTGATCTGATATATACATGAAGTAACATTCTGTTCCCGTTCCTGAATTTTGGTTAAACTTTTTGCAACTAACCTTCCGGAAACTTCATATTTTAAGTCTGGGTAAAGTTCAGAGAACTCTTTAGAAACCAAATTCACGCTTAGGAACAATGAACAATATGTAACTGAGGGGATGAAAATTTTAAATAATCAGTGTCAGCAGTAGGCCTGAATCAATCAACCAATCAGGGTTGTCCACCCAGGAACTAGCCAATCACAGCGAATCTATACAACTCAGTAGTGACCTGATGTAAAAGGAAGAAAAGTTGTTTGTGTAATAGTTGCTTGTTTTTTATGTTGTGGTGAAGGAATGCTCCAAGGGAACAGCGAAGTGTGTGACCTTCACCTGTCCACTGCTCAACATGAAGGATTCAGCAAAGATTTATGTGAGGTCCCGTGTGTGGAACAGCACCATGCTAGAGGTCAGCAACACACACACATACACACACACCCCAGAAAATGTTAACAACTTAATGAAAATATCAATGGCTTTGGATGCGGAAAAACAAGTAAAAGCATATTTATTCATTCATTAATTAACATGTGCTACATCCTTCTGTAGATGTGTATCTTTGGGTTAAATCTTCATTGCCCAACTTCTGCATTGACCATTGTTTTTTTCTACTTTTCAATCATTGTTAACCAAAGCAACATTTCCCATATTAAATGTTAGCATTCTTACATGTTTGCTGGTCAGTTATAGTGAGTTTTACTGAATCTCTCCAGGCTCTGTGTAGTATTGTTATCAGTGAACATCCTCTTTTCATAAATGAAGTATTGACAATTGCTGCAAACGTTTGACAAAGTGTACCTAGATATCTGTGTAGATTCTCACTCATTCAGGTCAATATAGTGTTAAAGGAGTTACTGTCAGCAACAACAGACGTTTCACCTTTTATCCAAAAGGCTTCTTCAGTCCTGGCCTGATGCTAGATACCCAGACAGCTTTCATTTTGTGAGGATTTGTGTGTTTGTTCCTGCAGGACTTCGCCAACGCTCTGCGGGTCACTGTCAGAGGTCAAGCTACACTGAAACTCATCACTGACAAACCCACCATCAAGATGGACAGTCAGACCACCATGGTACGACAATGATGGTGATGGTGATGGTGATGATGATGGTGATGATGATGATGATGGTGTTGATGGTGATGGTGATGATGATGATGGTGTTGATGATGGTGATGGTGATGGTGATGGTGATGATGGTGATGGTGATGATGATGATGATGGGGGTGGTGAGGGTGATGGTGATGATGATGATGATGATGATGGTGTTGATGGTGTTGATGATGGTGATGGTGATGGTGTTGATGGTGTTGATGATGGTGATGGTGATGATGGTGATGGTGATGATGATGATGGTGTTGGTGATGATGATGGTGATGATGGTGATGGTGATGATGATGATGGTGATGATGATGATGATGGTGATGATGGTGATGGTGATGATGATGATGGTGTTGGTGATGGTGATGTTGACGGTGATGATGATGATGATGGTGGTGGTGAGGATGATGGTGATGGTGATGGTGATGATGATGATGATGGTGTTGATGATGATGATGGTGATGATGATGGTGATGGTGATGATGGTGATGATGATGATGGTGATGACGTTGATGGTGATGGTGATGGTGATGATGATGATGGTGTTGATGATGATGATGGTGATGGTGACAATGATGGTGATGGTGATGACGTTAGATTAGATAGATTAGATAGCTCCTTTATTGTCCCACAGTGGGGAAATTTACAGTGCTACAGCAGCAGTTAGAAAAGTTAGAGAAGTTACAAAATGTTTTTTTAAAAATTTAAAAAGGAAAAAAAAATTAAAAAATTACATTAAAAAACAATATACAGATATATACAGATATATACAGGTATATATAAATATGAATTATAAATGTGAATTATAAATGAATTATAAATATGAATTATAAATGTATACAATGTCCATTTTTTCTGTTGGGGGGGGGTTACTGAGAGCTGTACTTGTTGTACAGTCTGACAGCTGTAGGAAGGAAGGACTTCCGATATCGCTCCCTCAGACACTTTGGATGGATTAGTCTGTTGCTGAGGGAGCTCGTCAGTCCAGACAGTGTGTCCTGCATGGGGTGGAGGTGGTTTTCCATCATTGATGATATCTTCCTTATCATCCTTTGCGATCCTTCCTTACCATCCTTTCCGTTGATGGTGATGATGATGTTGACGGTGATGATGATGGTGATGATGATGATGATGGTGTTGATGATGATGATGGTGTTGATGGTGATGATGATGTTGACGGTGATGATGATGATGATGGTGTTGGTGATGGTGATGGTGATGGTGATGGTGATGATGATGATGATGGTGTTGGTGATGGTGATGGTGACGGTGATGATGATGATGATGGTGGTGGTGAGGATGATGGTGATGGTGAGGATGGTGTTGATGATGGTGATGGTGATGGTGATGGTGAGGATGGTGAGGATGATGGTGAGGATGATGTTGACGGTGATGGTGATGGTGATGTTTATGATGGTGATGGTGATGATGATGATGATGATGATGATGTTGATGATGATGATGATGTTGACGGTGATGATTTAACGTGAACATCCCACATTTTCTACAGTTCTCAGTGGATATTGAGCCAGTGGCAGGGGTAGAGATTCCCTATGAGCTCCCACTGTGGATCATCATCTCTGCAGCTGTAGCAGGAATTTTACTACTAGGAATCATCATTCTTATTCTTTGGAAGGTGAGACTAAACCCTTCATTCATGGGAACCTTCTGTATTTCTGCAGACATTGAGTAGCCCTGACTCTTTTTTAGACTAGGGATGCTATAAATATGCTGATGAATTTTTTCACCATTTTTAGATATTGCAAAAATAGTCTAGAATGGATTTGTAGACATTTCAAAGAAATATCTCTGGTAAGAACACATAAAAAAAACGTCTGCTGGGTGTCATTAATCAATGGAAGCCAACGCCCTCCAAGACATCAACGTCTTTGCCATTGAGAGCTTTTTAGACTTCAAGGATGGAGTGGGTGAGCTGCGTCAACAATGCAAAACAAGGAAACTCGACAGGTAAAAAATGTCTTGTTTTTGGTACAATTAGTCCAATAATTAGTCAAAATGTCTTATTCAACTGGCAGAAAATTTTCCTTATTTCTATTAATTGTATTTTTTCTGATCAGTCAATTTGATTTATTTTTAAGAAAATTTTTGTTTGTTCCCTTATAACAATACCAAATTGACCCAAATCATGAAATAAAAATTGACATAGACTAAATTATCTGCAGTGGAATAAGATAATTCTAAGTTAATTGTATGAAAAGCAAGATATTTTTGCCTGTTAATATTTCAGGTTTTGTAGTAAAGCTTTTCTTGTAGCTGCTGCATCATATTCAATCGCATTCAGCTGCTGTTCAGGGTGAATTTGAAATGACAAATGAAAGTTCTTTTGGGGGAATTCCCAGATTCCCAGATAATTTGGTTGTGGTCCAGACATCATATCCTCAGTGAGAGAAAAAAGCCCCAAAGAATATTTATCAATAAGGAAACAAAATCAATTCGGCTTCTGTTGTGATCTGTTGTTGTCAGGTCGACTTTTTACTTAAATTACTGAGTTTAATTCTCGTTCTACAGTTTAAAACCAACCCTGGTCCTTTTTGTTGCAACCAGGCAGGGACCCACCTGATTCTACTAATTAACCACTAGAGCCCTTGCTAAGGACCTTCATGAGTAGAATCAGGTGTGTAACTGTCTGGATAGAACAAAATCCTGCACCCACGCTGGCCCTCCAGGACCAGGGTTGGTGACTGATTTAAAACATCTCCACACTGCCGACATGTTATTTTAAGTCATTCCACTGGAGGCAGAATCATGGTTAGATTAGAAAGTCAAACACTTTTAAAAATACAGTTGTCAAAGTATTCAACAGGTGTCTTAACACCTTTGGCTTCTTGTCATTTAAAAGCCCATTTGTACCATTTATTTTCAAAAATAACACAGAATGGACAATTTTACATGTAGTGTCAAAAGTTATAACCTCAAAAGAATGTTAAATTTCAATATCTAATCCACCTGGAATATAAAACTAGTTGATAGCATGTGTTTAAACTAAACTTTTAAACAGTTTTAGAAGCATTTCATCAGGTCTCGTGTTGATTGACTTGGTTTTATGTGATTTGAAAGTCCCATTTGTATCATTGTGCATTTGTAATTTCTGCAGATTTTGAGTTGCCCTGAATCTCTCCAGCTGTTCTGTGGATTATTATCACTAGTATTTTTTCAGTATTCAGGCTGTTATTAGTAGACTCCTTCAGACTGATCTACACTTAAGCCCAAAATGATTCATACCCCTATCAAATACAAGGGATTTCTTGATTTTTTTTCACTTAAAAATTAGTATTTCACCTCAGTTTTTACTTAAATAGGACACAAAGAAAGTATTCAACTACAAAGTGTATATATATAAAGACAGATTTCCCAGCATGCCCTGCAGGAGCTTCCCTTGGTATGAAATAATTTTGGGCTTAAGTGTATATTAATTTGCCTACACATGGAGGCACTGGTCTAACACCCCCCCCACCCCCCAGTGTGGATTCTTCCAGAGGGCCAGCAGGAGGGAAATGTATGAGGCCAAAGCCCAGAAGGCTGAGATGAAGATCCAGCCCTCTGAGACAGAGAGGCTGACTGAGGACCACTGAGACCCCCGTGGGCCCCCAGCATGCACCAGCTGGGCTTGTGGGTAACAACGCTACGTGATGCTACTTGTTTGGGGTGTAATTCCACTAACTTTCACTTGCTTTTTCTTACTTTTCGCTCTAATGTTTTCTTCTACTTTCCTCTCAGGCTGATGCTGATCACCTAATGTTTCCTTTCTGTTTCACTCAGTAGGATCTTGGAACTCTCTCTTTTTTAGCTAACTTGATTTTCCCCCCAGCCTCTGAAACCTAAATGTTATCCTCAGTCTGTCATTAATCCTACTCTCCCGCTGCTCAAGCGTATCCTGTTTTAATGTCACCCCTCTCGCTCTTTTAAATCTATAGCTTGGATTCTTCAAACGAGCCGTTTACTACCGGATAATGCCAAAGCACCAGGGGGTGAAAATTGACAAGGCTGAGCGATATCAGTTCAATCTGGGTTTTCAGCCTGAGGAGCCACAGAAAAAGTATTGGATCACCAACTGGACAGAGATGCAGCATCACTACTACTGAGGCCGTAACATTGGGCCAAACAAAGACCAGCAGGGGGGGTCGGATAGATCCTGGAGCACGGACCAGCTGGGCAAAGCACATTCGCTTTGAAACTGTACATTTTTAGTAGATTTCAGCGACTTTCAATAGTAGTTCAGTGCAATATATTGAACCTCTTTGTTTCAGAGATTGTTATTTGTTAGTGTTGTAAAATTAATCGGGGGGGTGCATTTAAGAGTTAAATGTTCGTCATGAGTTGATTTTGTTTTTCCTGATTTTTGGTGTTTGTACACTTTATTTTTCCTTCTGAATCCTCTTTGTACAGTTCTTGGTCATCCGTTATGTTTATTTCTACCACGTCTGTTCACTCTCTAAACAAGAGGAATGCGTCTATTAATTTTCTCAGAGATTGTACAGCCTATGTCTTTCCTGCTCTGTTACCCACTCATCACGTTGTGGTCAGCGGTTTGAAGCTATGTTTGGGTCTTGAATCTGCTCCAGTTGTTCTGGAGATCGTTTTCAAACCGCCCTTGAAACACGTGGCCCAGCATGTGCTGTGTTATGAACCACTGTATGAGAATGTCAGCGTCGCTGGAGCCAAACTCACATCCAGAATATGGTAATAGATAGATAGATAGATAAACTTTATTGATCCCACAACGGGCAAATTTGTGTGTTACTGCAGCGTTACAGATAAAGAAAAAGAAAAATAAAGTTGAAGAAGATAAAAAAAACTATAAAAAATAAAAAACACACAACACAATGTACAAATTCGCAGAATTTGTTAATCCGCATACACAGTATGCATTATTAATGGTACCGTTAAACTACATGAAAACATTCCTACCCTGTTCTCAGGGACTAAACACAGATGTACTAGTGTGGTACGGAGAGAAATTCCTCGACTAATGCTGAATAATGAACTTGATGTTTTACTCGCCACGATGAGATTACAATGCTGCAGTCCATCCAAGGTCTACAGCTTCTTGTCTGTATGATGACAGGAGTACACTTTATTACTATTTATTACATTGTCTTGTGTTAGTGAAGTAGAGGATTTTGATATTTTAGAAGATAAAATACAGGGAGTCACACACTGGATTCAATAATAAATTATGATGTACCTGCCTGGAGACTTCAAGATATTGAATCTCTACAATAGATAACAACAGTGGCGTTATTTCAGTTTAAAGCAGGAACTCTACCTCTTTAGGGTTAGTTAATTAAAAAGTTTAAAACTAAAATGCACTATTATTGATAATATCAGCTATAGACTATCAATAATCACTATTGATGATGATATCAGATATAGACTATCAATAATCACTATTATTGATAACATCATCTTCAGATTGAGATTCTCTCCAATCACTAATTAATCTCATCTTTCTCTGTTCTAAATGTCCCTTAAAGGATATTTTTCTACTTTTTAATCTCTTAACATGTGAGTGGACAAATCTGCTTCAGTTTATGATTATTGATTATTGGAACAAAGAGAAATAGTCTCAATAACTAAAAAACCTCAGTTCTGCTTTAAAATGATAAAAACATGTTGAACACAAACCAAACCAGCTTCAGTCGTATTGATCTGTTAAATTTAACGTTTACTCAGTAATATGAGACCAACTTGTAAATGCATATTTTGTGTGAATAATCTTAATTGCCCCTGCGTTACTAAAATTAATTTAACTTTAAAAGCCCTAATTTTATTTAATGATGTGTCTCCTATAGTAAAGGTATGGAGAGGCTGCTCCTGAAAATACCCAACAACGCCTCTGATGTTGACGCTATAGTTATGACTTATAGTTATAGTGATGAGCTATAATGACTTACCTATATGGATGAATGCTTATGTCATTGGCCTCTTGTTGTTTCACTGTCCCCTAGCTTTCTATTTTTGTACATGACAGTGAACTGACACTTGGATTGTTTCCGAGTCATCTTGGCCCCCATTGAGGTCGACCTGCAGCACTGAAAATAGACTGGACCAAGAGTGCTGCATTACACCTGTGCCTGTGTTACCTGAGATCCCACAGGTGTTTTGCTGGTCACTACAGAGGCTCAATTGACTCTGAGTGAAGAGGGAACGAATGAACCAATGCACAAATCCTGGTCTCTGTGGTAGTTCTGTGTTGTGTGTTTTTTTACTGTGGAGCTTTAATGTAATTAAATATTTTTGAAGAACTGTTTCAGGTGTTTTCCTTGTTCCTAACTTTAAAAAAAATCACTTTGAGCACTTTACAGAATTGAATGGTGTATGTACGCTTTGTGAAATATATATATATATATATATATATATATATATATATATATATATATATATATATATATATATATATATATATATATATATATATATACATATATATATATATTTAAAGTGTATGATACATATATAGACGTATGTATATATGTTTGGATTTGAGATGGCAAATTTTTGTTTTCAAGTCGTAAATACATATTTAGCTGGATGAAGCAGCAACCAGCACTTGAAACTTCACAAAAAAATTCTAAACAAGATTAACAGATCAAAGATTTGGCATTGCAAATAAAATTTGCTTTTGCATCTATGTTTAATGATTAATTTTAGGTTCAACATTTTTTGATTGAAATAGTGATACTTTCGCTCTTCTAAATTTTTTATTTTATATTCAAAAAGAAATTTTCTATTGACACATGACTGAACACAGAGAAAAAGTTTGACTGCTCGTAAACGTTACATGGTTTTGTGTATTCTCTGTGCAGACAAGTAAAATATTTGGTTCATTGTCTGAATGTTAGATTTACTGAAGGATAAGATACAGAAAAAAAGCTAAAGTTTTAATTAAATTGGAATGAAATTTAATATCTAGGATTATATTGACTGTACTATACTATACTGACTTATAATATAGTATGTCGCTCAAAGAGGGTCATACTAGAGTATGAATGGTAAATGGCCTGCATTTATATAGCACCTTTCGAGTCTTTTCGACCATTCAAAGCGCTTTACATTACAGTGTCCATTCACCCATTCACACACACTAATGGCAGTAGCGATATAGAGAGCCACCCACACATCAGGAAAGATCATGGTTAGGGTTAGAATGGGGAAAATCCCGCCCCCTGGATCAGCAGAAAGGAGGGGCTCTCGCACTTCTCCCTCCGGATCTCTCCCTATATTGGTCCTGTCCATACTGAGGTGGACGGTTCTATCTGCGTCCCCGGCGCTGGACCCTAATCCACCCGTCCTCTTGGTCACACATATTTAGAAGTGAACATGTGAAAAAAATGTTTTTTTAATGTGTATAAAAGGTAAGTAAATGAATAAAAGTAAAACATGGTATTGTAATATTTTTCTAATAAAAGGTCATATTATAGTATGTGGCTCAAGATAGGTCATACTATACTATGTTGCTGAAAAAAGGACAAAAAAGGACACAGTATACTATGTCGCTATGTCGACTATAGTATGTCACTCAAAATAGGTCATACTATACTATGTCGCTCAAAGAAGTTAATACTATAGTATGTCGCTCAAAAAAGGTCATATTATAGTATGTCGCTCAAAAAAGGTCATATTATAGTATGTCGATCAAAAAAGGTCATAATATACTATGTCGCTCAAAATAGGTCATACTATACTATGTCGCTCAAAGAAGTTAATACTATAGTATGTTGCTCAAAAAAGGTCATACTATAGTATGTCGCTCAAAAAAGGTCATATTATAGTATGTGGCTCAAAAAAGGTCATATTATCGTATGTGGTTCAAAAAGGTCATATTATAGTATGTGGCTCAAAAAAGGTCATATTATAGTATGTGGCTCAAAAAAGATCATATTATAGTATGTGGCTCAAAAAAGATCATACTATAGTATGTCGCTCAAAAAAAGTCGTACAACAGTATGTCGCTCAAAAAAGGTCATATTATAGTATGTGGCTCAAAAAAGGTCATTTTGTAGTATGTCGGTCAAAAAAGGTCATATTATAGTATGTGGCTCAAAAAAGGTCATACTATAGTATGTGGCTCAAAAAAGGTCATATTATAGTATGTGGCTCAAAAAAGGTCATATTATAGTATGTGGCTCAAAAAAGGTCATACTATAGTATGTCGCTCAAAAAAGGTCATATTATAGTATGTGGCTCAAAAAAGGTCATACTATACTATGTCGCTCAAAAAAGGTCATACTATACTATGTCGCTCAAAAAAGGTCATACTATACTATGTCGCTCAAAAAGGTCATACTATAGTATGTCGCTCAAAAAAGGTCATACTATAGTATAGTCATACTATACTATGTCGCTCAAAAAAGGTCATACTATAGTATGTCGCTCAAAAAAGGTCATACTATAGTATGTCGCTCAAAAAAGGTCATACTATAGTATGTCGCTCAAAAACGGTCATACTATACTATGTCGCTCAAAAAAGGTCATACTATAGTATGTCGCTCAAAAAAGGTCATAATATAGTATGTCGCTCAAAATAGGTCATACTATACTATGTCGCTCAAAAAAGGTCATACAACAGTATGTCACTCAAAAAAGGTCATATTATAGTATGTGGCTCAAAAAAGGTCATATTGTAGTATGTCGCTCAAAAAAGGTCATATTATAGTATGTGGCTCAAAAAAGGTCATATTGTAGTATGTCGCTCAAAAAAGGTCATATTATAGTATGTGGCTCAAAAAAGGTCATACTATACTATGTCGCTCAAAAAAGGTCATACTATACTATGTCGCTGAAAAAAGATCATACTATAGTATGTCGCTCAAAAAAGATCATACTATAGTATGTTGCTCAAAAAAGGTCATACTATAGTATGTCGCTCAAAAAAGGTCACACTATACTATGTCGCTCAAAAAAGTTCATACTATAGTATGTCACTCAAAAAAGGTCATACTATAGTATGTCGCTGAAAAAAAGTCATACTATACTATGTCGCTGAAAAAAGGTCATACTATTATAGTATGTGGCTCAAAAAAGGTCATACTATAGTATGTGGCTCAAAAAAGGTCATATTATAGTATGTGGCTCAAAAAAGATCATACTATAGTATGTCGCTCAAAAAAGGTCGTACAACAGTATGTCGCTCAAAAAAGGTCATACTATATTATGTCGCTCAAAAAAGGTCATACTATAGTATGTCGCTCAAAAAAGGTCATAATATAGTATGTCGCTCAAAATAGGTCATACTATACTATGTCGCTCAAAAAAGGTCATACAACAGTATGTCACTCAAAAAAGGTCATATTATAGTATGTGGCTCAAAAAAGGTCATATTGTAGTATGTCGCTCAAAAAAGGTCATATTATAGTATGTGGCTCAAAAAAGGTCATACTATAGTATGTCGCTCAAAAAAGGTCATATTATAGTATGTGGCTCAAAAAAGGTCATACTATACTATGTCGCTCAAAAAAGGTCATACTATACTATGTCGCTCAAAAAAGGTCATATTATCGTATGTGGTTCAAAAAAGGTCATATTATAGTATGTGGCTCAAAAAAGGTCATATTATAGTATGTCGCTCAAAAAAGGTCATATTATAGTATGTGGCTCAAAAAAGGTCATACTATAGTATGTCGCTCAAAAAAGGTCATACTATAATATTGTCATACTATAGTATGTCACTCAAAAAAGGTCATACTATAGTATGTCGCTCAAAAAAGGTCATACTATAATATGTCGCTCAAAAAAGGTCATACTATACTATGTCGCTCAAAAAAGGTCATACTATACTATGTCGCTCAGAAAAAGGTCATACTATACTATGTCGCTCAAAAGAGGTCATACTATTATATGTCGCTCAAAAAAGGTCATACTATACTATGTCGCTCAAAAAAGGTCATACTATAGTATGTCGCTGAAAAAAGGTCATACTATAATATGTCGCTCAAAAAAGGTCATACTATAATATGTCGCTCAAAAAAGATCATACTAGTATGTCGCTCAAAAAAGGTCGTAAAACAGTATGTGGCTCAAAAAAGGTCATATTATAGTATGTGGCTCAAAAAAGGTCATATTGTAGTATGTAGCTCAAAAAAGGTCATATTATAGTATGTGGCTCAAAAAAGGTCATATTATAGTATGTGGCTCAAAAAAGGTCATATTGTAGTATGTCGCTCAAAAAAGGTCATATTATAGTATGTCGCTCAAAAAAGGTCATATTATAGTATGTGGCTCAAAAAAGGTCATACTATAATATGTCGCTCAAAAAAGGTCATATTATCGTATGTGGCTCAAAAAAGGTCATACTATAGTATGTCGCTCAAAAAAGGTCATACTATAGTATGTCGCTCAAAAAAGATCATACTATAGTATGTTGCTCAAAAAAGGTCGGACAACAGTATGTCGCTCAAAAAAGGTCATATTATAGTATGTGGCTCAAAAAAGGTCATATTGTAGTATGTCGCTCAAAAAAGGTCATACTATAGTATGTCGCTCAAAAAAGGTCATATTACAGTATGTGGCTCAAAAAAGGTCATATTATAGTATGTGGCTCAAAAAAGGTCATACTATAGTATGTCGCTCAAAAAAGGTCATATTATAGTATGTGGCTCAAAAAAGGTCATACTATACTATGTCGCTCAAAAAAGGTCATACTATACTATGTCGCTCAAAAAAGGTCATACTATACTATGTCGCTCAAAAAGGTCATACTATAGTATGTCGCTCAAAAAAGGTCATACTATAATATAGTCATACTATACTATGTCGCTCAAAAAAGGTCATACTATAGTATGTCGCTCAAAAAAGGTCATACTATAGTATGTCGCTCAAAAAAGGTCATACTATAGTATGTCGCTCAAAAACGGTCATACTATACTATGTCGCTCAAAAAAGGTCATACTATAGTATGTCGCTCAAAAAAGGTCATACTATACTATGTCGCTCAGAAAAAGGTCATACTATACTATGTCGCTCAAAAGAGGTCATACTATTATATGTCGCTCAAAAAAGGTCATACTATACTATGTTGCTCAAAAAAGGTCATACTATAGTATGTCGCTGAAAAAAGGTCATACTATAATATGTCGCTCAAAAAAGGTCATACTATAATATGTCGCTCAAAAAAGGTCGTAAAACAGTATGTGGCTCAAAAAAAGGTCATATTATAGTATGTGGCTCAAAAAAGGTCATATTGTAGTATGTAGCTCAAAAAAGGTCATATTATAGTATGTGGCTCAAAAAAGGTCATATTATAGTATGTGGCTCAAAAAAGGTCATATTGTAGTATGTCGCTCAAAAAAGGTCATATTATAGTATGTCGCTCAAAAAAGGTCATATTATAGTATGTGGCTCAAAAAAGGTCATACTATAATATGTCGCTCAAAAAAGGTCATATTATCGTATGTGGCTCAAAAAAGGTCATACTATAGTATGTCGCTCAAAAAAGGTCATACTATAGTATGTCGCTCAAAAAAAATCATACTATAGTATGTTGCTCAAAAAAGGTCGGACAACAGTATGTCGCTCAAAAAAGGTCATATTATAGGATGTGGCTCAAAAAAGGTCATATTTTAGTTTGTCGCTCAAAAAACGTCATATTATAGTATGTGGCTCAAAAAAGGTCATATTATAGTATGTGGCTCAAAAAAGGTAATACTATAGTATGTCGCTCAAAAAAGGTCATATTATAGTATGTGGCTCAAAAAAGGTCATATTATAGTATGTGGCTCAAAAAAGGTCATACTATAGTATGTCGCTCAAAAAAGGTCATATTATAGTATGTGGCTCAAAAAAGGTCATATTATAGTATGTGGCTCAAAAAAGGTCATACTATAGTATGTCGCTGAAAAAAGATCATACTATACTATGTCGCTCAAAAAAGGTCATATTATAGTATGTGGCTCAAAAAAGGTCATATTGTAGTATGTCGCTCAAAAAAGGTCATATTATAGTATGTGGCTCAAAAAAGGTCATACTATAGTATGTCGCTCAAAAAAGGTCATATTATAGTATGTGGCTCAAAAAAGGTCATACTATACTATGTCGCTCAAAAAAGGTCATACTATACTATGTCGCTCAAAAAAGGTCATATTATAGTATGTGGTTCAAAAAAGGTCATATTATAGTATGTCGCTCATAAAAGGTCATATTATAGTATGTGGCTCAAAAAAGGTCGTATTACAGTATGTCGCTGAAAAAAGGTCATACTATACTATGTCGCTCAAAAAAGGTCATACTATACTATGTCGCTCAAAAAAGGTCATACTATAGTATGGCGCTCAAAAAAGGTGATACTATAATATAGTCATACTATACTATGTCGCTCAAAAAAGGTCATACTATAGTATGTCGCTCAAAAAAGGTCATACTATAGTATGTCGCTCAAAAAAGGTCATACTATAGTATGTCGCTCAAAAAAGGTCTTACTATACTATGTCACTCAAAAAAGGTCATACTATACTATGTCGCTCAAAAAAGGTCACACTATACTATGTCGCTCAAAAAAGTTCATACTATTTTATGTCGCTCAAAAAAGGACATACTATACTATGTCGCTGAAAAAAGGTCATACTATTATAGTATGTGGCTCAAAAAAGGTCATACTATACTATGTCGCTCAAAAAAGGTCATATTATCGTATGTGGTTCAAAAAAGGTCATATTATAGTATGTGGCTCAAAAAAGGTCATATTATAGTATGTGTCTCAAAAAAGATCATATTATAGTATGTGGCTC
The DNA here is from genome assembly GCA_036785175.1 of Eupleurogrammus muticus. Taxonomy (NCBI): domain Eukaryota; kingdom Metazoa; phylum Chordata; class Actinopteri; order Scombriformes; family Trichiuridae; genus Eupleurogrammus; species Eupleurogrammus muticus. Next base: position 352,262 of record JAYKQN010000059.1, on the reverse strand, counting down.
AAAAAAGACCATACTATAGTATGTCGCTCAAAAAAGGTCGTACAACAGTATGTCGCTCAAAAAAGGTCATATTATAGGATGTGGCTCAAAAAAGGTCATATTTTAGTTTGTCGCTCAAAAAAGGTCATATTATAGTATGTCGCTCAAAAAAGGTCATATTATAGTATGTGGCTCAAAAAAGGTAATACTATAGTATGTCGCTCAAAAAAGGTCATATTATAGTATGTGGCTCAAAAAAGGTCATATTATAGTATGTGGCTCAAAAAAGGTCATACTATAGTATGTCGCTCAAAAAAGGTCATACTATAGTATATCGCTGAAAAAAGATCATACTATACTATGTTGCTCAAAAAAGGTCATATTATAGTATGTGGCTCGAAAAAGGTCATATTGTAGTATGTCGCTCAAAAAAGGTCATATTATAGTATGTGGCTCAAAAAAGGTCATACTATAGTATGTCGCTCAAAAAAGGTCATATTATAGTATGTGGCTCAAAAAAGGTCATACTATAGTATGTCGCTCAAAAAAGGTCATATTATAGTATGTGGCTCAAAAAAGGTCATACTATACTATGTCGCTCAAAAAAGGTCATACTATACTATGTCGCTCAAAAAAGGTCATATTATAGTATGTGGTTCAAAAAAGGTCATATTATAGTATGTCGCTCATAAAAGGTCATATTATAGTATGTGGCTCAAAAAAGGTCCTATTACAGTATGTCGCTGAAAAAAGGTCATACTATACTATGTCGCTCAAAAAAGGTCATACTATACTATGTCGCTCAAAAAAGGTCATACTATAGTATGGCGCTCAAAAAAGGTGATACTATAATATAGTCATACTATACTATGTCGCTCAAAAAAGGTCATACTATAGTATGTCGCTCAAAAAAGGTCATACTATAGTATGTCGCTCAAAAAAGGTCATACTATAGTATGTCGCTCAAAAAAGGTCTTACTATACTATGTCACTCAAAAAAGGTCATACTATAGTATGTCGCTCAAAAAAGGTCACACTATACTATGTCGCTCAAAAAAGTTCATACTATTTTATGTTGCTCAAAAAAGGACATACTATACTATGTCGCTGAAAAAAGGTCATATTATCGTATGTGGTTCAAAAAAGGTCATATTATAGTATGTGGCTCAAAAAAGGTCATACTATACTATGTCGCTCAAAAAAGGTCATATTATCGTATGTGGTTCAAAAAAGGTCATATTATAGTATGTGGCTCAAAAAAGGTCATATTATAGTATGTGGCTCAAAAAAGATCATATTATAGTATGTGGCTCAAAAAAGACCATACTATAGTATGTCGCTCAAAAAAGGTCGTACAACAGTATGTCGCTCAAAAAAGGTCATATTATAGGATGTGGCTCAAAAAAGGTCATATTTTAGTTTGTCGCTCAAAAAAGGTCATATTATAGTATGTCGCTCAAAAAAGGTCATATTATAGTATGTGGCTCAAAAAAGGTAATACTATAGTATGTCGCTCAAAAAAGGTCATATTATAGTATGTGGCTCAAAAAAGGTCATATTATAGTATGTGGCTCAAAAAAGGTCATACTATAGTATGTCGCTCAAAAAAGGTCATACTATAGTATGTCGCTGAAAAAAGATCATACTATACTATGTTGCTCAAAAAAGGTCATATTATAGTATGTGGCTCGAAAAAGGTCATATTGTAGTATGTCGCTCAAAAAAGGTCATATTATAGTATGTGGCTCAAAAAAGGTCATACTATAGTATGTCGCTCAAAAAAGGTCATATTATAGTATGTGGCTCAAAAAAGGTCATACTATACTATGTCGCTGAAAAAAGGTCATACTATACTATGTCGCTCAAAAAAGGTCATATTATCGTATGTGGTTCAAAAAAGGTCATATTATAGTATGTCGCTCAAAAAAGGTCATATTATAGTATGTGGCTCAAAAAAGGTCGTACTATAGTATGTCGCTGAAAAAAGGTCATACTATACTATGTCGCTCAAAAAAGGTCATACTATACTATGTCGCTCAAAAAAGGTCATACTATAGTATTGCGCTCAAAAAAGGTCATACTATAATATAGTCATACTATACTATGTCGCTCAAAAAAGGTCATACTATAGTATGTGGCTCAAAAAAGGTCATATTATATTATGTGGCTCAAAAAAGGTCATATGATAGTATGTGGCTCAAAAAAGATCATACTATAGTATGTCGCTCAAAAAAGGTCGTACAACAGTATGTCGCTCAAAAAAGGTCATATTATAGGATGTGGCTCAAAAAAGGTCATATTTTAGTTTGTCGCTCAAAAAAGGTCATATTATAGTATGTGGCTCAAAAAAGGTAATACTATAGTATGTGGCTCAAAAAAGGTCATATTATAGTATGTGGCTCAAAAAAGGTCATACTATAGTATGTCGCTCAAAAAAGGTCATACTATAGTATGTCGCTGAAAAAAGATCATACTATACTATGTTGCTCAAAAAAGGTCATATTATAGTATGTGGCTCGAAAAAGGTCATATTGTAGTATGTGGCTCAAAAAAGGTCATATTATAGTATGTGGCTCAAAAAAGGTCATACTATAGTATGTCGCTCAAAAAAGGTCATATTATAGTATGTGGCTCAAAAAAGGTCATACTATACTATGTCGCTGAAAAAAGGTCATACTATACTATGTCGCTGAAAAAAGGTCATATTATCGTATGTGGTTCAAAAAAGGTCATAATATAGTATGTCGCTCAAAAAAGGTCATATTATAGTATGTGGCTCAAAAAAGGTCGTACTATAGTATGTCGCTGAAAAAAGGTCATACTATACTATGTCGCAGAAAAAAGATCATACTATACTATGTTGCCCAAAAAGGTCATATTATAGTATGTGGCTCGAAAAAGGTCATATTGTAGTATGTGGCTCAAAAAAGGTCATATTATAGTATGTGGCTCAAAAAAGGTCATACTATAGTATGTCGCTCAAAAAAGGTCATATTATAGTATGTGGCTCAAAAAAGGTCATACTATACTATGTCGCTGAAAAAAGGTCATACTATACTATGTCGCTGAAAAAAGGTCATATTATCGTATGTGGTTCAAAAAAGGTCATATTATAGTATGTCGCTCAAAAAAGGTCATATTATAGTATGTGGCTCAAAAAAGGTCGTACTATAGTATGTCGCTGAAAAAAGGTCATACTATACTATGTCGCTCAAAAAAGGTCATACTATACTATGTCGCTCAAAAAAGGTCATACTATAGTATTGCGCTCAAAAAAGGTCATACTATAATATAGTCATACTATACTATGTCGCTCAAAAAAGGTCATACTATAGTATGTGGCTCAAAAAAGGTCATATTATAGTATGTGGCTCAAAAAAGGTCATATGATAGTATGTGGCTCAAAAAAGATCATACTATAGTATGTCGCTCAAAAAAGGTCGTACAACAGTATGTCGCTCAAAAAAGGTCATATTATACTATGTGGCTCAAAAAAGGTCATATTGTAGTATGTCGCTCAAAAAAGGTCATATTAAAGTATGTCGCTCAAAAAAGGTCATATTATAGTATGTGGCTCAAAAAAGGTCGTACTATAGTATGTCGCTGAAAAAAGGTCATACTATACTATGTCGCTCAAAAAAGGTCATACTATACTATGTCGCTCAAAAAAGGTCATACTATAGTATGGCGCTCAAAAAAGGTCATACTATAATATAGTCATACTATACTATGTCGCTCAAAAAAGGTCATACTATACTATGTCGCTCAAAAAAGGTCATACTATAGTATGTCGCTCAAAAAAGGTCTTACTATACTATGTCACTCAAAAAAGGTCATACTATAGTATGTCGCTCAAAAAAGGTCACACTATACTATGTCGCTCAAAAAAGTTCATACTATAGTATGTCGCTCAAAAAGGTCATACTATAGTATGTGGCTGAAAAAAAGTCATACTATACTATCCATCCATCCATTTTCTATCCCGCTTATTCCCTTTCGGGGTCGCAGGGGTCTGCTGGAGCCTATCCCAGCGCATTTATGGCGAGAGGCAGGGGGATACACCCCAGATGGTCGCCAGCCAATCGTGGGGCACACACACCATTCACACACCATTCACACACACACTCACACCTATGGGCAATTTAGATTTGCCAATTAACCTGAGCATGTTTTGTATTGTGGGAGGAAGCCGGAGTACCCGGTGAAAACCCACGCAGACACGGGGAGAACATGCAAACTCCACACAGAAAGGTCCCAGACCCAGGCCCCAAGGCGGTCTTGAACCTGCGACCTTCTTGCTGTGAGGCAACAGTGCTACCCACTGCTCCACCGTGTCGCCCCCATACTATACTATGTCGCTGAAAAAAGGTATACTATAGTATGTGGCTGAAAAAAGGTCATACTATACTATGTCGCTCAAAAAAGGTCATACTATAGTATGTGGCTGAAAAAAGGTCATACTATACTATGTCGCTCAAAAAAGGTCATACTATACTATGTCGCTCAAAAAAGGTCATACTATAGTATGGCGCTCAAAAAAGGTCATACTATAATATAGTCATACTATACTATGTCGCTCAAAAAAGATCATACTATAGTATGTCGCTCAAAAAAGGTCATACTATAGTATGTCGCTCAAAAAAGGTCTTACTATACTATGTCACTCAAAAAAGGTCATACTATAGTATGTGGCTGAAAAAAGGTCATACTATACTATGTCGCTCAAAAAAGGTCATACTATAGTATGTTGCTCAAAAAAGGTCATATTATAGTATGTCGCTCAAAAAAGGTCATATTATAGTATGTCGCTCACAAAAGGTCATACAATAGTATGTGGTTCAAAAAAGGTCATATTATAGTATGTGGCTCAAAAAAGTTCATACTATAGTATGTCGCTCAAAAAAGGTCATACTATAGTATGTGGCTGAAAAAAAGTCATACTATACTATGTCGCTGAAAAAAGGTCATACTATAGTATGTGGCTGAACAAAGGTCATACTATAATATGTCGCTCTAAAAAGGTCATACTATAGTATGTCGCTCAAAAAAGGTCACACTATACTATGTCGCTCAAAAAAGTTCATACTATAATATGTCGCTCAAAAAAGGTCATATTATCTTATGTGGTTCAAAAAAGGTCATACTATAGTATGTGGCTCAAAAAAGGTCATATTATAATATGTGGCTCAAAAAAGATCATATTATAGTATGTGGCTCAAAAAAGATCATACTATAGTATGTCGCTCAAAAAAGGTCGTACAACAGTATGTCGCTCAAAAAAGGTCATATTATAGTATGTGGCTCAAAAAAGGTCATATTGTAGTATGTCGCTCAAAAAAGGTCATATTATAGTATGTCGCTCAAAAAAGGTCATATTATAGTATGTGGCTCAAAAAAGGTAATACTATAGTATGTCGCTCAAAAAAGGTCATATTATAGTATGTGGCTCAAAAAAGGTCATACTATAGTATGTTGGTCAAAAAAGGTCATACTATAGTATGTCGCTGAAAAAAGATCATACTATAGTATGTTGCTCAAAAAAGGTCGGACAACAGTATGTCACTCAAAAAAGGTGTTATTATAGTATGTGGCTAAAAAAAGGTCATATTGTAGTATGTCGCTCAAAAAAGGTCATATTATAGTATGTGGCTCAAAAAAGGTCATACAATAGTATGTGGCTCAAAAAAGGTCATACTATAGTATGTCGCTGAAAAAAGATCATACTATAGTATGTCGCTGAAAAAAGATCATACTATAGCCTCACATATATACAGCCTCACACAGATATTGACAGCCTCACAGACTGCATAACGGACTATATCAATTTCTGTGTGGAAAATACTGTACCCACCAAGACCGTACGGTGTTTTTCCAACAACAAGCCATGGATTAATGCCGACATAAAAGCTCTCCTAAAGGAGAAGAGGAGGGCCTTTAGGTCAGGTAACAAGGAGGAGCTGAAGACTGTGCAGAGAGAGCTAAGGCGGAAGATTAGAGAGGGGAAGAACATCTACAGGAGGAAGATGGAGGATCAGCTGCAGAGGAGTAACGTCAGTGGAGTCTGGAGAGGCCTGAAAACCATCTCAGGCTACAAAGAACCAAACTCCCAGACGGCAGGGGATCAACAGTGGGCGAATGACCTAAACCTATTTTTCAATAGGTTTTACCAGTCATCTGCCCCTCCCCCGGCCCAGCCTGCCCTGCTGCAGCCCCCCCTGACTTTACCTCCTGGACAATGCCCTCCCCTCCCCCCCGCTTCCACCTCCGCCTCTCAGCCCAGGCTGAGTTCACACCTACCAAGGACACTCCACACCATCAACCCAACCCCCTCCCCAACACACTCGGGCACACAGCCCCCCCTCTCCAGCCTGTCCCTCACAGCACTACAGGTGAGGAACAAGCTCAGGAGGATGAAGACGAGGAAGGCTGCAGGTCCAGATGGCTTCAGTTCCAGGCTCCTGAAATCCTGTGCAGACGAGCTGAGCAGGATTGTAGGGCATATCTACAACTTGAGCCTGAAGCTGGGGAAGGTGCCACAACTGTGGAAAACATCCTGCGTGGTACCCATCCCCAAAATGCCACACCCCAAGGACCTTAGTGACAACAGGCCGGTGGCACTAACGTCCCACCTGATGAAGACACTGGAGCACCTGGTCCTCGACCATCTCCGCCCCCTGGTGAGCCCACTGATGGATCCCCTCCAGTTTGCTTACCAGCCTGACATCGGGGTGGACGATGCCATCATCTTTCTCCTCCACCGTGCTCTTTCCCACCTGGAGAAGCCTGGAGGCACTGTGAGAATCATGTTCCTTGATTTCTCCAGTGCCTTCAATACGATTCAACCAGCACTCCTGGGTAACAAGCTGGAGAACACTGGGGTGGACCGTCACCTCACGTCCTGGGTTCTGGACTACCTCACCAACCGTCCACAGTATGTGAGGACACGGGACTGTGTATCCAACACAGTCGTCTGCAGTACGGGGGCCCCACAGGGAACGGTCCTGGCTCCGTTCCTCTTCACCTTCTACACTGCAGACTTCACCTACAAGTCACCAACCTGCCACCTGCAGAAGTTCTCCGATAACTCTCCCATCGTTGGCCTCATTGAGGATGATGACGACAGGGAATACAGAGAACTTACGCAGGATTTTGTCAACTGGTGCCAGCGGAACCATCTCCAGATCAACACGGGGAAAACCAAGGAACTGGTGGTGGACTTCCGTAGGCGGGTATGCAATCCCCCGGCACCAGTGAACATCCAGGGAATGGACATTGAGATGGTGACATCTTACAAGTACCTGGGTGTTCATCTGAACAAAAAATTGGACTGGACTGACAATACAACTGCGCTATACAAGAGGGGCCAGAGCAGGCTCTACCTGCTCAGGCGGTTGAGGTCTTTTGGAGTGCAGGGGACACTCCTTAAGACTTTCTATGACTCAGTTGTGGCATCAGTCATACAATATGGGGTGGTCTGCTGGGGAGGCAGCATAACAGCTGCAGACAGGAAGAGACTGAACAAGATCATCAGGAAGGCCAGCTCTGTCCTGGGGTGCTCCCTTGACCCAGTGGAGGTGGTGGGAGAGGAAAGGATGATAAGGAAGATATCATCAATGATGGAAAACCACCTCCACCCCATGCAGGACACACTGTCTGGACTGACGAGCTCCCTCAGCAACAGACTAATCCATCCAAAGTGTCTGAGGGAGCGATATCGGAAGTCCTTCCTTCCTACAGCTGTCAGACTGTACAACAAGTACAGCTCTCAGTAACCCCCCCCCCCAACAGAAAAAGTGGACAGTGCAATACATTTATAATTCATTTATAATTCACATTTATAATTGATATTTATATATACCTGTATATATCTGTATATATCTGTATATTGTTTTTTAATTTAATTTTTTAATTTTTTTTTTCCTTTTTAGTTTTTTAAAAAAACATTTTCTAACTGCTGCTGTAGCACTGTAAATTTCCCCACTGTGGGACAATAAAGGAGCTATCTAATCTAATCTAATCTAATCTATAGTATGTTGCTCAAAAAAGGTCGGACAACAGTATGTCGCTCAAAAAAGGTCATATTATAGTATGTGGCTCAAAAAAGGTCATATTGTAGTATGTCGCTCAAAAAAGATCATATTATAGTATGTGGCTCAAAAAAGGTCATACTATAGTATGTCGCTCAAAAAAGGTCATATTATAGTATGTGGCTCAAAAAAGGTCATATTATAGTATGTCGTTTAAAAAAGGTCATATTATAGTATGTGGCTCAAAAAAGGTCATACTATAGTATGTCGCTGAAAAAAGGTCATACTATACTATGTCGCTCAAAAAAGGTCATACTATAGTATGTTGCTCAAAAAAGGTCGGACAACAGTATGTCACTCAAAAAAGGTCATATTATAGTATGTGGCTCAAAAAAGGTCATATTGTAGTATGTCGCTCAAAAAAGATCATATTATAGTATGTGGCTGAAAAAAGGTCATACTATAGTATGTCGCTCAAAAAAGGTCATATAATAGTATGTGGCTCAAAAAAGGTCATACTATAGTATGTCGCTCAAAAAAGGTCATATTATCGTATGTGGTTCAAAAAAGGTCACACTATACTATGTCGCTCAAAAAAGTTCATACTATACTATGTCGCTCAAAAAAGGTCATACTATAGTATGTCGCTGAAAAAAAGTCATACTATACTATGTCGCTCAAAAAAGGTCATACTATAGTATGTCGCTCAAAAAAGGTCATACTATAATATGTCGCTCAAAAAAGGTCATACTATACTATGTCGCTCAAAAAAGGTCACACTATACTATGTCGCTCAAAAAAGTTCATACTATAGTATGTCGCTCAAAAAAGGTCATACTATAGTATGTCGCTGAAAAAAAGTCATACTATACTATGTCGCTCAAAAAAGGTCATACTATTATAGTATGTGGCTCAAAAAAGGTCATACTATACTATGTCGCTCAAAAAAGGTCATATTATCGTATGTGGTTCAAAAAAGGTCATATTATCGTATGTGGTTCAAAAAAGGTCATATTATAGTATGTGGCTCAAAAAAGGTCATATTATAGTATGTGGCTCAAAAAAGATCATATTATAGTATGTGGCTCAAAAAAGATCATACTATAGTATGTCGCTCAAAAAAGATCATATTATAGTATGTGGCTGAAAAAAGGTCATACTATAGTATGTCGCTCAAAAAAGGTCATATAATAGTATGTGGCTCAAAAAAGGTCATACTATAGTATGTCGCTCAAAAAAGGTCATATTATCGTATGTGGTTCAAAAAAGTTCATACTATACTATGTCGCTCAAAAAAGGTCATACTATAGTATGTTGCTCAAAAAAGGTCGGACAACAGTATGTCACTCAAAAAAGGTCATATTATAGTATGTGGCTCAAAAAAGGTCATATTATAGTATGTCGCTCAAAAAAGGTCATACTATAGTATGTCGCTGAAAAAAAGTCATACTTTACTATGTCGCTCAAAAAAGGTCATACTATAGTATGTCGCTCAAAAAAGGTCATACTATAATATGTCGCTCAAAAAAGGTCATACTATACTATGTCGCTCAAAAAAGGTCACACTATACTATGTCGCTCAAAAAAGTTCATACTATAGTATGTCGCTCAAAAAAGGTCATACTATAGTATGTCGCTGAAAAAAAGTCATACTATACTATGTCGCTCAAAAAAGGTCATACTATTATAGTATGTGGCTCAAAAAAGGTCATACTATACTATGTCGCTCAAAAAAGGTCATATTATCGTATGTGGTTCAAAAAAGGTCATATTATCGTATATGGTTCAAAAAAGGTCATATTATAGTATGTGGCTCAAAAAAGGTCATATTATAGTATGTGGCTCAAAAAAGATCATATTATAGTATGTGGCTCAAAAAAGATCATACTATAGTATGTCGCTCAAAAAAGGTCGTACAACAGTATGTCGCTCAAAAAAGGTCATATTATAGTATGTGGCTCAAAAAAGGTCAAATTTTAGTATGTCGCTCAAAAAAGGTAATACTATAGTATGTCGCTCAAAAAAGGTCATATTATAGTATGTGGCTCAAAAAAGGTAATACTATAGTATGTCGCTCAAAAAAGGTCATATTATAGTATGTGGCTCAAAAAAGGTCAAATTTTAGTATGTCGCTCAAAAAAGGTAATACTATAGTATGTCGCTCAAAAAAGGTCATATTATAGTATGTGGCTCAAAAAAGGTAATACTATAGTATGTCGCTCAAAAAAGGTCATATTATAGTATGTGGCTCAAAAAAGGTCTTATTGTAGTATGTCGCTCAAAAAAGGTCATATTATAGTATGTGGCTCAAAAAAGGTCATACTATAGTATGTCGCTCAAAAAAGGTCATATTATAGTATGTGGCTCAAAAAAGGTCATACTATACTATGTCGCTCAAAAAAGGTCATATTATCGTATGTGGTTCAAAAAAGGTCATATTATAGTATGTGGCTCAAAAAAGGTCATATTATAGTATGTGGCTCAAAAAAGGTCATACTATACTATGTCGCTCAAAAAAGGTCATACTATACTATGTCGCTCAAAAAAGGTCATATTATCGTATGTGGTTCAAAAAAGGTCATATTATAGTATGTGGCTCAAAAAAGGTCATATTATAGTATGTCGTTTAAAAAAGGTCATATTATAGTATGTGGCTCAAAAAAGGTCATACTATAGTATGGCGCTCAAAATAGGTCATACTATAATATAGGCATACTATAGTATGTCGCTCAAAAAAAGGTCATACTATAGTATGTCGCTCAAAAAAGGTCATACTATAATATGTCGCTCAAAAAAGGTCATACTATAGTATGTCGCTCAAAAAAGGTCATACTATAGTATGTCGCTCAATAAAGGTCATACTATACTATGTCGCTCAAAAAAGGTCATACTATACTATGTCGCTCAAAAAAGGTCATACTATACTATGTCGCTCCAAAAAGGTCATACTATACTATGTCGCTCAAAAAAGGTCATACTATACTATGTCGCTCAAAAAAGGTCATACTATACTATGTCGCTCAAAAAAGGTCATACTATAGTATGTCGCTCAAAAAAGGTCATACTATAATATAGTCATACTATACTATGTCGCTCAAAAAAGGTCATACTATAGGATGTCGCTCAAAAAAGGTCATACTATAATATGTCGCTCAAAAAAGGTCATACTATACTATGTCGCTCAAAAAAGGTCATATTATCGTATGTCGCTCAAAAAAGGTCACACTATACTATGTCGCTCAAAAAAGTTCATACTATAGTATGTCGCTCAAGAAAGGTCATACTATAGTATGTCGCTGAAAAAAAGTCATACTATACTATGTCGCTGAAAAAAGGTCATACTATTATAGTATGTGGCTCAAAAAAGGTCATACTATACTATGTCGCTCAAAAAAGGTCATATTATCGTATGTGGTTCAAAAAAGGTCATATTATAGTATGTGGCTCAAAAAAGATCATACTATAGTATGTCGCTCAAAAAAGGTCGTACAACAGTATGTCGCTCAAAAAAGGTCATATTATAGTATGTGGCTCAAAAAAGGTCATATTTTAGTTTGTCGCTCAAAAAAGGTCATATTATAGTATGTCGCTCAAAAAAGGTCATATTATAGTATGTGGCTCAAAAAAGGTCATATTATAGTATGTTGCTCCAAAAAGGTCATACTATAGTATGTCGCTCAAAAAAGGTCATACTATACTATGTCGCTCAAAAAAGGTCATACTATACTATGTCGCTCAAAAAAGGTCATACTATACTATGTCGCTCAAAAAAGGTCATACTATAGTATGTCGCTCAAAAAAGGTCATACTATAATATAGTCATACTATACTATGTCGCTCAAAAAAGGTCATACTATAGGATGTCGCTCAAAAAAGGTCATACTATTATAGTATGTGGCTCAAAAAAGGTCATACTATACTATGTCGCTCAAAAAAGGTCATATTATCGTATGTGGTTCAAAAAAGGTCATATTATAGTATGTCGCTCAAAAAAGGTCGTACAACAGTATGTCGCTCAAAAAAGGTCATATTATAGTATGTGGCTCAAAAAAGGTCATATTTTAGTTTGTCGATCAAAAAAGGTCATACTATAGTATGTCGCTGAAAAAAGATCATACTATAGTATGTTGCTCAAAAAAGGTCGGACAACAGTATGTCGCTCAAAAAAGGTCATATTATAGTATGTGACTCAAAAAAGGTCATATTGTAGTATGTCGCTCAAAAAAGGTCATATTATAGTATGTGGCTCAAAAAAGTCATACTATAGTATGTCGCTCAAAAAAGTTCATATTATAGTATGTGGCTCAAAAAAGGTCATACTATACTATGTCGCTCAAAAAAAGGTCATATTATCGTATGTGGTCAAAAAAGGTCATATTATAGTATGTGGCTCAAAAAAGCTCATATTATAGTATGTCGCTCAAAAAAGGTCATACTATACTATGTCGCTCAAAAAAGGTCATATTATCGTATGCGGTTCAAAAAAGGTCATATTATAGTATGTGGCTCAAAAAAGGTCATATTATAGTATGTGGCTCAAAAAAGATCATATTATAGTATGTGGCTCAAAAAAGATCATACTATAGTATGTCGCTCAAAAAAGGTCGTACAACAGTATGTCGCTCAAAAAAGGTCATATTATAGTATGTGGCTCAAAAAAGGTCATATTTTAGTATGTCGCTCAAAAAAGGTCATATTATAGTATGTCGCTCAAAAAAGGTCATATTATAGTATGTGGCTCAAAAAAGGTAATACTATAGTATGTCGCTAAAAAAGGTCATATTATAGTATGTGGCTCAAAAAAGGTCATATTATAGTATGTGGCTCAAAAAAGGTCATACTATAGTATGTCGCTCAAAAAATGTCATACTATAGTATGTCGCTGAAAAAAGATCATACTATACTATGTCGCTCAAAAAAGGTCATATTATAGTATGTGGCTCAAAAAAGGTCATATTGTAGTATGTGGCTCAAAAAAGGTCATATTATAGTATGTGGCTCAAAAAAGGTCATACTATAGTATGTCCCTCAAAAAAGGTCATATTATAGTATGTGGCTCAAAAAAGGTCATACTATACTATGTCGCTCAAAAAAGGTCATACTATACTATGTTGCTCAAAAAAGGTCATACTATAGGATGTCGCTCAAAAAAGGTCATACTATAATATGTCGCTCAAAAAAGGTCATACTATACTATGTCGCTCAAAAAAGGTCATATTATAGTATGTCGCTCAAAAAAGGTCACACTATACTATGTCGCTCAAAAAAGTTAATACTATAGTATGTCGCTGAAAAAAAGTCATACTATACTATGTCGCTGAAAAAAGGTCATACTATTATAGTATGTGGCTCAAAAAAGGTCATACTATACTATGTCGCTCAAAAAAGGTCATATTATAGTATGTGGCTCAAAAAAGGTCGTATTATAGTATGTGGCTCAAAAAAGATCATATTATAGTATGTGGCTCCAAAAAGATCATACTATAGTATGTCGCGCAAAAAAGGTCGTACAACAGTATGTCGCTCAAAAAAGGTCATATTATAGTATGTGGCTCAAAAAAGGTCATATTTTAGTTTGTCGCTCAAAAAAGGTCATATTATAGTATGTCGCTCAAAAAAGGTCATATTATAGTATGCGGCTCAAAAAAGGTCATATTATAATATGTCGCTCAAAAAAGGTCATACTATAGTATGTCGCTGAAAAAAGATCATAGTATAGTATGTTGCTCAAAAAAGGTCGGACAACAGTATGTCGCTCAAAAAAGGTCATATTATAGTATGTGACTCAAAAAAGGTCATATTATAGTATGTGACTCAAAAAAGGTCATATTGTAGTATGTCGCTCAAAAAAGGTCATATTATAGTATGTGGCTCAAAAAAAAGTCATACTATAGTATGTCGCTCAAAAAAGGTCATATTATAGTATGTGGCTCAAAAAAGGTCATATTATAGTATGTCGCTCAAAAAAGGTCATACTATACTATGTCGCTCAAAAAAGGTCATATTATCGTATGCGGTTCAAAAAAGGTCATATTATAGTATGTGGCTCAAAAAAGGTCATATTATAGTATGTGGCTCAAAAAAGATCATATTATAGTATGTGGCTCAAAAAAGGTCATATTATAGTATGTGGCTCAAAAAAGATCATATTATAGTATGTGGCTCAAAAAAGATCATACTATAGTATGTCGCTCAAAAAAGGTCGTACAACAGTATGTCACTCAAAAAAGGTCATATTAGAGTATGTGGCTCAAAAAAGGTCATATTTTAGTATGTCGCTCAAAAAAGGTCATACTATAGTATGTCGCTCAAAAAAGGTCATATTATAGAATGTGGCTCAAAAAAGGTAATACTATAGTATGTCGCTAAAAAAGGTCATATTATAGTATGTGGCGCAAAAAAGGTCATATTATAGTATGTGGCTCAAAAAAGGTCATACTATAGTATGTCGCTCAAAAAATGTCATACTATAGTATGTCGCTGAAAAAAGATCATACTATACTATGTCGCTCAAAAAAGGTCATATTATAGTATGTGGCTCAAAAAAGGTCATATTTTAGTTTGTCGCTCAAAAAAGATCATATTATAGTATGTCGCTCAAAAAAGGTCATATTATAGTATGTGGCTCAAAAAAGGTCATATTATAGTATGTTGCTCAAAAAAGGTCATACTATAGTATGTCGCTGAAAAAAGATCATACTATAGTATGTTGCTCAAAAAAGGTCGGACAACAGTATGTCGCTCAAAAAAGGTCATATTATAGTATGTGACTCAAAAAAGGTCATATTGTAGTATGTCGCTCAAAAAAGGTCATATTATAGTATGTGGCTCAAAAAAGTCATACTATAGTATGTCGCTCAAAAAAGTTCATATTATAGTATGTGGCTCAAAAAAGGTCATACTATACTATGTCGCTCAAAAAAGGTCATATTATCGTATGTGGTCAAAAAAGGTCATATTATAGTATGTGGCTCAAAAAAGCTCATATTATAGTATGTCGCTCAAAAAAGGTCATACTATACTATGTCGCTCAAAAAAGGTAATATTATCGTATGCGGTTCAAAAAAGGTCATATTATAGTATGTGGCTCAAAAAAGGTCATATTATAGTATGTGGCTCAAAAAAGATCATATTATAGTATGTGGCTCAAAAAAGATCATACTATAGTATGTCGCTCAAAAAAGGTCGTACAACAGTATGTCGCTCAAAAAAGGTCATATTATAGTATGTGGCTCAAAAAAGGTCATATTTTAGTATGTCGCTCAAAAAAGGTCATATTATAGTATGTCGCTCAAAAAAGGTCATATTATAGTATGTGGCTCAAAAAAGGTCATATTATAGTATGTGGCTCAAAAAAGGTCATACTATAGTATGTCGCTCAAAAAATGTCATACTATAGTTTGTCGCTGAAAAAAGATCATACTATACTATGTCGCTCAAAAAAGGTCATATTATAGTATGTGGCTCAAAAAAGTCATATTGTAGTATGTGGCTCAAAAAAGGTCATATTATAGTATGTGGCTCAAAAAAGGTCATACTATAGTATGTCCCTCAAAAAAGGTCATATTATAGTATGTGGCTCAAAAAAGGTCATACTATACTATGTCGCTCAAAAAAGGTCATACTATACTATGTTGCTCAAAAAAGGTCATACTATAGGATGTCGCTCAAAAAAGGTCATACTATAATATGTCGCTCAAAAAAGGTCATACTATACTATGTCGCTCAAAAAAGGTCATATCTTATGTCGCTCAAAAAAGGTCACACTATACTATGTCGCTCAAAAAAGTTAATACTATAGTATGTCGCTGAAAAAAAGTCATACTATACTATGTCGCTGAAAAAAGGTCATACTATTATAGTATGTGGCTCAAAAAAGGTCATACTATACTATGTCGCTCAAAAAAGGTCATATTATAGTATGTGGCTCAAAAAAGGTCATATTATAGTATGTGGCTCAAAAAAGATCATATTATAGTATGTGGCTCCAAAAAGATCATACTATAGTATGTCGCGCAAAAAAGGTCGTACAACAGTATGTCGCTCAAAAAAGGTCATATTATAGTATGTGGCTCAAAAAAGGTCATATTTTAGTTTGTCGCTCAAAAAAGGTCATATTATAGTATGTCGCTCAAAAAAGGTCATATTATAGTATGCGGCTCAAAAAAGGTCATATTATAATATGTCGCTCAAAAAAGGTCATACTATAGTATGTCGCTGAAAAAAGATCATAGTATAGTATGTTGCTCAAAAAAGGTCGGACAACAGTATGTCGCTCAAAAAAGGTCATATTATAGTATGTGACTCAAAAAAGGTCATATTATAGTATGTGACTCAAAAAAGGTCATATTGTAGTATGTCGCTCAAAAAAGGTCATATTATAGTATGTGGCTCAAAAAAAAGTCATACTATAGTATGTCGCTCAAAAAAGGTCATATTATAGTATGTGGCTCAAAAAAGGTCATATTATAGTATGTCGCTCAAAAAAGGTCATACTATACTATGTCGCTCAAAAAAGGTCATATTATCGTATGCGGTTCAAAAAAGGTCATATTATAGTATGTGGCTCAAAAAAGGTCATATTATAGTATGTGGCTCAAAAAAGATCATATTATAGTATGTGGCTCAAAAAAGGTCATATTATAGTATGTGGCTCAAAAAAGATCATATTATAGTATGTGGCTCAAAAAAGATCATACTATAGTATGTCGCTCAAAAAAGGTCGTACAACAGTATGTCACTCAAAAAAGGTCATATTAGAGTATGTGGCTCAAAAAAGGTCATATTTTAGTATGTCGCTCAAAAAAGGTCATACTATAGTATGTCGCTCAAAAAAGGTCATATTATAGAATGTGGCTCAAAAAAGGTAATACTATAGTATGTCGCTAAAAAAGGTCATATTATAGTATGTGGCGCAAAAAAGGTCATATTATAGTATGTGGCTCAAAAAAGGTCATACTATAGTATGTCGCTCAAAAAATGTCATACTATAGTATGTCGCTGAAAAAAGATCATACTATACTATGTCGCTCAAAAAAGGTCATATTATAGTATGTGGCTCAAAAAAGGTCATATTTTAGTTTGTCGCTCAAAAAAGGTCATATTATAGTATGTCGCTCAAAAAAGGTCATATTATAGTATGTGGCTCAAAAAAGGTCATATTATAGTATGTTGCTCAAAAAAGGTCATACTATAGTATGTCGCTGAAAAAAGATCATACTATAGTATGTTGCTCAAAAAAGGTCGGACAACAGTATGTCGCTCAAAAAAGGTCATATTATAGTATGTGACTCAAAAAAGGTCATATTGTAGTATGTCGCTCAAAAAAGGTCATATTATAGTATGTGGCTCAAAAAAGTCATACTATAGTATGTCGCTCAAAAAAGTTCATATTATAGTATGTGGCTCAAAAAAGGTCATACTATACTATGTGGCTCAAAAAAGGTCATATTATCGTATGTGGTCAAAAAAGGTCATATTATAGTATGTGGCTCAAAAAAGCTCATATTATAGTATGTCGCTCAAAAAAGGTCATACTATACTATGTCGCTCAAAAAAGGTAATATTATAGTATGTGGCTCAAAAAAGGTCATATTTTAGTATGTCGCTCAAAAAAGGTCATATTATAGTATGTCGCTCAAAAAAGGTCATATTATAGTATGTGGCTCAAAAAAGGTCATATTATAGTATGTGGCTCAAAAAAGGTCATACTATAGTATGTCGCTCAAAAAATGTCATACTATAGTTTGTCGCTGAAAAAAGATCATACTATACTATGTCGCTCAAAAAAGGTCATATTATAGTATGTGGCTCAAAAAAGGTCATATTGTAGTATGTGGCTCAAAAAAGGTCATATTATAGTATGTGGCTCAAAAAAGGTCATACTATAGTATGTCCCTCAAAAAAGGTCATATTATAGTATGTGGCTCAAAAAAGGTCATACTATACTATGTCGCTCAAAAAAGGTCATACTATACTATGTTGCTCAAAAAAGGTCATACTATAGGATGTCGCTCAAAAAAGGTCATACTATAATATGTCGCTCAAAAAAGGTCATACTATACTATGTCGCTCAAAAAAGGTCATATCTTATGTCGCTCAAAAAAGGTCACACTATACTATGTCGCTCAAACAAGTTAATACTATAGTATGTCGCTGAAAAAAAGTCATACTATACTATGTCGCTGAAAAAAGGTCATACTATTATAGTATGTGGCTCAAAAAAGGTCATACTATACTATGTCGCTCAAAAAAGGTCATATTATAGTATGTGGCTCAAAAAAGGTCATATTATAGTATGTGGCTCAAAAAAGATCATATTATAGTATGTGGCTCCAAAAAGATCATACTATAGTATGTCGCGCAAAAAAGGTCGTACAACAGTATGTCGCTCAAAAAAGGTCATATTATAGTATGTGGCTCAAAAAAGGTCATATTTTAGTTTGTCGCTCAAAAAAGGTCATATTATAGTATGTCGCTCAAAAAAGGTCATATTATAGTATGCGGCTCAAAAAAGGTCATATTATAATATGTCGCTCAAAAAAGGTCATACTATAGTATGTCGCTGAAAAAAGATCATAGTATAGTATGTTGCTCAAAAAAGGTCGGACAACAGTATGTCGCTCAAAAAAGGTCATATTATAGTATGTGACTCAAAAAAGGTCATATTGTAGTATGTCGCTCAAAAAAGGTCATATTATAGTATGTGGCTCAAAAAAAAGTCATACTATAGTATGTCGCTCAAAAAAGGTCATATTATAGTATGTGGCTCAAAAAAGGTCATATTATAGTATGTCGCTCAAAAAAGGTCATACTATACTATGTCGCTCAAAAAAGGTCATATTATCGTATGCGGTTCAAAAAAGGTCATATTATAGTATGTGGCTCAAAAAAGGTCATATTATAGTATGTGGCTCAAAAAAGATCATATTATAGTATGTGGCTCAAAAAAGATCATACTATAGTATGTCGCTCAAAAAAGGTCGTACAACAGTATGTCACTCAAAAAAGGTCATATTATAGTATGTGGCTCAAAAAAGGTAATATTTTAGTATGTCGCTCAAAAAAGGTCATACTATAGTATGTCGCTCAAAAAAGGTCATATTATAGAATGTGGCTCAAAAAAGGTAATACTATAGTATGTCGCTAAAAAAGGTCATATTATAGTATGTGGCTCAAAAAAGGTCATATTATAGTATGTGGCTCAAAAAAGGTCATACTATAGTATGTCGCTCAAAAAATGTCATACTATAGTATGTCGCTGAAAAAAGATCATACTATACTATGTCGCTCAAAAAAGGTCATATTATAGTATGTGGCTCAAAAAAGGTCATATTGTAGTATGTGGCTCAAAAAAGGTCATATTATAGTATGTGGCTCAAAAAAGGTCATACTATAGTATGTCCCTCAAAAAAGGTCATATTATAGTATGTGGCTCAAAAAAGGTCATACTATACTATGTCGCTCAAAAAAGGTCATACTATACTATGTTGCTCAAAAAAGGTCATATTATAGTATGTGGCTCAAAAAAGATCATACTATAGTATGTCGCTCAAAAAAGATCATACTATAGTATGTCGCTCAAAAAAGGTCGTACAACAGTATGTCGCTCAAAAAAGGTCATATTATAGTATGTGGCTCAAAAAAGGTCATAATATAGTATGTGGCTCAAAAAAGGTCATACTATAGTATGTCGCTCAAAAAAGGTCATACTATAGTATGTCGCTGAAAAAAGATCATATTGTAGTATGTCGCTCAAAAAAGGTCATATTATAGTATGTGGCTCAAAAAAGGTCATACTATACTATGTCGCTCAAAAAAGGTCATACTATACTATGTCGCTCAAAAAAGGTCATATTATCGTATGTGGTTCAAAAAAGGTCATACTATAGTATGTCGCTCAAAAAAGGTCATATTATAGTATGTCGTTCAAAAAAGGTCATATTATAGTATGTGGCTCAAAAAAGGTCATACTATAGTATGGCGCTCAAAAAAGGTCATATTATAATATAGTCATACTATAGTATGGCGCTCAAAAAAGGTCATACTATACTATGTCGCTCAAAAAAGGTCATATTATCGTATGCGGTTCAAAAAAGGTCATATTATAGTATGTGGCTCAAAAAAGGTCATATTATAGTATGTGGCTCAAAAAAGATCATATTATAGTATGTGGCTCAAAAAAGATCATACTATAGTATGTCGCTCAAAAAAGGTCGTACAACAGTATGTCACTCAAAAAAGGTCATATTATAGTATGTGGCTCAAAAAAGGTCATATTTTAGTATGTCGCTCAAAAAAGGTCATACTATAGTATGTCGCTCAAAAAAGGTCATATTATAGAATGTGGCTCAAAAAAGGTCATATTATAGTATGTCGTTCAAAAAAGGTCATATTATAGTATGTGGCTCAAAAAAGGTCATACTATAGTATGGCGCTCAAAAAAGGTCATATTATAATATAGTCATACTATAGTATGTCGCTCAAAAAAGGTCATACTATACTATGTCGCTCAAAAAAGGTCATATTATCGTATGCGGTTCAAAAAAGGTCATATTATAGTATGTGGCTCAAAAAAGATCATATTATAGTATGTGGCTCAAAAAAGATCATACTATAGTATGTCGCTCAAAAAAGGTCGTACAACAGTATGTCACTCAAAAAAGGTCATATTATAGTATGTGGCTCAAAAAAGGTCATATTTTAGTATGTCGCTCAAAAAAGGTCATACTATAGTATGTCGCTCAAAAAAGGTCATATTATAGAATGTGGCTCAAAAAAGGTAATACTATAGTATGTCGCTAAAAAAGGTCATATTATAGTATGTGGCTCAAAAAAGGTCATATTATAGTATGTGGCTCAAAAAAGGTCATACTATAGTATGTCGCTCAAAAAATGTCATACTATAGTATGTCGCTGAAAAAAGATCATACTATACTATGTCGCTCAAAAAAGGTCATATTATAGTATGTGGCTCAAAAAAGGTCATATTGTAGTATGTGGCTCAAAAAAGGTCATATTATAGTATGTGGCTCAAAAAAGGTCATACTATAGTATGTCCCTCAAAAAAGGTCATATTATAGTATGTGGCTCAAAAAAGGTCATACTATACTATGTCGCTCAAAAAAGGTCATACTATACTATGTTGCTCAAAAAAGGTCAAATTATAGTATGTGGCTCAAAAAAGATCATACTATAGTATGTCGCTCAAAAAAGGTCGTACAACAGTATGTCGCTCAAAAAAGGTCATATTATAGTATGTGGCTCAAAAAAGGTCATAATATAGTATGTGGCTCAAAAAAGGTCATACTATAGTATGTCGCTCAAAAAAGGTCATACTATAGTATGTCGCTGAAAAAAGATCATATTGTAGTATGTCGCTCAAAAAAGGTCATATTATAGTATGTGGCTCAAAAAAGGTCATACTATACTATGTCGCTCAAAAAAGGTCATACTATACTATGTCGCTCAAAAAAGGTCATATTATCGTATGTGGTTCAAAAAAGGTCATACTATAGTATGTCGCTCAAAAAAGGTCATATTATAGTATGTCGTTCAAAAAAGGTCATATTATAGTATGTGGCTCAAAAAAGGTCATACTATAGTATGGCGCTCAAAAAAGGTCATATTATAATATAGTCATACTATAGTATGGCGCTCAAAAAAGGTCATACTATACTATGTCGCTCAAAAAAGGTCATATTATCGTATGCGGTTCAAAAAAGGTCATATTATAGTATGTGGCTCAAAAAAGGTCATATTATAGTATGTGGCTCAAAAAAGATCATATTATAGTATGTGGCTCAAAAAAGATCATACTATAGTATGTCGCTCAAAAAAGGTCGTACAACAGTATGTCACTCAAAAAAGGTCATATTATAGTATGTGGCTCAAAAAAGGTCATATTTTAGTGTGTCGCTCAAAAAAGGTCATACTATAGTATGTCGCTCAAAAAAGGTCATATTATAGAATGTGGCTCAAAAAAGGTCATATTATAGTATGCGGTTCAAAAAAGGTCATATTATAGTATGTGGCTCAAAAAAGGTCATACTATAGTATGGCGCTCAAAAAAGGTCATATTATAATATAGTCATACTATAGTATGTCGCTCAAAAAAGGTCATACTATACTATGTCGCTCAAAAAAGGTCATATTATAGTATGTGGCTCAAAAAAGATCATATTATAGTATGTGGCTCAAAAAAGATCATACTATAGTATGTCGCTCAAAAAAGGTCGTACAACAGTATGTCACTCAAAAAAGGTCATATTATAGTATGTGGCTCAAAAAAGGTCATATTTTAGTATGTCGCTCAAAAAAGGTCATACTATAGTATGTGGCTCAAAAAAGGTCATATTTTAGTATGTCGCTCAAAAAAGGTCATACTATAGTATGTCGCTCAAAAAAGGTCATATTATAGAATGTGGCTCAAAAAAGGTAATACTATAGTATGTCGCTAAAAAAGGTCATATTATAGTATGTGGCTCAAAAAAGGTCATATTATCGTATGTCGTTCAAAAAAGGTCATATTATAGTATGTGGCTCAAAAAAGGTCATACTATAGTATGGCGCTCAAAAAAGGTCATATTATAATATAGTCATACTATAGTATGGCGCTCAAAAAAGGTCATACTATACTATGTCGCTCAAAAAAGGTCATATTATCGTATGCGGTTCAAAAAAGGTCATATTATAGTATGTGGCTCAAAAAAGGTCATATTATAGTATGTGGCTCAAAAAAGATCATATTATAGTATGTGGCTCAAAAAAGATCATACTATAGTATGTCGCTCAAAAAAGGTCGTACAACAGTATGTCACTCAAAAAAGGTCATATTATAGTATGTGGCTCAAAAAAGGTCATATTTTAGTATGTCGCTCAAAAAAGGTCATACTATAGTATGTCGCTCAAAAAAGGTCATATTATAGAATGTGGCTCAAAAAAGGTAATACTATAGTATGTCGCTAAAAAAGGTCATATTATAGTATGTGGCTCAAAAAAGGTCATATTATAGTATGTGGCTCAAAAAAGGTCATATTTTAGTATGTCGCTCAAAAAAGGTCATACTATAGTATGTCGCTCAAAAAAGGTCATATTATAGAATGTGGCTCAAAAAAGGTCATATTATAGTATGTCGTTCAAAAAAGGTCATATTATAGTATGTGGCTCAAAAAAGGTCATACTATAGTATGTCGCTCAAAAAAGGTCATATTATAATATAGTCATACTATAGTATGTCGCTCAAAAAAGGTCATACTATACTATGTCGCTCAAAAAAGGTCATATTATCGTATGCGGTTCAAAAAAGGTCATATTATAGTATGTGGCTCAAAAAAGGTCATATTATAGTATGTGGCTCAAAAAAGATCATATTATAGTATGTGGCTCAAAAAAGATCATACTATAGTATGTCGCTCAAAAAAGGTCGTACAACAGTATGTCACTCAAAAAAGGTCATATTATAGTATGTGGCTCAAAAAAGGTCATATTTTAGTATGTCGCTCAAAAGAGGTCATACTATAGTATGTCGCTCAAAAAAGGTCATATTATAGAATGTGGCTCAAAAAAGGTAATACTATAGTATGTCGCTAAAAAAGGTCATATTATAGTATGTGGCTCAAAAAAGGTCATATTATAGTATGTGGCTCAAAAAAGGTCATACTATAGTATGTCGCTCAAAAAATGTCATACTATAGTATGTCGCTGAAAAAAGATCATACTATACTATGTCGCTCAAAAAAGGTCATATTATAGTATGTGGCTCAAAAAAGGTCATATTGTAGTATGTGGCTCAAAAAAGGTCATATTATAGTATGTGGCTCAAAAAAGGTCATACTATAGTATGTCCCTCAAAAAAGGTCATATTATAGTATGTGGCTCAAAAAAGGTCATACTATACTATGTCGCTCAAAAAAGGTCATACTATACTATGTTGCTCAAAAAAGGTCAAATTATAGTATGTGGCTCAAAAAAGATCATACTATAGTATGTCGCTCAAAAAAGGTCGTACAACAGTATGTCGCTCAAAAAAGGTCATATTATAGTATGTGGCTCAAAAAAGGTCATAATATAGTATGTGGCTCAAAAAAGGTCATACTATAGTATGTCGCTCAAAAAAGGTCATATTATCGTATGTGGTTCAAAAAAGGTCATACTATAGTATGTCGCTCAAAAAAGGTCATATTATAGTATGTCGTTCAAAAAAGGTCATATTATAGTATGTGGCTCAAAAAAGGTCATACTATAGTATGGCGCTCAAAAAAGGTCATATTATAATATAGTCATACTATAGTATGGCGCTCAAAAAAGGTCATACTATACTATGTCGCTCAAAAAAGGTCATATTATCGTATGCGGTTCAAAAAAGGTCATATTATAGTATGTGGCTCAAAAAAGGTCATATTATAGTATGTGGCTCAAAAAAGATCATATTATAGTATGTGGCTCAAAAAAGATCATACTATAGTATGTCGCTCAAAAAAGGTCGTACAACAGTATGTCACTCAAAAAAGGTCATATTATAGTATGTGGCTCAAAAAAGGTCATATTTTAGTGTGTCGCTCAAAAAAGGTCATACTATAGTATGTCGCTCAAAAAAGGTCATATTATAGAATGTGGCTCAAAAAAGGTCATATTATAGTATGCGGTTCAAAAAAGGTCATATTATAGTATGTGGCTCAAAAAAGGTCATACTATAGTATGGCGCTCAAAAAAGGTCATATTATAATATAGTCATACTATAGTATGTCGCTCAAAAAAGGTCATACTATACTATGTCGCTCAAAAAAGGTCATATTATCGTATGCGGTTCAAAAAAGGTCATATTATAGTATGTGGCTCAAAAAAGGTCATATTATAGTATGTGGCTCAAAAAAGATCATATTATAGTATGTGGCTCAAAAAAGATCATACTATAGTATGTCGCTCAAAAAAGGTCGTACAACAGTATGTCACTCAAAAAAGGTCATATTATAGTATGTGGCTCAAAAAAGGTCATATTTTAGTATGTCGCTCAAAAAAGGTCATACTATAGTATGTCGCTCAAAAAAGGTCATATTATAGAATGTGGCTCAAAAAAGGTAATACTATAGTATGTCGCTAAAAAAGGTCATATTATAGTATGTGGCTCAAAAAAGGTCATATTATCGTATGTGGTTCAAAAAAGGTCATACTATAGTATGTCGCTCAAAAAAGGTCATATTATAGTATGTCGTTCAAAAAAGGTCATATTATAGTATGTGGCTCAAAAAAGGTCATACTATAGTATGGCGCTCAAAAAAGGTCATATTATAATATAGTCATACTATAGTATGGCGCTCAAAAAAGGTCATACTATACTATGTCGCTCAAAAAAGGTCATATTATCGTATGCGGTTCAAAAAAGGTCATATTATAGTATGTGGCTCAAAAAAGGTCATATTATAGTATGTGGCTCAAAAAAGATCATATTATAGTATGTGGCTCAAAAAAGATCATACTATAGTATGTCGCTCAAAAAAGGTCGTACAACAGTATGTCACTCAAAAAAGGTCATATTATAGTATGTGGCTCAAAAAAGGTCATATTTTAGTATGTCGCTCAAAAAAGGTCATACTATAGTATGTCGCTCAAAAAAGGTCATATTATAGAATGTGGCTCAAAAAAGGTAATACTATAGTATGTCGCTAAAAAAGGTCATATTATAGTATGTGGCTCAAAAAAGGTCATATTATAGTATGTGGCTCAAAAAAGGTCATACTATAGTATGTCGCTCAAAAAATGTCATACTATAGTATGTCGCTGAAAAAAGATCATACTATACTATGTCGCTCAAAAAAGGTCATATTATAGTATGTGGCTCAAAAAAGGTCATATTGTAGTATGTGGCTCAAAAAAGGTCATATTATAGTATGTGGCTCAAAAAAGGTCATACTATAGTATGTCCCTCAAAAAAGGTCATATTATAGTATGTGGCTCAAAAAAGGTCATACTATACTATGTCGCTCAAAAAAGGTCATACTATACTATGTTGCTCAAAAAAGGTCAAATTATAGTATGTGGCTCAAAAAAGATCATACTATAGTATGTCGCTCAAAAAAGGTCGTACAACAGTATGTCGCTCAAAAAAGGTCATATTATAGTATGTGGCTCAAAAAAGGTCATAATATAGTATGTGGCTCAAAAAAGGTCATACTATAGTATGTCGCTCAAAAAAGGTCATACTATAGTATGTCGCTGAAAAAAGATCATATTGTAGTATGTCGCTCAAAAAAGGTCATATTATAGTATGTGGCTCAAAAAAGGTCATACTATACTATGTCGCTCAAAAAAGGTCATACTATACTATGTCGCTCAAAAAAGGTCATATTATAGGATGTCGCTCAAAAAAGGTCATACTATAATATGTCGCTCAAAAAAGGTCATACTATACTATGTCGCTCAAAAAAGGTCATATCTTATGTCGCTCAAAAAAGGTCACACTATACTATGTCGCTCAAAAAAGTTAATACTATAGTATGTCGCTGAAAAAAAGTCATACTATACTATGTCGCTGAAAAAAGGTCATACTATTATAGTATGTGGCTCAAAAAAGGTCATATTATAGTATGTGGCTCAAAAAAGATCATATTATAGTATGTGGCTCCAAAAAGATCATACTATAGTATGTCGCGCAAAAAAGGTCGTACAACAGTATGTCGCTCAAAAAAGGTCATATTATAGTATGTGGCTCAAAAAAGGTCATATTTTAGTTTGTCGCTCAAAAAAGGTCATATTATAGTATGTCGCTCAAAAAAGGTCATATTATAGTATGCGGCTCAAAAAAGGTCATATTATAATATGTCGCTCAAAAAAGGTCATACTATAGTATGTCGCTGAAAAAAGATCATAGTATAGTATGTTGCTCAAAAAAGGTCGGACAACAGTATGTCGCTCAAAAAAGGTCATATTATAGTATGTGACTCAAAAAAGGTCATATTGTAGTATGTCGCTCAAAAAAGGTCATATTATAGTATGTGGCTCAAAAAAAAGTCATACTATAGTATGTCGCTCAAAAAAGGTCATATTATAGTATGTGGCTCAAAAAAGGTCATATTATAGTATGTCGCTCAAAAAAGGTCATACTATACTATGTCGCTCAAAAAAGGTCATATTATCGTATGCGGTTCAAAAAAGGTCATATTATAGTATGTGGCTCAAAAAAGGTCATATTATAGTATGTGGCTCAAAAAAGATCATATTATAGTATGTGGCTCAAAAAAGATCATACTATAGTATGTCGCTCAAAAAAGGTCGTACAACAGTATGTCACTCAAAAAAGGTCATATTATAGTATGTGGCTCAAAAAAGGTCATATTTTAGTATGTCGCTCAAAAAAGGTCATACTATAGTATGTCGCTCAAAAAAGGTCATATTATAGAATGTGGCTCAAAAAAGGTAATACTATAGTATGTCGCTAAAAAAGGTCATATTATAGTATGTGGCTCAAAAAAGGTCATATTATAGTATGTGGCTCAAAAAAGGTCATACTATAGTATGTCGCTCAAAAAATGTCATACTATAGTATGTCGCTGAAAAAAAATCATACTATACTATGTCGCTCAAAAAAGGTCATATTATAGTATGTGGCTCAAAAAAGGTCATATTGTAGTATGTGGCTCAAAAAAGGTCATATTATAGTATGTGGCTCAAAAAAGGTCATACTATAGTATGTCCCTCAAAAAAGGTCATATTATAGTATGTGGCTCAAAAAAGGTCATACTATACTATGTCGCTCAAAAAAGGTCATACTATACTATGTTGCTCAAAAAAGGTCATATTATAGTATGTGGCTCAAAAAAGATCATACTATAGTATGTCGCTCAAAAAAGGTCGTACAACAGTATGTCGCTCAAAAAAGGTCATATTATAGTATGTGGCTCAAAAAAGGTCATAATATAGTATGTGGCTCAAAAAAGGTCATACTATAGTATGTCGCTCAAAAAAGGTCATACTATAGTATGTCGCTGAAAAAAGATCATATTGTAGTATGTCGCTCAAAAAAGGTCATATTATAGTATGTGGCTCAAAAAAGGTCATACTATACTATGTCGCTCAAAAAAGGTCATACTATACTATGTCGCTCAAAAAAGGTCATATTATAGAATGTGGCTCAAAAAAGGTAATACTATAGTATGTTGCTAAAAAAGGTCATATTATAGTATGTGGCTCAAAAAAGGTCATATTATAGTATGTGGCTCAAAAAAGGTCATACTATAGTATGTCGCTCAAAAAATGTCATACTATAGTATGTCGCTGAAAAAAGATCATACTATACTATGTCGCTCAAAAAAGGTCATATTATAGTATGTGGCTCAAAAAAGGTCATATTGTAGTATGTGGCTCAAAAAAGGTCATATTATAGTATGTGGCTCAAAAAAGGTCATACTATAGTATGTCCCTCAAAAAAGGTCATATTATAGTATGTGGCTCAAAAAAGGTCATACTATACTATGTCGCTCAAAAAAGGTCATACTATACTATGTTGCTCAAAAAAGGTCAAATTATAGTATGTGGCTCAAAAAAGATCATACTATAGTATGTCGCTCAAAAAAGGTCGTACAACAGTATGTCGCTCAAAAAAGGTCATATTATAGTATGTGGCTCAAAAAAGGTCATAATATAGTATGTGGCTCAAAAAAGGTCATACTATAGTATGTCGCTCAAAAAAGGTCATACTATAGTATGTCGCTGAAAAAAGATCATATTGTAGTATGTCGCTCAAAAAAGGTCATATTATAGTATGTGGCTCAAAAAAGGTCATACTATACTATGTCGCTCAAAAAAGGTCATACTATACTATGTCGCTCAAAAAAGGTCATATTATCGTATGTGGTTCAAAAAAGGTCATACTATAGTATGTCGCTCAAAAAAGGTCATATTATAGTATGTCGTTCAAAAAAGGTCATATTATAGTATGTGGCTCAAAAAAGGTCATACTATAGTATGGCGCTCAAAAAAGGTCATATTATAATATAGTCATACTATAGTATGGCGCTCAAAAAAGGTCATACTATACTATGTCGCTCAAAAAAGGTCATATTATCGTATGCGGTTCAAAAAAGGTCATATTATAGTATGTGGCTCAAAAAAGGTCATATTATAGTATGTGGCTCAAAAAAGATCATATTATAGTATGTGGCTCAAAAAAGATCATACTATAGTATGTCGCTCAAAAAAGGTCGTACAACAGTATGTCACTCAAAAAAGGTCATATTATAGTATGTGGCTCAAAAAAGGTCATATTTTAGTGTGTCGCTCAAAAAAGGTCATACTATAGTATGTCGCTCAAAAAAGGTCATATTATAGAATGTGGCTCAAAAAAGGTCATATTATAGTATGCGGTTCAAAAAAGGTCATATTATAGTATGTGGCTCAAAAAAGGTCATACTATAGTATGGCGCTCAAAAAAGGTCATATTATAATATAGTCATACTATAGTATGTCGCTCAAAAAAGGTCATACTATACTATGTCGCTCAAAAAAGGTCATATTATCGTATGCGGTTCAAAAAAGGTCATATTATAGTATGTGGCTCAAAAAAGGTCATATTATAGTATGTGGCTCAAAAAAGATCATATTATAGTATGTGGCTCAAAAAAGATCATACTATAGTATGTCGCTCAAAAAAGGTCGTACAACAGTATGTCACTCAAAAAAGGTCATATTATAGTATGTGGCTCAAAAAAGGTCATATTTTAGTATGTCGCTCAAAAAAGGTCATACTATAGTATGTCGCTCAAAAAAGGTCATATTATAGAATGTGGCTCAAAAAAGGTAATACTATAGTATGTCGCTCAAAAAAGGTCATATTATAGTATGTTGTTCAAAAAAGGTCATATTATAGTATGTGGCTCAAAAAAGGTCATACTATAGTATGGCGCTCAAAAAAGGTCATATTATAATATAGTCATACTATAGTATGGCGCTCAAAAAAGGTCATACTATACTATGTCGCTCAAAAAAGGTCATATTATCGTATGCGGTTCAAAAAAGGTCATATTATAGTATGTGGCTCAAAAAAGGTCATATTATAGTATGTGGCTCAAAAAAGATCATATTATAGTATGTGGCTCAAAAAAGATCATACTATAGTATGTCGCTCAAAAAAGGTCGTACAACAGTATGTCACTCAAAAAAGGTCATATTATAGTATGTGGCTCAAAAAAGGTCATATTTTAGTATGTCGCTCAAAAAAGGTCATACTATAGTATGTCGCTCAAAAAAGGTCATATTATAGAATGTGGCTCAAAAAAGGTCATATTATAGTATGTCGTTCAAAAAAGGTCATATTATAGTATGTGGCTCAAAAAAGGTCATACTATAGTATGGCGCTCAAAAAAGGTCATATTATAATATAGTCATACTATAGTATGTCGCTCAAAAAAGGTCATACTATACTATGTCGCTCAAAAAAGGTCATATTATCGTATGCGGTTCAAAAAAGGTCATATTATAGTATGTGGCTCAAAAAAGGTCATATTATAGTATGTGGCTCAAAAAAGATCATATTATAGTATGTGGCTCAAAAAAGATCATACTATAGTATGTCGCTCAAAAAAGGTCGTACAACAGTATGTCACTCAAAAAAGGTCATATTATAGTATGTGGCTCAAAAAAGGTCATATTTTAGTATGTCGCTCAAAAAAGGTCATACTATAGTATGTCGCTCAAAAAAGGTCATATTATAGAATGTGGCTCAAAAAAGGTAATACTATAGTATGTCGCTAAAAAAGGTCATATTATAGTATGTGGCTCAAAAAAGGTCATATTATAGTATGTGGCTCAAAAAAGGTCATACTATAGTATGTCGCTCAAAAAATGTCATACTATAGTATGTCGCTGAAAAAAGATCATACTATACTATGTCGCTCAAAAAAGGTCATATTATAGTATGTGGCTCAAAAAAGGTCATATTGTAGTATGTGGCTCAAAAAAGGTCATATTATAGTATGTGGCTCAAAAAAGGTCATACTATAGTATGTCCCTCAAAAAAGGTCATATTATAGTATGTGGCTCAAAAAAGGTCATACTATACTATGTCGCTCAAAAAAGGTCATACTATACTATGTTGCTCAAAAAAGGTCAAATTATAGTATGTGGCTCAAAAAAGATCATACTATAGTATGTCGCTCAAAAAAGGTCGTACAACAGTATGTCGCTCAAAAAAGGTCATATTATAGTATGTGGCTCAAAAAAGGTCATAATATAGTATGTGGCTCAAAAAAGGTCATACTATAGTATGTCGCTCAAAAAAGGTCATACTATAGTATGTCGCTGAAAAAAGATCATATTGTAGTATGTCGCTCAAAAAAGGTCATATTATAGTATGTGGCTCAAAAAAGGTCATACTATACTATGTCGCTCAAAAAAGGTCATACTATACTATGTCGCTCAAAAAAGGTCATATTATCGTATGTGGTTCAAAAAAGGTCATACTATAGTATGTCGCTCAAAAAAGGTCATATTATAGTATGTCGTTCAAAAAAGGTCATATTATAGTATGTGGCTCAAAAAAGGTCATACTATAGTATGGCGCTCAAAAAAGGTCATATTATAATATAGTCATACTATAGTATGTCGCTCAAAAAAGGTCATACTATAGTATGTCGCTCAAAAGAGGTCATACTATAGTATGTCGCTCAAAAAAGGTCATACTATACTATGTCGCTCAAAAAAGGTCATACTATACTATGTCGCTCAAAAGAGGTCATACTATTATATGTCGCTTAAAAAAGGTCATACTATACTATGTCGCTCAAAAAAGGTCATACTATACTATGTTGCTCAAAAAAGGTCATATTATAGTATGTGGTTCAAAAAAGGTCATATTATAGTATGTCGCTCAAAAAAGGTCATATTATAGTATGTGGCTCAAAAAAGGTCATACTATAGTATGTCCCTCAAAAAAGGTCATATTATAGTATGTGGCTCAAAAAAGGTCATACTATACTATGTCGCTCAAAAAAGGTCATACTATACTATGTTGCTCAAAAAAGGTCATACTATAGGATGTCGCTCAAAAAAGGTCATACTATAATATGTCGCTCAAAAAAGGTCATACTATACTATGTCGCTCAAAAAAGGTCATATCTTATGTCGCTCAAAAAAGGTCACACTATACTATGTCGCTCAAAAAAGTTAATACTATAGTATGTCGCTGAAAAAAAGTCATACTATACTATGTCGCTGAAAAAAGGTCATACTATTATAGTATGTGGCTCAAAAAAGGTCATACTATACTATGTCGCTCAAAAAAGGTCATATTATAGTATGTGGCTCAAAAAAGGTCATATTATAGTATGTGGCTCAAAAAAGATCATATTATAGTATGTGGCTCCAAAAAGATCATACTATAGTATGTCGCGCAAAAAAGGTCGTACAACAGTATGTCGCTCAAAAAAGGTCATATTATAGTATGTGGCTCAAAAAAGGTCATATTTTAGTTTGTCGCTCAAAAAAGGTCATATTATAGTATGTCGCTCAAAAAAGGTCATATTATAGTATGCGGCTCAAAAAAGGTCATATTATAATATGTCGCTCAAAAAAGGTCATACTATAGTATGTCGCTGAAAAAAGATCATAGTATAGTATGTTGCTCAAAAAAGGTCGGACAACAGTATGTCGCTCAAAAAAGGTCATATTATAGTATGTGACTCAAAAAAGGTCATATTATAGTATGTGACTCAAAAAAGGTCATATTGTAGTATGTCGCTCAAAAAAGGTCATATTATAGTATGTGGCTCAAAAAAAAGTCATACTATAGTATGTCGCTCAAAAAAGGTCATATTATAGTATGTGGCTCAAAAAAGGTCATATTATAGTATGTCGCTCAAAAAAGGTCATACTATACTATGTCGCTCAAAAAAGGTCATATTATCGTATGCGGTTCAAAAAAGGTCATATTATAGTATGTGGCTCAAAAAAGGTCATATTATAGTATGTGGCTCAAAAAAGATCATATTATAGTATGTGGCTCAAAAAAGGTCATATTATAGTATGTGGCTCAAAAAAGATCATATTATAGTATGTGGCTCAAAAAAGATCATACTATAGTATGTCGCTCAAAAAAGGTCGTACAACAGTATGTCACTCAAAAAAGGTCATATTAGAGTATGTGGCTCAAAAAAGGTCATATTTTAGTATGTCGCTCAAAAAAGGTCATACTATAGTATGTCGCTCAAAAAAGGTCATATTATAGAATGTGGCTCAAAAAAGGTAATACTATAGTATGTCGCTAAAAAAGGTCATATTATAGTATGTGGCGCAAAAAAGGTCATATTATAGTATGTGGCTCAAAAAAGGTCATACTATAGTATGTCGCTCAAAAAATGTCATACTATAGTATGTCGCTGAAAAAAGATCATACTATACTATGTCGCTCAAAAAAGGTCATATTATAGTATGTGGCTCAAAAAAGGTCATATTTTAGTTTGTCGCTCAAAAAAGGTCATATTATAGTATGTCGCTCAAAAAAGGTCATATTATAGTATGTGGCTCAAAAAAGGTCATATTATAGTATGTTGCTCAAAAAAGGTCATACTATAGTATGTCGCTGAAAAAAGATCATACTATAGTATGTTGCTCAAAAAAGGTCGGACAACAGTATGTCGCTCAAAAAAGGTCATATTATAGTATGTGACTCAAAAAAGGTCATATTGTAGTATGTCGCTCAAAAAAGGTCATATTATAGTATGTGGCTCAAAAAAGTCATACTATAGTATGTCGCTCAAAAAAGTTCATATTATAGTATGTGGCTCAAAAAAGGTCATACTATACTATGTCGCTCAAAAAAGGTCATATTATCGTATGTGGTCAAAAAAGGTCATATTATAGTATGTGGCTCAAAAAAGCTCATATTATAGTATGTCGCTCAAAAAAGGTCATACTATACTATGTCGCTCAAAAAAGGTAATATTATCGTATGCGGTTCAAAAAAGGTCATATTATAGTATGTGGCTCAAAAAAGGTCATATTATAGTATGTGGCTCAAAAAAGATCATATTATAGTATGTGGCTCAAAAAAGATCATACTATAGTATGTCGCTCAAAAAAGGTCGTACAACAGTATGTCGCTCAAAAAAGGTCATATTATAGTATGTGGCTCAAAAAAGGTCATATTTTAGTATGTCGCTCAAAAAAGGTCATATTATAGTATGTCGCTCAAAAAAGGTCATATTATAGTATGTGGCTCAAAAAAGGTCATATTATAGTATGTGGCTCAAAAAAGGTCATACTATAGTATGTCGCTCAAAAAATGTCATACTATAGTTTGTCGCTGAAAAAAGATCATACTATACTATGTCGCTCAAAAAAGGTCATATTATAGTATGTGGCTCAAAAAAGGTCATATTGTAGTATGTGGCTCAAAAAAGGTCATATTATAGTATGTGGCTCAAAAAAGGTCATACTATAGTATGTCCCTCAAAAAAGGTCATATTATAGTATGTGGCTCAAAAAAGGTCATACTATACTATGTCGCTCAAAAAAGGTCATACTATACTATGTTGCTCAAAAAAGGTCATACTATAGGATGTCGCTCAAAAAAGGTCATACTATAATATGTCGCTCAAAAAAGGTCATACTATACTATGTCGCTCAAAAAAGGTCATATCTTATGTCGCTCAAAAAAGGTCACACTATACTATGTCGCTCAAACAAGTTAATACTATAGTATGTCGCTGAAAAAAAGTCATACTATACTATGTCGCTGAAAAAAGGTCATACTATTATAGTATGTGGCTCAAAAAAGGTCATACTATACTATGTCGCTCAAAAAAGGTCATATTATAGTATGTGGCTCAAAAAAGGTCATATTATAGTATGTGGCTCAAAAAAGATCATATTATAGTATGTGGCTCCAAAAAGATCATACTATAGTATGTCGCGCAAAAAAGGTCGTACAACAGTATGTCGCTCAAAAAAGGTCATATTATAGTATGTGGCTCAAAAAAGGTCATATTTTAGTTTGTCGCTCAAAAAAGGTCATATTATAGTATGTCGCTCAAAAAAGGTCATATTATAGTATGCGGCTCAAAAAAGGTCATATTATAATATGTCGCTCAAAAAAGGTCATACTATAGTATGTCGCTGAAAAAAGATCATAGTATAGTATGTTGCTCAAAAAAGGTCGGACAACAGTATGTCGCTCAAAAAAGGTCATATTATAGTATGTGACTCAAAAAAGGTCATATTGTAGTATGTCGCTCAAAAAAGGTCATATTATAGTATGTGGCTCAAAAAAAAGTCATACTATAGTATGTCGCTCAAAAAAGGTCATATTATAGTATGTGGCTCAAAAAAGGTCATATTATAGTATGTCGCTCAAAAAAGGTCATACTATACTATGTCGCTCAAAAAAGGTCATATTATCGTATGCGGTTCAAAAAAGGTCATATTATAGTATGTGGCTCAAAAAAGGTCATATTATAGTATGTGGCTCAAAAAAGATCATATTATAGTATGTGGCTCAAAAAAGATCATACTATAGTATGTCGCTCAAAAAAGGTCGTACAACAGTATGTCACTCAAAAAAGGTCATATTATAGTATGTGGCTCAAAAAAGGTAATATTTTAGTATGTCGCTCAAAAAAGGTCATACTATAGTATGTCGCTCAAAAAAGGTCATATTATAGAATGTGGCTCAAAAAAGGTAATACTATAGTATGTCGCTAAAAAAGGTCATATTATAGTATGTGGCTCAAAAAAGGTCATATTATAGTATGTGGCTCAAAAAAGGTCATACTATAGTATGTCGCTCAAAAAATGTCATACTATAGTATGTCGCTGAAAAAAGATCATACTATACTATGTCGCTCAAAAAAGGTCATATTATAGTATGTGGCTCAAAAAAGGTCATATTGTAGTATGTGGCTCAAAAAAGGTCATATTATAGTATGTGGCTCAAAAAAGGTCATACTATAGTATGTCCCTCAAAAAAGGTCATATTATAGTATGTGGCTCAAAAAAGGTCATACTATACTATGTCGCTCAAAAAAGGTCATACTATACTATGTTGCTCAAAAAAGGTCATATTATAGTATGTGGCTCAAAAAAGATCATACTATAGTATGTCGCTCAAAAAAGATCATACTATAGTATGTCGCTCAAAAAAGGTCGTACAACAGTATGTCGCTCAAAAAAGGTCATATTATAGTATGTGGCTCAAAAAAGGTCATAATATAGTATGTGGCTCAAAAAAGGTCATACTATAGTATGTCGCTCAAAAAAGGTCATACTATAGTATGTCGCTGAAAAAAGATCATATTGTAGTATGTCGCTCAAAAAAGGTCATATTATAGTATGTGGCTCAAAAAAGGTCATACTATACTATGTCGCTCAAAAAAGGTCATACTATACTATGTCGCTCAAAAAAGGTCATATTATCGTATGTGGTTCAAAAAAGGTCATACTATAGTATGTCGCTCAAAAAAGGTCATATTATAGTATGTCGTTCAAAAAAGGTCATATTATAGTATGTGGCTCAAAAAAGGTCATACTATAGTATGGCGCTCAAAAAAGGTCATATTATAATATAGTCATACTATAGTATGGCGCTCAAAAAAGGTCATACTATACTATGTCGCTCAAAAAAGGTCATATTATCGTATGCGGTTCAAAAAAGGTCATATTATAGTATGTGGCTCAAAAAAGGTCATATTATAGTATGTGGCTCAAAAAAGATCATATTATAGTATGTGGCTCAAAAAAGATCATACTATAGTATGTCGCTCAAAAAAGGTCGTACAACAGTATGTCACTCAAAAAAGGTCATATTATAGTATGTGGCTCAAAAAAGGTCATATTTTAGTATGTCGCTCAAAAAAGGTCATACTATAGTATGTCGCTCAAAAAAGGTCATATTATAGAATGTGGCTCAAAAAAGGTCATATTATAGTATGTCGTTCAAAAAAGGTCATATTATAGTATGTGGCTCAAAAAAGGTCATACTATAGTATGGCGCTCAAAAAAGGTCATATTATAATATAGTCATACTATAGTATGTCGCTCAAAAAAGGTCATACTATACTATGTCGCTCAAAAAAGGTCATATTATCGTATGCGGTTCAAAAAAGGTCATATTATAGTATGTGGCTCAAAAAAGGTCATATTATAGTATGTGGCTCAAAAAAGATCATATTATAGTATGTGGCTCAAAAAAGATCATACTATAGTATGTCGCTCAAAAAAGGTCGTACAACAGTATGTCACTCAAAAAAGGTCATATTATAGTATGTGGCTCAAAAAAGGTCATATTTTAGTATGTCGCTCAAAAAAGGTCATACTATAGTATGTCGCTCAAAAAAGGTCATATTATAGAATGTGGCTCAAAAAAGGTAATACTATAGTATGTCGCTAAAAAAGGTCATATTATAGTATGTGGCTCAAAAAAGGTCATATTATAGTATGTGGCTCAAAAAAGGTCATACTATAGTATGTCGCTCAAAAAATGTCATACTATAGTATGTCGCTGAAAAAAGATCATACTATACTATGTCGCTCAAAAAAGGTCATATTATAGTATGTGGCTCAAAAAAGGTCATATTGTAGTATGTGGCTCAAAAAAGGTCATATTATAGTATGTGGCTCAAAAAAGGTCATACTATAGTATGTCCCTCAAAAAAGGTCATATTATAGTATGTGGCTCAAAAAAGGTCATACTATACTATGTCGCTCAAAAAAGGTCATACTATACTATGTTGCTCAAAAAAGGTCAAATTATAGTATGTGGCTCAAAAAAGATCATACTATAGTATGTCGCTCAAAAAAGGTCGTACAACAGTATGTCGCTCAAAAAAGGTCATATTATAGTATGTGGCTCAAAAAAGGTCATAATATAGTATGTGGCTCAAAAAAGGTCATACTATAGTATGTCGCTCAAAAAAGGTCATACTATAGTATGTCGCTGAAAAAAGATCATATTGTAGTATGTCGCTCAAAAAAGGTCATATTATAGTATGTGGCTCAAAAAAGGTCATACTATACTATGTCGCTCAAAAAAGGTCATACTATACTATGTCGCTCAAAAAAGGTCATATTATCGTATGTGGTTCAAAAAAGGTCATACTATAGTATGTCGCTCAAAAAAGGTCATATTATAGTATGTCGTTCAAAAAAGGTCATATTATAGTATGTGGCTCAAAAAAGGTCATACTATAGTATGGCGCTCAAAAAAGGTCATATTATAATATAGTCATACTATAGTATGGCGCTCAAAAAAGGTCATACTATACTATGTCGCTCAAAAAAGGTCATATTATCGTATGCGGTTCAAAAAAGGTCATATTATAGTATGTGGCTCAAAAAAGGTCATATTATAGTATGTGGCTCAAAAAAGATCATATTATAGTATGTGGCTCAAAAAAGATCATACTATAGTATGTCGCTCAAAAAAGGTCGTACAACAGTATGTCACTCAAAAAAGGTCATATTATAGTATGTGGCTCAAAAAAGGTCATATTTTAGTGTGTCGCTCAAAAAAGGTCATACTATAGTATGTCGCTCAAAAAAGGTCATATTATAGAATGTGGCTCAAAAAAGGTCATATTATAGTATGCGGTTCAAAAAAGGTCATATTATAGTATGTGGCTCAAAAAAGGTCATACTATAGTATGGCGCTCAAAAAAGGTCATATTATAATATAGTCATACTATAGTATGTCGCTCAAAAAAGGTCATACTATACTATGTCGCTCAAAAAAGGTCATATTATAGTATGTGGCTCAAAAAAGATCATATTATAGTATGTGGCTCAAAAAAGATCATACTATAGTATGTCGCTCAAAAAAGGTCGTACAACAGTATGTCACTCAAAAAAGGTCATATTATAGTATGTGGCTCAAAAAAGGTCATATTTTAGTATGTCGCTCAAAAAAGGTCATACTATAGTATGTGGCTCAAAAAAGGTCATATTTTAGTATGTC
Source organism: Eupleurogrammus muticus (assembly GCA_036785175.1). Taxonomy (NCBI): domain Eukaryota; kingdom Metazoa; phylum Chordata; class Actinopteri; order Scombriformes; family Trichiuridae; genus Eupleurogrammus; species Eupleurogrammus muticus. Next base: position 313,319 of record JAYKQN010000059.1, on the reverse strand, counting down.
GCTCAAAAAAGGTCATACTATAGTATGTCGCTCAAAAAAGGTCATATTATAGAATGTGGCTCAAAAAAGGTAATACTATAGTATGTCGCTAAAAAAGGTCATATTATAGTATGTGGCTCAAAAAAGGTCATATTATAGTATGTGGCTCAAAAAAGGTCATAATATAGTATGTGGCTCAAAAAAGGTCATACTATAGTATGTCGCTCAAAAAAGGTCATACTATAGTATGTCGCTGAAAAAAGATCATATTGTAGTATGTCGCTCAAAAAAGGTCATATTATAGTATGTGGCTCAAAAAAGGTCATACTATACTATGTCGCTCAAAAAAGGTCATACTATACTATGTCGCTCAAAAAAGGTCATATTATCGTATGTGGTTCAAAAAAGGTCATACTATAGTATGTCGCTCAAAAAAGGTCATATTATAGTATGTCGTTCAAAAAAGGTCATATTATAGTATGTGGCTCAAAAAAGGTCATACTATAGTATGGCGCTCAAAAAAGGTCATATTATAATATAGTCATACTATAGTATGGCGCTCAAAAAAGGTCATACTATACTATGTCGCTCAAAAAAGGTCATATTATCGTATGCGGTTCAAAAAAGGTCATATTATAGTATGTGGCTCAAAAAAGGTCATATTATAGTATGTGGCTCAAAAAAGATCATATTATAGTATGTGGCTCAAAAAAGATCATACTATAGTATGTCGCTCAAAAAAGGTCGTACAACAGTATGTCACTCAAAAAAGGTCATATTATAGTATGTGGCTCAAAAAAGGTCATATTTTAGTATGTCGCTCAAAAAAGGTCATACTATAGTATGTCGCTCAAAAAAGGTCATATTATAGAATGTGGCTCAAAAAAGGTCATATTATAGTATGTCGTTCAAAAAAGGTCATATTATAGTATGTGGCTCAAAAAAGGTCATACTATAGTATGGCGCTCAAAAAAGGTCATATTATAATATAGTCATACTATAGTATGTCGCTCAAAAAAGGTCATACTATACTATGTCGCTCAAAAAAGGTCATATTATCGTATGCGGTTCAAAAAAGGTCATATTATAGTATGTGGCTCAAAAAAGGTCATATTATAGTATGTGGCTCAAAAAAGATCATATTATAGTATGTGGCTCAAAAAAGATCATACTATAGTATGTCGCTCAAAAAAGGTCGTACAACAGTATGTCACTCAAAAAAGGTCATATTATAGTATGTGGCTCAAAAAAGGTCATATTTTAGTATGTCGCTCAAAAAAGGTCATACTATAGTATGTCGCTCAAAAAAGGTCATATTATAGAATGTGGCTCAAAAAAGGTAATACTATAGTATGTCGCTAAAAAAGGTCATATTATAGTATGTGGCTCAAAAAAGGTCATATTATAGTATGTGGCTCAAAAAAGGTCATACTATAGTATGTCGCTCAAAAAATGTCATACTATAGTATGTCGCTGAAAAAAGATCATACTATACTATGTCGCTCAAAAAAGGTCATATTATAGTATGTGGCTCAAAAAAGGTCATATTGTAGTATGTGGCTCAAAAAAGGTCATATTATAGTATGTGGCTCAAAAAAGGTCATACTATAGTATGTCCCTCAAAAAAGGTCATATTATAGTATGTGGCTCAAAAAAGGTCATACTATACTATGTCGCTCAAAAAAGGTCATACTATACTATGTTGCTCAAAAAAGGTCAAATTATAGTATGTGGCTCAAAAAAGATCATACTATAGTATGTCGCTCAAAAAAGGTCGTACAACAGTATGTCGCTCAAAAAAGGTCATATTATAGTATGTGGCTCAAAAAAGGTCATAATATAGTATGTGGCTCAAAAAAGGTCATACTATAGTATGTCGCTCAAAAAAGGTCATACTATAGTATGTCGCTGAAAAAAGATCATATTGTAGTATGTCGCTCAAAAAAGGTCATATTATAGTATGTGGCTCAAAAAAGGTCATACTATACTATGTCGCTCAAAAAAGGTCATACTATACTATGTCGCTCAAAAAAGGTCATATTATCGTATGTGGTTCAAAAAAGGTCATACTATAGTATGTCGCTCAAAAAAGGTCATATTATAGTATGTCGTTCAAAAAAGGTCATATTATAGTATGTGGCTCAAAAAAGGTCATACTATAGTATGGCGCTCAAAAAAGGTCATATTATAATATAGTCATACTATAGTATGGCGCTCAAAAAAGGTCATACTATACTATGTCGCTCAAAAAAGGTCATATTATCGTATGCGGTTCAAAAAAGGTCATATTATAGTATGTGGCTCAAAAAAGGTCATATTATAGTATGTGGCTCAAAAAAGATCATATTATAGTATGTGGCTCAAAAAAGATCATACTATAGTATGTCGCTCAAAAAAGGTCGTACAACAGTATGTCACTCAAAAAAGGTCATATTATAGTATGTGGCTCAAAAAAGGTCATATTTTAGTGTGTCGCTCAAAAAAGGTCATACTATAGTATGTCGCTCAAAAAAGGTCATATTATAGAATGTGGCTCAAAAAAGGTCATATTATAGTATGCGGTTCAAAAAAGGTCATATTATAGTATGTGGCTCAAAAAAGGTCATACTATAGTATGGCGCTCAAAAAAGGTCATATTATAATATAGTCATACTATAGTATGTCGCTCAAAAAAGGTCATACTATACTATGTCGCTCAAAAAAGGTCATATTATAGTATGTGGCTCAAAAAAGATCATATTATAGTATGTGGCTCAAAAAAGATCATACTATAGTATGTCGCTCAAAAAAGGTCGTACAACAGTATGTCACTCAAAAAAGGTCATATTATAGTATGTGGCTCAAAAAAGGTCATATTTTAGTATGTCGCTCAAAAAAGGTCATACTATAGTATGTGGCTCAAAAAAGGTCATATTTTAGTATGTCGCTCAAAAAAGGTCATACTATAGTATGTCGCTCAAAAAAGGTCATATTATAGAATGTGGCTCAAAAAAGGTAATACTATAGTATGTCGCTAAAAAAGGTCATATTATAGTATGTGGCTCAAAAAAGGTCATATTATCGTATGTGGTTCAAAAAAGGTCATACTATAGTATGTCGCTCAAAAAAGGTCATATTATAGTATGTCGTTCAAAAAAGGTCATATTATAGTATGTGGCTCAAAAAAGGTCATACTATAGTATGGCGCTCAAAAAAGGTCATATTATAATATAGTCATACTATAGTATGGCGCTCAAAAAAGGTCATACTATACTATGTCGCTCAAAAAAGGTCATATTATCGTATGCGGTTCAAAAAAGGTCATATTATAGTATGTGGCTCAAAAAAGGTCATATTATAGTATGTGGCTCAAAAAAGATCATATTATAGTATGTGGCTCAAAAAAGATCATACTATAGTATGTCGCTCAAAAAAGGTCGTACAACAGTATGTCACTCAAAAAAGGTCATATTATAGTATGTGGCTCAAAAAAGGTCATATTTTAGTATGTCGCTCAAAAAAGGTCATACTATAGTATGTCGCTCAAAAAAGGTCATATTATAGAATGTGGCTCAAAAAAGGTAATACTATAGTATGTCGCTAAAAAAGGTCATATTATAGTATGTGGCTCAAAAAAGGTCATATTATAGTATGTGGCTCAAAAAAGGTCATATTTTAGTATGTCGCTCAAAAAAGGTCATACTATAGTATGTCGCTCAAAAAAGGTCATATTATAGAATGTGGCTCAAAAAAGGTCATATTATAGTATGTCGTTCAAAAAAGGTCATATTATAGTATGTGGCTCAAAAAAGGTCATACTATAGTATGGCGCTCAAAAAAGGTCATATTATAATATAGTCATACTATAGTATGTCGCTCAAAAAAGGTCATACTATACTATGTCGCTCAAAAAAGGTCATATTATCGTATGCGGTTCAAAAAAGGTCATATTATAGTATGTGGCTCAAAAAAGGTCATATTATAGTATGTGGCTCAAAAAAGATCATATTATAGTATGTGGCTCAAAAAAGATCATACTATAGTATGTCGCTCAAAAAAGGTCGTACAACAGTATGTCACTCAAAAAAGGTCATATTATAGTATGTGGCTCAAAAAAGGTCATATTTTAGTATGTCGCTCAAAAAAGGTCATACTATAGTATGTCGCTCAAAAAAGGTCATATTATAGAATGTGGCTCAAAAAAGGTAATACTATAGTATGTCGCTAAAAAAGGTCATATTATAGTATGTGGCTCAAAAAAGGTCATATTATAGTATGTGGCTCAAAAAAGGTCATACTATAGTATGTCGCTCAAAAAATGTCATACTATAGTATGTCGCTGAAAAAAGATCATACTATACTATGTCGCTCAAAAAAGGTCATATTATAGTATGTGGCTCAAAAAAGGTCATATTGTAGTATGTGGCTCAAAAAAGGTCATATTATAGTATGTGGCTCAAAAAAGGTCATACTATAGTATGTCCCTCAAAAAAGGTCATATTATAGTATGTGGCTCAAAAAAGGTCATACTATACTATGTCGCTCAAAAAAGGTCATACTATACTATGTTGCTCAAAAAAGGTCAAATTATAGTATGTGGCTCAAAAAAGATCATACTATAGTATGTCGCTCAAAAAAGGTCGTACAACAGTATGTCGCTCAAAAAAGGTCATATTATAGTATGTGGCTCAAAAAAGGTCATAATATAGTATGTGGCTCAAAAAAGGTCATACTATAGTATGTCGCTCAAAAAAGGTCATACTATAGTATGTCGCTGAAAAAAGATCATATTGTAGTATGTCGCTCAAAAAAGGTCATATTATAGTATGTGGCTCAAAAAAGGTCATACTATACTATGTCGCTCAAAAAAGGTCATACTATACTATGTCGCTCAAAAAAGGTCATATTATCGTATGTGGTTCAAAAAAGGTCATACTATAGTATGTCGCTCAAAAAAGGTCATATTATAGTATGTCGTTCAAAAAAGGTCATATTATAGTATGTGGCTCAAAAAAGGTCATACTATAGTATGGCGCTCAAAAAAGGTCATATTATAATATAGTCATACTATAGTATGGCGCTCAAAAAAGGTCATACTATACTATGTCGCTCAAAAAAGGTCATATTATCGTATGCGGTTCAAAAAAGGTCATATTATAGTATGTGGCTCAAAAAAGGTCATATTATAGTATGTGGCTCAAAAAAGATCATATTATAGTATGTGGCTCAAAAAAGATCATACTATAGTATGTCGCTCAAAAAAGGTCGTACAACAGTATGTCACTCAAAAAAGGTCATATTATAGTATGTGGCTCAAAAAAGGTCATATTTTAGTGTGTCGCTCAAAAAAGGTCATACTATAGTATGTCGCTCAAAAAAGGTCATATTATAGAATGTGGCTCAAAAAAGGTCATATTATAGTATGCGGTTCAAAAAAGGTCATATTATAGTATGTGGCTCAAAAAAGGTCATACTATAGTATGGCGCTCAAAAAAGGTCATATTATAATATAGTCATACTATAGTATGTCGCTCAAAAAAGGTCATACTATACTATGTCGCTCAAAAAAGGTCATATTATCGTATGCGGTTCAAAAAAGGTCATATTATAGTATGTGGCTCAAAAAAGGTCATATTATAGTATGTGGCTCAAAAAAGATCATATTATAGTATGTGGCTCAAAAAAGATCATACTATAGTATGTCGCTCAAAAAAGGTCGTACAACAGTATGTCACTCAAAAAAGGTCATATTATAGTATGTGGCTCAAAAAAGGTCATATTTTAGTATGTCGCTCAAAAAAGGTCATACTATAGTATGTCGCTCAAAAAAGGTCATATTATAGAATGTGGCTCAAAAAAGGTAATACTATAGTATGTCGCTAAAAAAGGTCATATTATAGTATGTGGCTCAAAAAAGGTCATATTATCGTATGTGGTTCAAAAAAGGTCATACTATAGTATGTCGCTCAAAAAAGGTCATATTATAGTATGTCGTTCAAAAAAGGTCATATTATAGTATGTGGCTCAAAAAAGGTCATACTATAGTATGGCGCTCAAAAAAGGTCATATTATAATATAGTCATACTATAGTATGGCGCTCAAAAAAGGTCATACTATACTATGTCGCTCAAAAAAGGTCATATTATCGTATGCGGTTCAAAAAAGGTCATATTATAGTATGTGGCTCAAAAAAGGTCATATTATAGTATGTGGCTCAAAAAAGATCATATTATAGTATGTGGCTCAAAAAAGATCATACTATAGTATGTCGCTCAAAAAAGGTCGTACAACAGTATGTCACTCAAAAAAGGTCATATTATAGTATGTGGCTCAAAAAAGGTCATATTTTAGTATGTCGCTCAAAAAAGGTCATACTATAGTATGTCGCTCAAAAAAGGTCATATTATAGAATGTGGCTCAAAAAAGGTAATACTATAGTATGTCGCTAAAAAAGGTCATATTATAGTATGTGGCTCAAAAAAGGTCATATTATAGTATGTGGCTCAAAAAAGGTCATACTATAGTATGTCGCTCAAAAAATGTCATACTATAGTATGTCGCTGAAAAAAGATCATACTATACTATGTCGCTCAAAAAAGGTCATATTATAGTATGTGGCTCAAAAAAGGTCATATTGTAGTATGTGGCTCAAAAAAGGTCATATTATAGTATGTGGCTCAAAAAAGGTCATACTATAGTATGTCCCTCAAAAAAGGTCATATTATAGTATGTGGCTCAAAAAAGGTCATACTATACTATGTCGCTCAAAAAAGGTCATACTATACTATGTTGCTCAAAAAAGGTCAAATTATAGTATGTGGCTCAAAAAAGATCATACTATAGTATGTCGCTCAAAAAAGGTCGTACAACAGTATGTCGCTCAAAAAAGGTCATATTATAGTATGTGGCTCAAAAAAGGTCATAATATAGTATGTGGCTCAAAAAAGGTCATACTATAGTATGTCGCTCAAAAAAGGTCATACTATAGTATGTCGCTGAAAAAAGATCATATTGTAGTATGTCGCTCAAAAAAGGTCATATTATAGTATGTGGCTCAAAAAAGGTCATACTATACTATGTCGCTCAAAAAAGGTCATACTATACTATGTCGCTCAAAAAAGGTCATATTATAGGATGTCGCTCAAAAAAGGTCATACTATAATATGTCGCTCAAAAAAGGTCATACTATACTATGTCGCTCAAAAAAGGTCATATCTTATGTCGCTCAAAAAAGGTCACACTATACTATGTCGCTCAAAAAAGTTAATACTATAGTATGTCGCTGAAAAAAAGTCATACTATACTATGTCGCTGAAAAAAGGTCATACTATTATAGTATGTGGCTCAAAAAAGGTCATATTATAGTATGTGGCTCAAAAAAGATCATATTATAGTATGTGGCTCCAAAAAGATCATACTATAGTATGTCGCGCAAAAAAGGTCGTACAACAGTATGTCGCTCAAAAAAGGTCATATTATAGTATGTGGCTCAAAAAAGGTCATATTTTAGTTTGTCGCTCAAAAAAGGTCATATTATAGTATGTCGCTCAAAAAAGGTCATATTATAGTATGCGGCTCAAAAAAGGTCATATTATAATATGTCGCTCAAAAAAGGTCATACTATAGTATGTCGCTGAAAAAAGATCATAGTATAGTATGTTGCTCAAAAAAGGTCGGACAACAGTATGTCGCTCAAAAAAGGTCATATTATAGTATGTGACTCAAAAAAGGTCATATTGTAGTATGTCGCTCAAAAAAGGTCATATTATAGTATGTGGCTCAAAAAAAAGTCATACTATAGTATGTCGCTCAAAAAAGGTCATATTATAGTATGTGGCTCAAAAAAGGTCATATTATAGTATGTCGCTCAAAAAAGGTCATACTATACTATGTCGCTCAAAAAAGGTCATATTATCGTATGCGGTTCAAAAAAGGTCATATTATAGTATGTGGCTCAAAAAAGGTCATATTATAGTATGTGGCTCAAAAAAGATCATATTATAGTATGTGGCTCAAAAAAGATCATACTATAGTATGTCGCTCAAAAAAGGTCGTACAACAGTATGTCACTCAAAAAAGGTCATATTATAGTATGTGGCTCAAAAAAGGTCATATTTTAGTATGTCGCTCAAAAAAGGTCATACTATAGTATGTCGCTCAAAAAAGGTCATATTATAGAATGTGGCTCAAAAAAGGTAATACTATAGTATGTCGCTAAAAAAGGTCATATTATAGTATGTGGCTCAAAAAAGGTCATATTATAGTATGTGGCTCAAAAAAGGTCATACTATAGTATGTCGCTCAAAAAATGTCATACTATAGTATGTCGCTGAAAAAAAATCATACTATACTATGTCGCTCAAAAAAGGTCATATTATAGTATGTGGCTCAAAAAAGGTCATATTGTAGTATGTGGCTCAAAAAAGGTCATATTATAGTATGTGGCTCAAAAAAGGTCATACTATAGTATGTCCCTCAAAAAAGGTCATATTATAGTATGTGGCTCAAAAAAGGTCATACTATACTATGTCGCTCAAAAAAGGTCATACTATACTATGTTGCTCAAAAAAGGTCATATTATAGTATGTGGCTCAAAAAAGATCATACTATAGTATGTCGCTCAAAAAAGGTCGTACAACAGTATGTCGCTCAAAAAAGGTCATATTATAGTATGTGGCTCAAAAAAGGTCATAATATAGTATGTGGCTCAAAAAAGGTCATACTATAGTATGTCGCTCAAAAAAGGTCATACTATAGTATGTCGCTGAAAAAAGATCATATTGTAGTATGTCGCTCAAAAAAGGTCATATTATAGTATGTGGCTCAAAAAAGGTCATACTATACTATGTCGCTCAAAAAAGGTCATACTATACTATGTCGCTCAAAAAAGGTCATATTATAGAATGTGGCTCAAAAAAGGTAATACTATAGTATGTTGCTAAAAAAGGTCATATTATAGTATGTGGCTCAAAAAAGGTCATATTATAGTATGTGGCTCAAAAAAGGTCATACTATAGTATGTCGCTCAAAAAATGTCATACTATAGTATGTCGCTGAAAAAAGATCATACTATACTATGTCGCTCAAAAAAGGTCATATTATAGTATGTGGCTCAAAAAAGGTCATATTGTAGTATGTGGCTCAAAAAAGGTCATATTATAGTATGTGGCTCAAAAAAGGTCATACTATAGTATGTCCCTCAAAAAAGGTCATATTATAGTATGTGGCTCAAAAAAGGTCATACTATACTATGTCGCTCAAAAAAGGTCATACTATACTATGTTGCTCAAAAAAGGTCAAATTATAGTATGTGGCTCAAAAAAGATCATACTATAGTATGTCGCTCAAAAAAGGTCGTACAACAGTATGTCGCTCAAAAAAGGTCATATTATAGTATGTGGCTCAAAAAAGGTCATAATATAGTATGTGGCTCAAAAAAGGTCATACTATAGTATGTCGCTCAAAAAAGGTCATACTATAGTATGTCGCTGAAAAAAGATCATATTGTAGTATGTCGCTCAAAAAAGGTCATATTATAGTATGTGGCTCAAAAAAGGTCATACTATACTATGTCGCTCAAAAAAGGTCATATTATCGTATGTGGTTCAAAAAAGGTCATACTATAGTATGTCGCTCAAAAAAGGTCATATTATAGTATGTCGTTCAAAAAAGGTCATATTATAGTATGTGGCTCAAAAAAGGTCATACTATAGTATGGCGCTCAAAAAAGGTCATATTATAATATAGTCATACTATAGTATGGCGCTCAAAAAAGGTCATACTATACTATGTCGCTCAAAAAAGGTCATATTATCGTATGCGGTTCAAAAAAGGTCATATTATAGTATGTGGCTCAAAAAAGGTCATATTATAGTATGTGGCTCAAAAAAGATCATATTATAGTATGTGGCTCAAAAAAGATCATACTATAGTATGTCGCTCAAAAAAGGTCGTACAACAGTATGTCACTCAAAAAAGGTCATATTATAGTATGTGGCTCAAAAAAGGTCATATTTTAGTGTGTCGCTCAAAAAAGGTCATACTATAGTATGTCGCTCAAAAAAGGTCATATTATAGAATGTGGCTCAAAAAAGGTCATATTATAGTATGCGGTTCAAAAAAGGTCATATTATAGTATGTGGCTCAAAAAAGGTCATACTATAGTATGGCGCTCAAAAAAGGTCATATTATAATATAGTCATACTATAGTATGTCGCTCAAAAAAGGTCATACTATACTATGTCGCTCAAAAAAGGTCATATTATCGTATGCGGTTCAAAAAAGGTCATATTATAGTATGTGGCTCAAAAAAGGTCATATTATAGTATGTGGCTCAAAAAAGATCATATTATAGTATGTGGCTCAAAAAAGATCATACTATAGTATGTCGCTCAAAAAAGGTCGTACAACAGTATGTCACTCAAAAAAGGTCATATTATAGTATGTGGCTCAAAAAAGGTCATATTTTAGTATGTCGCTCAAAAAAGGTCATACTATAGTATGTCGCTCAAAAAAGGTCATATTATAGAATGTGGCTCAAAAAAGGTAATACTATAGTATGTCGCTAAAAAAGGTCATACTATAGTATGGCGCTCAAAAAAGGTCATATTATCGTATGTGGTTCAAAAAAGGTCATACTATAGTATGTCGCTCAAAAAAGGTCATATTATAGTATGTCGTTCAAAAAAGGTCATATTATAGTATGTGGCTCAAAAAAGGTCATACTATAGTATGGCGCTCAAAAAAGGTCATATTATAATATAGTCATACTATAGTATGGCGCTCAAAAAAGGTCATACTATACTATGGCGCTCAAAAAAGGTCATATTATCGTATGCGGTTCAAAAAAGGTCATATTATAGTATGTGGCTCAAAAAAGGTCATATTATAGTATGTGGCTCAAAAAAGATCATATTATAGTATGTGGCTCAAAAAAGATCATACTATAGTATGTCGCTCAAAAAAGGTCGTACAACAGTATGTCACTCAAAAAAGGTCATATTATAGTATGTGGCTCAAAAAAGGTCATATTTTAGTATGTCGCTCAAAAAAGGTCATACTATAGTATGTCGCTCAAAAAAGGTCATATTATAGAATGTGGCTCAAAAAAGGTCATATTATAGTATGTCGTTCAAAAAAGGTCATATTATAGTATGTGGCTCAAAAAAGGTCATACTATAGTATGGCGCTCAAAAAAGGTCATATTATAATATAGTCATACTATAGTATGTCGCTCAAAAAAGGTCATACTATACTATGTCGCTCAAAAAAGGTCATATTATCGTATGCGGTTCAAAAAAGGTCATATTATAGTATGTGGCTCAAAAAAGGTCATATTATAGTATGTGGCTCAAAAAAGATCATATTATAGTATGTGGCTCAAAAAAGATCATACTATAGTATGTCGCTCAAAAAAGGTCGTACAACAGTATGTCACTCAAAAAAGGTCATATTATAGTATGTGGCTCAAAAAAGGTCATATTTTAGTATGTCGCTCAAAAAAGGTCATACTATAGTATGTCGCTCAAAAAAGGTCATATTATAGAATGTGGCTCAAAAAAGGTAATACTATAGTATGTCGCTAAAAAAGGTCATATTATAGTATGTGGCTCAAAAAAGGTCATATTATAGTATGTGGCTCAAAAAAGGTCATACTATAGTATGTCGCTCAAAAAATGTCATACTATAGTATGTCGCTAAAAAAAGATCATACTATACTATGTCGCTCAAAAAAGGTCATATTATAGTATGTGGCTCAAAAAAGGTCATATTGTAGTATGTGGCTCAAAAAAGGTCATATTATAGTATGTGGCTCAAAAAAGGTCATACTATAGTATGTCCCTCAAAAAAGGTCATATTATAGTATGTGGCTCAAAAAAGGTCATACTATACTATGTCGCTCAAAAAAGGTCATACTATACTATGTTGCTCAAAAAAGGTCATATTATAGTATGTGGCTCAAAAAAGATCATACTATAGTATGTCGCTCAAAAAAGGTCGTACAACAGTATGTCGCTCAAAAAAGGTCATATTATAGTATGTGGCTCAAAAAAGGTCATAATATAGTATGTGGCTCAAAAAAGGTCATACTATAGTATGTCGCTCAAAAAAGGTCATACTATAGTATGTCGCTGAAAAAAGATCATATTGTAGTATGTCGCTCAAAAAAGGTCATATTATAGTATGTGGCTCAAAAAAGGTCATACTATACTATGTCGCTCAAAAAAGGTCATACTATACTATGTCGCTCAAAAAAGGTCATATTATAGAATGTGGCTCAAAAAAGGTAATACTATAGTATGTCGCTAAAAAAGGTCATATTATAGTATGTGGCTCAAAAAAGGTCATATTATAGTATGTGGCTCAAAAAAGGTCATACTATAGTATGTCGCTCAAAAAAGGTCATACTATAGTATGTCGCTGAAAAAAGATCATACTATACTATGTCGCTCAAAAAAGGTCATATTATAGTATGTGGCTCAAAAAAGGTCATATTGTAGTATGTGGCTCAAAAAAGGTCATATTATAGTATGTGGCTCAAAAAAGGTCATACTATAGTATGTCCCTCAAAAAAGGTCATATTATAGTATGTGGCTCAAAAAAGGTCATACTATACTATGTCGCTCAAAAAAGGTCATACTATACTATGTTGCTCAAAAAAGGTCAAATTATAGTATGTGGCTCAAAAAAGATCATACTATAGTATGTCGCTCAAAAAAGGTCGTACAACAGTATGTCGCTCAAAAAAGGTCATATTATAGTATGTGGCTCAAAAAAGGTCATAATATAGTATGTGGCTCAAAAAAGGTCATACTATAGTATGTCGCTCAAAAAAGGTCATACTATAGTATGTCGCTGAAAAAAGATCATATTGTAGTATGTCGCTCAAAAAAGGTCATATTATAGTATGTGGCTCAAAAAAGGTCATACTATACTATGTCGCTCAAAAAAGGTCATACTATACTATGTCGCTCAAAAAAGGTCATATTATCGTATGTGGTTCAAAAAAGGTCATACTATAGTATGTCGCTCAAAAAAGGTCATATTATAGTATGTCGTTCAAAAAAGGTCATATTATAGTATGTGGCTCAAAAAAGGTCATACTATAGTATGGCGCTCAAAAAAGGTCATATTATAATATAGTCATACTATAGTATGGCGCTCAAAAAAGGTCATACTATACTATGTCGCTCAAAAAAGGTCATATTATCGTATGCGGTTCAAAAAAGGTCATATTATAGTATGTGGCTCAAAAAAGGTCATATTATAGTATGTGGCTCAAAAAAGATCATATTATAGTATGTGGCTCAAAAAAGATCATACTATAGTATGTCGCTCAAAAAAGGTCGTACAACAGTATGTCACTCAAAAAAGGTCATATTATAGTATGTGGCTCAAAAAAGGTCATATTTTAGTGTGTCGCTCAAAAAAGGTCATACTATAGTATGTCGCTCAAAAAAGGTCATATTATAGAATGTGGCTCAAAAAAGGTCATATTATAGTATGCGGTTCAAAAAAGGTCATATTATAGTATGTGGCTCAAAAAAGGTCATACTATAGTATGGCGCTCAAAAAAGGTCATATTATAATATAGTCATACTATAGTATGTCGCTCAAAAAAGGTCATACTATACTATGTCGCTCAAAAAAGGTCATATTATCGTATGCGGTTCAAAAAAGGTCATATTATAGTATGTGGCTCAAAAAAGGTCATATTATAGTATGTGGCTCAAAAAAGATCATATTATAGTATGTGGCTCAAAAAAGATCATACTATAGTATGTCGCTCAAAAAAGGTCGTACAACAGTATGTCACTCAAAAAAGGTCATATTACAGTATGTGGCTCAAAAAAGGTCATATTTTAGTATGTCGCTCAAAAAAGGTCATACTATAGTATGTCGCTCAAAAAAGGTCATATTATAGAATGTGGCTCAAAAAAGGTAATACTATAGTATGTCGCTCAAAAAAGGTCATATTATAGTATGTTGTTCAAAAAAGGTCATATTATAGTATGTGGCTCAAAAAAGGTCATACTATAGTATGGCGCTCAAAAAAGGTCATATTATAATATAGTCATACTATAGTATGGCGCTCAAAAAAGGTCATACTATACTATGTCGCTCAAAAAAGGTCATATTATCGTATGCGGTTCAAAAAAGGTCATATTATAGTATGTGGCTCAAAAAAGGTCATATTATAGTATGTGGCTCAAAAAAGATCATATTATAGTATGTGGCTCAAAAAAGATCATACTATAGTATGTCGCTCAAAAAAGGTCGTACAACAGTATGTCACTCAAAAAAGGTCATATTATAGTATGTGGCTCAAAAAAGGTCATATTTTAGTATGTCGCTCAAAAAAGGTCATACTATAGTATGTCGCTCAAAAAAGGTCATATTATAGAATGTGGCTCAAAAAAGGTCATATTATAGTATGTCGTTCAAAAAAGGTCATATTATAGTATGTGGCTCAAAAAAGGTCATACTATAGTATGGCGCTCAAAAAAGGTCATATTATAATATAGTCATACTATAGTATGTCGCTCAAAAAAGGTCATACTATACTATGTCGCTCAAAAAAGGTCATATTATCGTATGCGGTTCAAAAAAGGTCATATTATAGTATGTGGCTCAAAAAAGGTCATATTATAGTATGTGGCTCAAAAAAGATCATATTATAGTATGTGGCTCAAAAAAGATCATACTATAGTATGTCGCTCAAAAAAGGTCGTACAACAGTATGTCACTCAAAAAAGGTCATATTATAGTATGTGGCTCAAAAAAGGTCATATTTTAGTATGTCGCTCAAAAAAGGTCATACTATAGTATGTCGCTCAAAAAAGGTCATATTATAGAATGTGGCTCAAAAAAGGTAATACTATAGTATGTCGCTAAAAAAGGTCATATTATAGTATGTGGCTCAAAAAAGGTCATATTATAGTATGTGGCTCAAAAAAGGTCATACTATAGTATGTCGCTCAAAAAATGTCATACTATAGTATGTCGCTGAAAAAAGATCATACTATACTATGTCGCTCAAAAAAGGTCATATTATAGTATGTGGCTCAAAAAAGGTCATATTGTAGTATGTGGCTCAAAAAAGGTCATATTATAGTATGTGGCTCAAAAAAGGTCATACTATAGTATGTCCCTCAAAAAAGGTCATATTATAGTATGTGGCTCAAAAAAGGTCATACTATACTATGTCGCTCAAAAAAGGTCATACTATACTATGTTGCTCAAAAAAGGTCAAATTATAGTATGTGGCTCAAAAAAGATCATACTATAGTATGTCGCTCAAAAAAGGTCGTACAACAGTATGTCGCTCAAAAAAGGTCATATTATAGTATGTGGCTCAAAAAAGGTCATAATATAGTATGTGGCTCAAAAAAGGTCATACTATAGTATGTCGCTCAAAAAAGGTCATACTATAGTATGTCGCTGAAAAAAGATCATATTGTAGTATGTCGCTCAAAAAAGGTCATATTATAGTATGTGGCTCAAAAAAGGTCATACTATACTATGTCGCTCAAAAAAGGTCATACTATACTATGTCGCTCAAAAAAGGTCATATTATCGTATGTGGTTCAAAAAAGGTCATACTATAGTATGTCGCTCAAAAAAGGTCATATTATAGTATGTCGTTCAAAAAAGGTCATATTATAGTATGTGGCTCAAAAAAGGTCATACTATAGTATGGCGCTCAAAAAAGGTCATATTATAATATAGTCATACTATAGTATGTCGCTCAAAAAAGGTCATACTATAGTATGTCGCTCAAAAGAGGTCATACTATAGTATGTCGCTCAAAAAAGGTCATACTATACTATGTCGCTCAAAAAAGGTCATACTATACTATGTCGCTCAAAAGAGGTCATACTATTATATGTCGCTTAAAAAAGGTCATACTATACTATGTCGCTCAAAAAAGGTCATACTATACTATGTTGCTCAAAAAAGGTCATATTATAGTATGTGGTTCAAAAAAGGTCATATTATAGTATGTCGCTCAAAAAAGGTCATATTATAGTATGTGGCTCAAAAAAGGTCATACTATAGTATGTCGCTGAAAAAAGGTCATACTATACTATGTCGCTCAAAAAAGGTCATACTATACTATGTCGCTCAAAAAAGGTCATACTATAGTATGTCGCTCAAAAAAGGTCATACTATAATATGTCGCTCAAAAAAGGTCATACTACACTATGTCGCTCAAAAAAGTTCATACTATAGTATGTCGCTCAAAAAAGGTCATACTATAGTATGTGGCTGAAAAAAAGTCATACTATACTATGTCGCTCAAAAAAGGTCACACTATACTATGTCGCTCAAAAAAGTTCATACTATAGTATGTCGCTCAAAAAAGGTCATACTATAGTATGTGGCTCAAAAAAGGTCATACTATAGTATGTGGCTCAAAAAAGGTCATATTATTGTATGTGGTTCAAAAAAGGTCATACTATAGTATGTGGCTCAAAAAAGGTCATACTATAGTATGTGGCTGAAAAAAGGTCATAATATACTATGTGGCTCAAAAAAGGTCATATTATTGTATGTGGTTCAAAAAAGGTCATACTATAGTATGTGGCTCAAAAAAGGTCATATTATAGTATGTGGCTCAAAAAAGATCATATTATAGTATGTGGCTCAAAAAAGATCATACTATAGTATGTCGCTCAAAAAAGGTCGTACAACAGTATGTCGCTCAAAAAAGGTCATATTATAGTATGTGGCTCAAAAAAGGTCATAATATAGTATGTGGCTCAAAAAAGGTCATACTATAGTATGTCGCTCAAAAAAGGTCATATTATAGTATGTGGCTCAAAAAAGGTCATACTATACTATGTCGCTCAAAAAAGGTCATACTATACTATGTCGCTCAAAAAATGTCATACTATAGTATGTCGCTGAAAAAAGATCATACTATACTATGTCGCTCAAAAAAGGTCATATTATAGTATGTGGCTCAAAAAAGGTCATATTTTAGTTTGTCGCTCAAAAAAGGTCATATTATAGTATGTCGCTCAAAAAAGGTCATATTATAGTATGTGGCTCAAAAAAGGTCATATTATAGTATGTTGCTCAAAAAAGGTCATACTATAGTATGTCGCTGAAAAAAGATCATACTATAGTATGTTGCTCAAAAAAGGTCGGACAACAGTATGTCGCTCAAAAAAGGTCATATTATAGTATGTGACTCAAAAAAGGTCATATTGTAGTTTGTCGCTCAAAAAAGGTCATATTATAGTATGTGGCTCAAAAAAGTCATACTATAGTATGTCGCTCAAAAAAGTTCATATTATAGTATGTGGCTCAAAAAAGGTCATACTATACTATGTCGCTCAAAAAAGGTCATATTATCGTATGTGGTCAAAAAAGGTCATATTATAGTATGTGGCTCAAAAAAGCTCATATTATAGTATGTCGCTCAAAAAAGGTCATACTATACTATGTCGCTCAAAAAAGGTCATATTATCGTATGCGGTTCAAAAAAGGTCATATTATAGTATGTGGCTCAAAAAAGGTCATATTATAGTATGTGGCTCAAAAAAGATCATATTATATTATGTGGCTCAAAAAAGATCATACTATAGTATGTCGCTCAAAAAAGGTCGTACAACAGTATGTCGCTCAAAAAAGGTCATATTATAGTATGTGGCTCAAAAAAGGTCATATTTTAGTATGTCGCTCAAAAAAGGTCATATTATAGTATGTCGCTCAAAAAAGGTCATATTATAGTATGTGGCTCAAAAAAGGTCATATTATAGTATGTGGCTCAAAAAAGGTCATACTATAGTATGTCGCTCAAAAAATGTCATACTATAGTATGTCGCTGAAAAAAGATCATACTATACTATGTCGCTCAAAAAAGGTCATATTATAGTATGTGGCTCAAAAAAGGTCATATTGTAGTATGTGGCTCAAAAAAGGTCATATTATAGTATGTGGCTCAAAAAAGGTCATACTATAGTATGTCCCTCAAAAAAGGTCATATTATAGTATGTGGCTCAAAAAAGGTCATACTATACTATGTCGCTCAAAAAAGGTCATACTATACTATGTTGCTCAAAAAAGGTCATACTATAGGATGTCGCTCAAAAAAGGTCATACTATAATATGTCGCTCAAAAAAGGTCATACTATACTATGTCGCTCAAAAAAGGTCATATCTTATGTCGCTCAAAAAAGGTCACACTATACTATGTCGCTCAAAAAAGTTAATACTATAGTATGTCGCTGAAAAAAAGTCATACTATACTATGTCGCTGAAAAAAGGTCATACTATTATAGTATGTGGCTCAAAAAAGGTCATACTATACTATGTCGCTCAAAAAAGGTCATATTATAGTATGTGGCTCAAAAAAGGTCATATTATAGTATGTGGCTCAAAAAAGATCATATTATAGTATGTGGCTCCAAAAAGATCATACTATAGTATGTCGCGCAAAAAAGGTCGTACAACAGTATGTCGCTCAAAAAAGGTCATATTATAGTATGTGGCTCAAAAAAGGTCATATTTTAGTTTGTCGCTCAAAAAAGGTCATATTATAGTATGTCGCTCAAAAAAGGTCATATTATAGTATGCGGCTCAAAAAAGGTCATATTATAATATGTCGCTCAAAAAAGGTCATACTATAGTATGTCGCTGAAAAAAGATCATAGTATAGTATGTTGCTCAAAAAAGGTCGGACAACAGTATGTCGCTCAAAAAAGGTCATATTATAGTATGTGACTCAAAAAAGGTCATATTGTAGTATGTCGCTCAAAAAAGGTCATATTATAGTATGTGGCTCAAAAAAAAGTCATACTATAGTATGTCGCTCAAAAAAGGTCATATTATAGTATGTGGCTCAAAAAAGGTCATATTATAGTATGGCGCTCAAAAAAGGTCATACTATACTATGTCGCTCAAAAAAGGTCATATTATCGTATGCGGTTCAAAAAAGGTCATATTATAATATGTGGCTCAAAAAAGGTCATATTATAGTATGTGGCTCAAAAAAGATCATATTATAGTATGTGGCTCAAAAAAGATCATACTATAGTATGTCGCTCAAAAAAGGTCGTACAACAGTATGTCACTCAAAAAAGGTCATATTATAGTATGTGGCTCAAAAAAGGTCATATTTTAGTATGTCGCTCAAAAAAGGTCATACTATAGTATGTCGCTCAAAAAAGGTCATATTATAGAATGTGGCTCAAAAAAGGTAATACTATAGTATGTCGCTAAAAAAGGTCATATTATAGTATGTGGCTCAAAAAAGGTCATATTATAGTATGTGGCTCAAAAAAGGTCATACTATAGTATGTCGCTGAAAAAAGATCATACTATACTATGTCGCTCAAAAAAGGTCATATTATAGTATGTGGCTCAAAAAAGGTCATATTGTAGTATGTGGCTCAAAAAAGGTCATATTATAGTATGTGGCTCAAAAAAGGTCATACTATAGTATGTCCCTCAAAAAAGGTCATATTATAGTATGTGGCTCAAAAAAGGTCATACTATACTATGTCGCTCAAAAAAGGTCATACTATACTATGTTGCTCAAAAAAGGTCATATTATAGTATGTGGCTCAAAAAAGATCATACTATAGTATGTCGCTCAAAAAAGGTCGTACAACAGTATGTCGCTCAAAAAAGGTCATATTATAGTATGTGGCTCAAAAAAGGTCATAATATAGTATGTGGCTCAAAAAAGGTCATACTATAGTATGTCGCTCAAAAAAGGTCATACTATAGTATGTCGCTGAAAAAAGATCATATTGTAGTATGTCGCTCAAAAAAGGTCATATTATAGTATGTGGCTCAAAAAAGGTCATACTATACTATGTCGCTCAAAAAAGGTCATACTATACTATGTCGCTCAAAAAAGGTCATATTATCGTATGTGGTTCAAAAAAGGTCATACTATAGTATGTCGCTCAAAAAAGGTCATATTATAGTATGTCGTTCAAAAAAGGTCATATTATAGTATGTGGCTCAAAAAAGGTCATACTATAGTATGGCGCTCAAAAAAGGTCATATTATAATATAGTCATACTATAGTATGTCGCTCAAAAAAGGTCATACTATACTATGTCGCTCAAAAAAGGTCATATTATCGTATGCGGTTCAAAAAAGGTCATATTATAGTATGTGGCTCAAAAAAGGTCATATTATAGTATGTGGCTCAAAAAAGATCATATTATAGTATGTGGCTCAAAAAAGATCATACTATAGTATGTCGCTCAAAAAAGGTCGTACAACAGTATGTCACTCAAAAAAGGTCATATTATAGTATGTGGCTCAAAAAAGGTCATATTTTAGTATGTCGCTCAAAAAAGGTCATACTATAGTATGTCGCTCAAAAAAGGTCATATTATAGAATGTGGCTCAAAAAAGGTCATATTATAGTATGTCGTTCAAAAAAGGTCATATTATAGTATGTGGCTCAAAAAAGGTCATACTATAGTATGGCGCTCAAAAAAGGTCATATTATAATATAGTCATACTATAGTATGTCGCTCAAAAAAGGTCATACTATACTATGTCGCTCAAAAAAGGTCATATTATCGTATGCGGTTCAAAAAAGGTCATATTATAGTATGTGGCTCAAAAAAGGTCATATTATAGTATGTGGCTCAAAAAAGATCATATTATAGTATGTGGCTCAAAAAAGATCATACTATAGTATGTCGCTCAAAAAAGGTCGTACAACAGTATGTCACTCAAAAAAGGTCATATTATAGTATGTGGCTCAAAAAAGGTCATATTTTAGTATGTCGCTCAAAAAAGGTCATACTATAGTATGTCGCTCAAAAAAGGTCATATTATAGAATGTGGCTCAAAAAAGGTAATACTATAGTATGTCGCTAAAAAAGGTCATATTATAGTATGTGGCTCAAAAAAGGTCATATTATAGTATGTGGCTCAAAAAAGGTCATACTATAGTATGTCGCTCAAAAAATGTCATACTATAGTATGTCGCTGAAAAAAGATCATACTATACTATGTCGCTCAAAAAAGGTCATATTATAGTATGTGGCTCAAAAAAGGTCATATTGTAGTATGTGGCTCAAAAAAGGTCATATTATAGTATGTGGCTCAAAAAAGGTCATACTATAGTATGTCCCTCAAAAAAGGTCATATTATAGTATGTCCCTCAAAAAAGGTCATACTATACTATGTCGCTCAAAAAAGGTCATACTATACTATGTTGCTCAAAAAAGGTCAAATTATAGTATGTGGCTCAAAAAAGATCATACTATAGTATGTCGCTCAAAAAAGGTCGTACAACAGTATGTCGCTCAAAAAAGGTCATATTATAGTATGTGGCTCAAAAAAGGTCATAATATAGTATGTGGCTCAAAAAAGGTCATACTATAGTATGTCGCTCAAAAAAGGTCATACTATAGTATGTCGCTGAAAAAAGATCATATTGTAGTATGTCGCTCAAAAAAGGTCATATTATAGTATGTGGCTCAAAAAAGGTCATACTATACTATGTGGCTCAAAAAAGGTCATACTATACTATGTCGCTCAAAAAAGGTCATATTATAGGATGTCGCTCAAAAAAGGTCATACTATAATATGTCGCTCAAAAAAGGTCATACTATACTATGTCGCTCAAAAAAGGTCATATCTTATGTCGCTCAAAAAAGGTCACACTATACTATGTCGCTCAAAAAAGTTAATACTATAGTATGTCGCTGAAAAAAAGTCATACTATACTATGTCGCTGAAAAAAGGTCATACTATTATAGTATGTGGCTCAAAAAAGGTCATACTATACTATGTCGCTCAAAAAAGGTCATATTATAGTATGTGGCTCAAAAAAGGTCATATTATAGTATGTGGCTCAAAAAAGATCATATTATAGTATGTGGCTCCAAAAAGATCATACTATAGTATGTCGCGCAAAAAAGGTCGTACAACAGTATGTCGCTCAAAAAAGGTCATATTATAGTATGTGGCTCAAAAAAGGTCATATTTTAGTTTGTCGCTCAAAAAAGGTCATATTATAGTATGTCGCTCAATAAAGGTCATATTATAGTATGTGGCTCAAAAAAGGTCATATTATAATATGTCGCTCAAAAAAGGTCATACTATAGTATGTCGCTGAAAAAAGACCATAGTATAGTATGTTGCTCAAAAAAGGTCGGACAACAGTATGTCGCTCAAAAAAGGTCATACTATACTATGTCGCTCAAAAAAGGTCATATTATCGTATGCGGTTCAAAAAAGGTCATATTATAGTATGTGGCTCAAAAAAGGTCATATTATAGTATGTGGCTCAAAAAAGATCATATTATAGTATGTGGCTCAAAAAAGATCATACTATAGTATGTCGCTCAAAAAAGGTCGTACAACAGTATGTCACTCAAAAAAGGTCATATTATAGTATGTGGCTCAAAAAAGGTCATATTTTAGTATGTCGCTCAAAAAAGGTCATACTATAGTATGTCGCTCAAAAAAGGTCATATTATAGAATGTGGCTCAAAAAAGGTAATACTATAGTATGTCGCTAAAAAAGGTCATATTATAGTATGTGGCTCAAAAAAGGTCATATTATAGTATGTGGCTCAAAAAAGGTCATACTATAGTATGTCGCTCAAAAAATGTCATACTATAGTATGTCGCTGAAAAAAGATCATACTATACTATGTCGCTCAAAAAAGGTCATATTATAGTATGTGGCTCAAAAAAGGTCATATTGTAGTATGTGGCTCAAAAAAGGTCATATTATAGTATGTGGCTCAAAAAAGGTCATATTGTAGTATGTGGCTCAAAAAAGGTCATATTATAGTATGTGGCTCAAAAAAGGTCATACTATACTATGTCGCTCAAAAAAGGTCATACTATACTATGTTGCTCAAAAAAGGTCATATTATAGTATGTGGCTCAAAAAAGATCATACTATAGTATGTCGCTCAAAAAAGGTCGTACAACAGTATGTCGCTCAAAAAAGGTCATATTATAGTATGTGGCTCAAAAAAGGTCATAATATAGTATGTGGCTCAAAAAAGGTCATACTATAGTATGTCGCTCAAAAAAGGTCATACTATAGTATGTCGCTGAAAAAAAGATCATATTGTAGTATGTCGCTCAAAAAAGGTCATATTATAGTATGTGGCTCAAAAAAGGTCATACTATACTATGTCGCTCAAAAAAGGTCATACTATACTATGTCGCTCAAAAAAGGTCATATTATCGTATGTGGTTCAAAAAAGGTCATACTATAGTATGTCGCTCAAAAAAGGTCATATTATAGTATGTCGTTCAAAAAAGGTCATATTATAGTATGTGGCTCAAAAAAGGTCATACTATAGTATGGCGCTCAAAAAAGGTCATATTATAATATAGTCATACTATAGTATGTCGCTCAAAAAAGGTCATACTATACTATGTCGCTCAAAAAAGGTCATATTATCGTATGCGGTTCAAAAAAGGTCATATTATAGTATGTGGCTCAAAAAAGGTCATATTATAGTATGTGGCTCAAAAAAGATCATATTATAGTATGTGGCTCAAAAAAGATCATACTATAGTATGTCGCTCAAAAAAGGTCGTACAACAGTATGTCACTCAAAAAAGGTCATATTATAGTATGTGGCTCAAAAAAGGTCATATTTTAGTATGTCGCTCAAAAAAGGTCATACTATAGTATGTCGCTCAAAAAAGGTCATATTATAGAATGTGGCTCAAAAAAGGTAATACTATAGTATGTCGCTAAAAAAGGTCATATTATAGTATGTGGCTCAAAAAAGGTCATATTATAGTATGTGGCTCAAAAAAGGTCATACTATAGTATGTCGCTCAAAAAATGTCATACTATAGTATGTCGCTGAAAAAAGATCATACTATACTATGTCGCTCAAAAAAGGTCATATTATAGTATGTGGCTCAAAAAAGGTCATATTGTAGTATGTGGCTCAAAAAAGGTCATATTATAGTATGTGGCTCAAAAAAGGTCATACTATAGTATGTCCCTCAAAAAAGGTCATATTATAGTATGTGGCTCAAAAAAGGTCATACTATACTATGTCGCTCAAAAAAGGTCATACTATACTATGTTGCTCAAAAAAGGTC
Organism: Eupleurogrammus muticus; assembly: GCA_036785175.1. Classification (NCBI taxonomy): domain Eukaryota; kingdom Metazoa; phylum Chordata; class Actinopteri; order Scombriformes; family Trichiuridae; genus Eupleurogrammus; species Eupleurogrammus muticus. The sequence continues at coordinate 289,292 of JAYKQN010000059.1, read as the reverse complement.
AAATTATAGTATGTGGCTCAAAAAAGATCATACTATAGTATGTCGCTCAAAAAAGGTCGTACAACAGTATGTCGCTCAAAAAAGGTCATACTATAGTATGTCGCTGAAAAAAGATCATATTGTAGTATGTCGCTCAAAAAAGGTCATATTATAGTATGTGGCTCAAAAAAGGTCATACTATACTATGTCGCTCAAAAAAGGTCATACTATACTATGTCGCTCAAAAAAGGTCATATTATTGTATGTGGTTCAAAAAAGGTCATACTATAGTATGTCGCTCAAAAAAGGTCATATTATAGTATGTCGTTCAAAAAAGGTCATATTATAGTATGTGGCTCAAAAAAGGTCATACTATAGTATGGCGCTCAAAAAAGGTCATATTATAATATAGTCATACTATAGTATGTCGCTCAAAAAAGGTCATACTATAGTATGTCGCTCAAAAGAGGTCATACTATAGTATGTCGCTCAAAAAAGGTCATACTATACTATGTCGCTCAAAAAAGGTCATACTATACTATGTCGCTCAAAAGAGGTCATACTATTATATGTCGCTTAAAAAAGGTCATACTATACTATGTCGCTCAAAAAAGGTCATACTATACTATGTTGCTCAAAAAAGGTCATATTATAGTATGTGGTTCAAAAAAGGTCATATTATAGTATGTCGCTCAAAAAAGGTCATATTATAGTATGTGGCTCAAAAAAGGTCATACTATAGTATGTCGCTGAAAAAAGGTCATACTATACTATGTCGCTCAAAAAAGGTCATACTATACTATGTCGCTCAAAAAAGGTCATACTATAGTATGTCGCTCAAAAAAGGTCATACTATAATATGTCGCTCAAAAAAGGTCATACTACACTATGTCGCTCAAAAAAGTTCATACTATAGTATGTCGCTCAAAAAAGGTCATACTATAGTATGTGGCTGAAAAAAAGTCATACTATACTATGTCGCTCAAAAAAGGTCACACTATACTATGTCGCTCAAAAAAGTTCATACTATAGTATGTCGCTCAAAAAAGGTCATACTATAGTATGTGGCTCAAAAAAGGTCATACTATAGTATGTGGCTCAAAAAAGGTCATATTATTGTATGTGGTTCAAAAAAGGTCATACTATAGTATGTGGCTCAAAAAAGGTCATACTATAGTATGTGGCTGAAAAAAGGTCATAATATACTATGTGGCTCAAAAAAGGTCATATTATTGTATGTGGTTCAAAAAAGGTCATACTATAGTATGTGGCTCAAAAAAGGTCATATTATAGTATGTGGCTCAAAAAAGATCATATTATAGTATGTGGCTCAAAAAAGATCATACTATAGTATGTCGCTCAAAAAAGGTCGTACAACAGTATGTCGCTCAAAAAAGGTCATATTATAGTATGTGGCTCAAAAAAGGTCATAATATAGTATGTGGCTCAAAAAAGGTCATACTATAGTATGTCGCTCAAAAAAGGTCATATTATAGTATGTGGCTCAAAAAAGGTCATACTATACTATGTCGCTCAAAAAAGGTCATACTATACTATGTCGCTCAAAAAAGGTCATATTATCGTATGTGGTTCAAAAAAGGTCATACTATAGTATGTCGCTCAAAAAAGGTCATATTATAGTATGTCGCTCAAAAAAGGTCATATTATAGTATGTGGCTCAAAAAAGGTCATACTATAGTATGGCGCTCAAAAAAGGTCATACTATAATATAGTCATACTATACTATGTCGCTCAAAAAAGGTCATACTATAGTATGTCGCTCAAAAGAGGTCATACTATAGTATGTCGCTCAAAAAAGGTCATACTATACTATGTCGCTCAAAAAAGGTCATACTATACTATGTCGCTCAAAAGAAGTCATACTATTATATGTCGCTTAAAAAAGGTCATACTATACTATGTCGCTGAAAAAAGGTCATACTATACTATGTCGCTCAAAAAAGGTCATACTATACTATGTCGCTCAAAAAAGGTCATACTATAGTATGTCGCTCAAAAAAGGTCATATTATAGAATGTGGCTCAAAAAAGGTCATATTATAGTATGTCGTTCAAAAAAGGTCATATTATAGTATGTGGCTCAAAAAAGGTCATACTATAGTATGTCGCTCAAAAAAGGTCATACTATACTATGTCGCTCAAAAAAGGTCATATTATCGTATGCGGTTCAAAAAAGGTCATATTATAGTATGTGGCTCAAAAAAGGTCATATTATAGTATGTGGCTCAAAAAAGATCATATTATAGTATGTGGCTCAAAAAAGGTCATACTATAGTATGTCGCTCAAAAAAGGTCATACTATAATATAGTCATACTATACTATGTCGCTCAAAAAAGGTCATACTATAGGATGTCGCTCAAAAAAGGTCATACTATAATATGTCGCTCAAAAAAGGTCATACTATACTATGTCGCTCAAAAAAGGTCATATTATCGTATGTCGCTCAAAAAAGGTCACACTATACTATGTCGCTCAAAAAAGTTCATACTATAGTATGTCGCTCAAGAAAGGTCATACTATAGTATGTCGCTGAAAAAAAGTCATACTATACTATGTCGCTGAAAAAAGGTCATACTATTATAGTATGTGGCTCAAAAAAGGTCATACTATACTATGTCGCTCAAAAAAGGTCATATTATCGTATGTGGTTCAAAAAAGGTCATATTATAGTATGTGGCTCAAAAAAGATCATACTATAGTATGTCGCTCAAAAAAGGTCGTACAACAGTATGTCGCTCAAAAAAGGTCATATTATAGTATGTGGCTCAAAAAAGGTCATATTTTAGTTTGTCGCTCAAAAAAGGTCATATTATAGTATGTCGCTCAAAAAAGGTCATATTATAGTATGTGGCTCAAAAAAGGTCATATTATAGTATGTTGCTCCAAAAAGGTCATACTATAGTATGTCGCTCAAAAAAGGTCATACTATACTATGTCGCTCAAAAAAGGTCATACTATACTATGTCGCTCAAAAAAGGTCATACTATACTATGTCGCTCAAAAAAGGTCATACTATAGTATGTCGCTCAAAAAAGGTCATACTATAATATAGTCATACTATACTATGTCGCTCAAAAAAGGTCATACTATAGGATGTCGCTCAAAAAAGGTCATACTATTATAGTATGTGGCTCAAAAAAGGTCATACTATACTATGTCGCTCAAAAAAGGTCATATTATCGTATGTGGTTCAAAAAAGGTCATATTATAGTATGTCGCTCAAAAAAGGTCGTACAACAGTATGTCGCTCAAAAAAGGTCATATTATAGTATGTGGCTCAAAAAAGGTCATATTTTAGTTTGTCGATCAAAAAAGGTCATACTATAGTATGTCGCTGAAAAAAGATCATACTATAGTATGTTGCTCAAAAAAGGTCGGACAACAGTATGTCGCTCAAAAAAGGTCATATTATAGTATGTGACTCAAAAAAGGTCATATTGTAGTATGTCGCTCAAAAAAGGTCATATTATAGTATGTGGCTCAAAAAAGTCATACTATAGTATGTCGCTCAAAAAAGTTCATATTATAGTATGTGGCTCAAAAAAGGTCATACTATACTATGTCGCTCAAAAAAAGGTCATATTATCGTATGTGGTCAAAAAAGGTCATATTATAGTATGTGGCTCAAAAAAGCTCATATTATAGTATGTCGCTCAAAAAAGGTCATACTATACTATGTCGCTCAAAAAAGGTCATATTATCGTATGCGGTTCAAAAAAGGTCATATTATAGTATGTGGCTCAAAAAAGGTCATATTATAGTATGTGGCTCAAAAAAGATCATATTATAGTATGTGGCTCAAAAAAGATCATACTATAGTATGTCGCTCAAAAAAGGTCGTACAACAGTATGTCGCTCAAAAAAGGTCATATTATAGTATGTGGCTCAAAAAAGGTCATATTTTAGTATGTCGCTCAAAAAAGGTCATATTATAGTATGTCGCTCAAAAAAGGTCATATTATAGTATGTGGCTCAAAAAAGGTAATACTATAGTATGTCGCTAAAAAAGGTCATATTATAGTATGTGGCTCAAAAAAGGTCATATTATAGTATGTGGCTCAAAAAAGGTCATACTATAGTATGTCGCTCAAAAAATGTCATACTATAGTATGTCGCTGAAAAAAGATCATACTATACTATGTCGCTCAAAAAAGGTCATATTATAGTATGTGGCTCAAAAAAGGTCATATTGTAGTATGTGGCTCAAAAAAGGTCATATTATAGTATGTGGCTCAAAAAAGGTCATACTATAGTATGTCCCTCAAAAAAGGTCATATTATAGTATGTGGCTCAAAAAAGGTCATACTATACTATGTCGCTCAAAAAAGGTCATACTATACTATGTTGCTCAAAAAAGGTCATACTATAGGATGTCGCTCAAAAAAGGTCATACTATAATATGTCGCTCAAAAAAGGTCATACTATACTATGTCGCTCAAAAAAGGTCATATTATAGTATGTCGCTCAAAAAAGGTCACACTATACTATGTCGCTCAAAAAAGTTAATACTATAGTATGTCGCTGAAAAAAAGTCATACTATACTATGTCGCTGAAAAAAGGTCATACTATTATAGTATGTGGCTCAAAAAAGGTCATACTATACTATGTCGCTCAAAAAAGGTCATATTATAGTATGTGGCTCAAAAAAGGTCGTATTATAGTATGTGGCTCAAAAAAGATCATATTATAGTATGTGGCTCCAAAAAGATCATACTATAGTATGTCGCGCAAAAAAGGTCGTACAACAGTATGTCGCTCAAAAAAGGTCATATTATAGTATGTGGCTCAAAAAAGGTCATATTTTAGTTTGTCGCTCAAAAAAGGTCATATTATAGTATGTCGCTCAAAAAAGGTCATATTATAGTATGCGGCTCAAAAAAGGTCATATTATAATATGTCGCTCAAAAAAGGTCATACTATAGTATGTCGCTGAAAAAAGATCATAGTATAGTATGTTGCTCAAAAAAGGTCGGACAACAGTATGTCGCTCAAAAAAGGTCATATTATAGTATGTGACTCAAAAAAGGTCATATTATAGTATGTGACTCAAAAAAGGTCATATTGTAGTATGTCGCTCAAAAAAGGTCATATTATAGTATGTGGCTCAAAAAAAAGTCATACTATAGTATGTCGCTCAAAAAAGGTCATATTATAGTATGTGGCTCAAAAAAGGTCATATTATAGTATGTCGCTCAAAAAAGGTCATACTATACTATGTCGCTCAAAAAAGGTCATATTATCGTATGCGGTTCAAAAAAGGTCATATTATAGTATGTGGCTCAAAAAAGGTCATATTATAGTATGTGGCTCAAAAAAGATCATATTATAGTATGTGGCTCAAAAAAGGTCATATTATAGTATGTGGCTCAAAAAAGATCATATTATAGTATGTGGCTCAAAAAAGATCATACTATAGTATGTCGCTCAAAAAAGGTCGTACAACAGTATGTCACTCAAAAAAGGTCATATTAGAGTATGTGGCTCAAAAAAGGTCATATTTTAGTATGTCGCTCAAAAAAGGTCATACTATAGTATGTCGCTCAAAAAAGGTCATATTATAGAATGTGGCTCAAAAAAGGTAATACTATAGTATGTCGCTAAAAAAGGTCATATTATAGTATGTGGCGCAAAAAAGGTCATATTATAGTATGTGGCTCAAAAAAGGTCATACTATAGTATGTCGCTCAAAAAATGTCATACTATAGTATGTCGCTGAAAAAAGATCATACTATACTATGTCGCTCAAAAAAGGTCATATTATAGTATGTGGCTCAAAAAAGGTCATATTTTAGTTTGTCGCTCAAAAAAGGTCATATTATAGTATGTCGCTCAAAAAAGGTCATATTATAGTATGTGGCTCAAAAAAGGTCATATTATAGTATGTTGCTCAAAAAAGGTCATACTATAGTATGTCGCTGAAAAAAGATCATACTATAGTATGTTGCTCAAAAAAGGTCGGACAACAGTATGTCGCTCAAAAAAGGTCATATTATAGTATGTGACTCAAAAAAGGTCATATTGTAGTATGTCGCTCAAAAAAGGTCATATTATAGTATGTGGCTCAAAAAAGTCATACTATAGTATGTCGCTCAAAAAAGTTCATATTATAGTATGTGGCTCAAAAAAGGTCATACTATACTATGTCGCTCAAAAAAGGTCATATTATCGTATGTGGTCAAAAAAGGTCATATTATAGTATGTGGCTCAAAAAAGCTCATATTATAGTATGTCGCTCAAAAAAGGTCATACTATACTATGTCGCTCAAAAAAGGTAATATTATCGTATGCGGTTCAAAAAAGGTCATATTATAGTATGTGGCTCAAAAAAGGTCATATTATAGTATGTGGCTCAAAAAAGATCATATTATAGTATGTGGCTCAAAAAAGATCATACTATAGTATGTCGCTCAAAAAAGGTCGTACAACAGTATGTCGCTCAAAAAAGGTCATATTATAGTATGTGGCTCAAAAAAGGTCATATTTTAGTATGTCGCTCAAAAAAGGTCATATTATAGTATGTCGCTCAAAAAAGGTCATATTATAGTATGTGGCTCAAAAAAGGTCATATTATAGTATGTGGCTCAAAAAAGGTCATACTATAGTATGTCGCTCAAAAAATGTCATACTATAGTTTGTCGCTGAAAAAAGATCATACTATACTATGTCGCTCAAAAAAGGTCATATTATAGTATGTGGCTCAAAAAAGGTCATATTGTAGTATGTGGCTCAAAAAAGGTCATATTATAGTATGTGGCTCAAAAAAGGTCATACTATAGTATGTCCCTCAAAAAAGGTCATATTATAGTATGTGGCTCAAAAAAGGTCATACTATACTATGTCGCTCAAAAAAGGTCATACTATACTATGTTGCTCAAAAAAGGTCATACTATAGGATGTCGCTCAAAAAAGGTCATACTATAATATGTCGCTCAAAAAAGGTCATACTATACTATGTCGCTCAAAAAAGGTCATATCTTATGTCGCTCAAAAAAGGTCACACTATACTATGTCGCTCAAAAAAGTTAATACTATAGTATGTCGCTGAAAAAAAGTCATACTATACTATGTCGCTGAAAAAAGGTCATACTATTATAGTATGTGGCTCAAAAAAGGTCATACTATACTATGTCGCTCAAAAAAGGTCATATTATAGTATGTGGCTCAAAAAAGGTCATATTATAGTATGTGGCTCAAAAAAGATCATATTATAGTATGTGGCTCCAAAAAGATCATACTATAGTATGTCGCGCAAAAAAGGTCGTACAACAGTATGTCGCTCAAAAAAGGTCATATTATAGTATGTGGCTCAAAAAAGGTCATATTTTAGTTTGTCGCTCAAAAAAGGTCATATTATAGTATGTCGCTCAAAAAAGGTCATATTATAGTATGCGGCTCAAAAAAGGTCATATTATAATATGTCGCTCAAAAAAGGTCATACTATAGTATGTCGCTGAAAAAAGATCATAGTATAGTATGTTGCTCAAAAAAGGTCGGACAACAGTATGTCGCTCAAAAAAGGTCATATTATAGTATGTGACTCAAAAAAGGTCATATTATAGTATGTGACTCAAAAAAGGTCATATTGTAGTATGTCGCTCAAAAAAGGTCATATTATAGTATGTGGCTCAAAAAAAAGTCATACTATAGTATGTCGCTCAAAAAAGGTCATATTATAGTATGTGGCTCAAAAAAGGTCATATTATAGTATGTCGCTCAAAAAATGTCATACTATACTATGTCGCTCAAAAAAGGTCATATTATCGTATGCGGTTCAAAAAAGGTCATATTATAGTATGTGGCTCAAAAAAGGTCATATTATAGTATGTGGCTCAAAAAAGATCATATTATAGTATGTGGCTCAAAAAAGGTCATATTATAGTATGTGGCTCAAAAAAGATCATATTATAGTATGTGGCTCAAAAAAGATCATACTATAGTATGTCGCTCAAAAAAGGTCGTACAACAGTATGTCACTCAAAAAAGGTCATATTAGAGTATGTGGCTCAAAAAAGGTCATATTTTAGTATGTCGCTCAAAAAAGGTCATACTATAGTATGTCGCTCAAAAAAGGTCATATTATAGAATGTGGCTCAAAAAAGGTAATACTATAGTATGTCGCTAAAAAAGGTCATATTATAGTATGTGGCGCAAAAAAGGTCATATTATAGTATGTGGCTCAAAAAAGGTCATACTATAGTATGTCGCTCAAAAAATGTCATACTATAGTATGTCGCTGAAAAAAGATCATACTATACTATGTCGCTCAAAAAAGGTCATATTATAGTATGTGGCTCAAAAAAGGTCATATTTTAGTTTGTCGCTCAAAAAAGGTCATATTATAGTATGTGGCTCAAAAAAGGTCATATTATAGTATGTGGCTCAAAAAAGGTCATATTATAGTATGTTGCTCAAAAAAGGTCATACTATAGTATGTCGCTGAAAAAAGATCATACTATAGTATGTTTCTCAAAAAAGGTCGGACAACAGTATGTCGCTCAAAAAAGGTCATATTATAGTATGTGACTCAAAAAAGGTCATATTGTAGTATGTCGCTCAAAAAAGGTCATATTATAGTATGTGGCTCAAAAAAGTCATACTATAGTATGTCGCTCAAAAAAGTTCATATTATAGTATGTGGCTCAAAAAAGGTCATACTATACTATGTCGCTCAAAAAAGGTCATATTATCGTATGTGGTCAAAAAAGGTCATATTATAGTATGTGGCTCAAAAAAGCTCATATTATAGTATGTCGCTCAAAAAAGGTCATACTATACTATGTCGCTCAAAAAAGGTAATATTATCGTATGCGGTTCAAAAAAGGTCATATTATAGTATGTGGCTCAAAAAAGGTCATATTATAGTATGTGGCTCAAAAAAGATCATATTATAGTATGTGGCTCAAAAAAGATCATACTATAGTATGTCGCTCAAAAAAGGTCGTACAACAGTATGTCGCTCAAAAAAGGTCATATTATAGTATGTGGCTCAAAAAAGGTCATATTTTAGTATGTCGCTCAAAAAAGGTCATATTATAGTATGTCGCTCAAAAAAGGTCATATTATAGTATGTGGCTCAAAAAAGGTCATATTATAGTATGTGGCTCAAAAAAGGTCATACTATAGTATGTCGCTCAAAAAATGTCATACTATAGTTTGTCGCTGAAAAAAGATCATACTATACTATGTCGCTCAAAAAAGGTCATATTATAGTATGTGGCTCAAAAAAGGTCATATTGTAGTATGTGGCTCAAAAAAGGTCATATTATAGTATGTGGCTCAAAAAAGGTCATACTATAGTATGTCCCTCAAAAAAGGTCATATTATAGTATGTGGCTCAAAAAAGGTCATACTATACTATGTCGCTCAAAAAAGGTCATACTATACTATGTTGCTCAAAAAAGGTCATACTATAGGATGTCGCTCAAAAAAGGTCATACTATAATATGTCGCTCAAAAAAGGTCATACTATACTATGTCGCTCAAAAAAGGTCATATCTTATGTCGCTCAAAAAAGGTCACACTATACTATGTCGCTCAAACAAGTTAATACTATAGTATGTCGCTGAAAAAAAGTCATACTATACTATGTCGCTGAAAAAAGGTCATACTATTATAGTATGTGGCTCAAAAAAGGTCATACTATACTATGTCGCTCAAAAAAGGTCATATTATAGTATGTGGCTCAAAAAAGGTCATATTATAGTATGTGGCTCAAAAAAGATCATATTATAGTATGTGGCTCCAAAAAGATCATACTATAGTATGTCGCGCAAAAAAGGTCGTACAACAGTATGTCGCTCAAAAAAGGTCATATTATAGTATGTGGCTCAAAAAAGGTCATATTTTAGTTTGTCGCTCAAAAAAGGTCATATTATAGTATGTCGCTCAAAAAAGGTCATATTATAGTATGCGGCTCAAAAAAGGTCATATTATAATATGTCGCTCAAAAAAGGTCATACTATAGTATGTCGCTGAAAAAAGATCATAGTATAGTATGTTGCTCAAAAAAGGTCGGACAACAGTATGTCGCTCAAAAAAGGTCATATTATAGTATGTGACTCAAAAAAGGTCATATTGTAGTATGTCGCTCAAAAAAGGTCATATTATAGTATGTCGCTCAAAAAAGGTCATACTATACTATGTCGCTCAAAAAAGGTCATATTATCGTATGCGGTTCAAAAAAGGTCATATTATAGTATGTGGCTCAAAAAAGGTCATATTATAGTATGTGGCTCAAAAAAGATCATATTATAGTATGTGGCTCAAAAAAGATCATACTATAGTATGTCGCTCAAAAAAGGTCATACTATAGTATGTCGCTCAAAAAAGGTCATATTATAGAATGTGGCTCAAAAAAGGTAATACTATAGTATGTCGCTAAAAAAGGTCATATTATAGTATGTGGCTCAAAAAAGGTCATATTATAGTATGTGGCTCAAAAAAGGTCATACTATAGTATGTCGCTCAAAAAATGTCATACTATAGTATGTCGCTGAAAAAAGATCATACTATACTATGTCGCTCAAAAAAGGTCATATTATAGTATGTGGCTCAAAAAAGGTCATATTGTAGTATGTGGCTCAAAAAAGGTCATATTATAGTATGTGGCTCAAAAAAGGTCATACTATAGTATGTCCCTCAAAAAAGGTCATATTATAGTATGTGGCTCAAAAAAGGTCATACTATACTATGTCGCTCAAAAAAGGTCATACTATACTATGTTGCTCAAAAAAGGTCATATTATAGTATGTGGCTCAAAAAAGATCATACTATAGTATGTCGCTCAAAAAAGATCATACTATAGTATGTCGCTCAAAAAAGGTCGTACAACAGTATGTCGCTCAAAAAAGGTCATATTATAGTATGTGGCTCAAAAAAGGTCATAATATAGTATGTGGCTCAAAAAAGGTCATACTATAGTATGTCGCTCAAAAAAGGTCATACTATAGTATGTCGCTGAAAAAAGATCATATTGTAGTATGTCGCTCAAAAAAGGTCATATTATAGTATGTGGCTCAAAAAAGGTCATACTATACTATGTCGCTCAAAAAAGGTCATACTATACTATGTCGCTCAAAAAAGGTCATATTATCGTATGTGGTTCAAAAAAGGTCATACTATAGTATGTCGCTCAAAAAAGGTCATATTATAGTATGTCGTTCAAAAAAGGTCATATTATAGTATGTGGCTCAAAAAAGGTCATACTATAGTATGGCGCTCAAAAAAGGTCATATTATAATATAGTCATACTATAGTATGGCGCTCAAAAAAGGTCATACTATACTATGTCGCTCAAAAAAGGTCATATTATCGTATGCGGTTCAAAAAAGGTCATATTATAGTATGTGGCTCAAAAAAGGTCATATTATAGTATGTGGCTCAAAAAAGATCATATTATAGTATGTGGCTCAAAAAAGATCATACTATAGTATGTCGCTCAAAAAAGGTCGTACAACAGTATGTCACTCAAAAAAGGTCATATTATAGTATGTGGCTCAAAAAAGGTCATATTTTAGTATGTCGCTCAAAAAAGGTCATACTATAGTATGTCGCTCAAAAAAGGTCATATTATAGAATGTGGCTCAAAAAAGGTCATATTATAGTATGTCGTTCAAAAAAGGTCATATTATAGTATGTGGCTCAAAAAAGGTCATACTATAGTATGGCGCTCAAAAAAGGTCATATTATAATATAGTCATACTATAGTATGTCGCTCAAAAAAGGTCATACTATACTATGTCGCTCAAAAAAGGTCATATTATCGTATGCGGTTCAAAAAAGGTCATATTATAGTATGTGGCTCAAAAAAGGTCATATTATAGTATGTGGCTCAAAAAAGATCATATTATAGTATGTGGCTCAAAAAAGATCATACTATAGTATGTCGCTCAAAAAAGGTCGTACAACAGTATGTCACTCAAAAAAGGTCATATTATAGTATGTGGCTCAAAAAAGGTCATATTTTAGTATGTCGCTCAAAAAAGGTCATACTATAGTATGTCGCTCAAAAAAGGTCATATTATAGAATGTGGCTCAAAAAAGGTAATACTATAGTATGTCGCTAAAAAAGGTCATATTATAGTATGTGGCTCAAAAAAGGTCATATTATAGTATGTGGCTCAAAAAAGGTCATACTATAGTATGTCGCTCAAAAAATGTCATACTATAGTATGTCGCTGAAAAAAGATCATACTATACTATGTCGCTCAAAAAAGGTCATATTATAGTATGTGGCTCAAAAAAGGTCATATTGTAGTATGTGGCTCAAAAAAGGTCATATTATAGTATGTGGCTCAAAAAAGGTCATACTATAGTATGTCCCTCAAAAAAGGTCATATTATAGTATGTGGCTCAAAAAAGGTCATACTATACTATGTCGCTCAAAAAAGGTCATACTATACTATGTTGCTCAAAAAAGGTCAAATTATAGTATGTGGCTCAAAAAAGATCATACTATAGTATGTCGCTCAAAAAAGGTCGTACAACAGTATGTCGCTCAAAAAAGGTCATATTATAGTATGTGGCTCAAAAAAGGTCATAATATAGTATGTGGCTCAAAAAAGGTCATACTATAGTATGTCGCTCAAAAAAGGTCATACTATAGTATGTCGCTGAAAAAAGATCATATTGTAGTATGTCGCTCAAAAAAGGTCATATTATAGTATGTGGCTCAAAAAAGGTCATACTATACTATGTCGCTCAAAAAAGGTCATACTATACTATGTCGCTCAAAAAAGGTCATATTATCGTATGTGGTTCAAAAAAGGTCATACTATAGTATGTCGCTCAAAAAAGGTCATATTATAGTATGTCGTTCAAAAAAGGTCATATTATAGTATGTGGCTCAAAAAAGGTCATACTATAGTATGGCGCTCAAAAAAGGTCATATTATAATATAGTCATACTATAGTATGGCGCTCAAAAAAGGTCATACTATACTATGTCGCTCAAAAAAGGTCATATTATCGTATGCGGTTCAAAAAAGGTCATATTATAGTATGTGGCTCAAAAAAGGTCATATTATAGTATGTGGCTCAAAAAAGATCATATTATAGTATGTGGCTCAAAAAAGATCATACTATAGTATGTCGCTCAAAAAAGGTCGTACAACAGTATGTCACTCAAAAAAGGTCATATTATAGTATGTGGCTCAAAAAAGGTCATATTTTAGTGTGTCGCTCAAAAAAGGTCATACTATAGTATGTCGCTCAAAAAAGGTCATATTATAGAATGTGGCTCAAAAAAGGTCATATTATAGTATGCGGTTCAAAAAAGGTCATATTATAGTATGTGGCTCAAAAAAGGTCATACTATAGTATGGCGCTCAAAAAAGGTCATATTATAATATAGTCATACTATAGTATGTCGCTCAAAAAAGGTCATACTATACTATGTCGCTCAAAAAAGGTCATATTATAGTATGTGGCTCAAAAAAGATCATATTATAGTATGTGGCTCAAAAAAGATCATACTATAGTATGTCGCTCAAAAAAGGTCGTACAACAGTATGTCACTCAAAAAAGGTCATATTATAGTATGTGGCTCAAAAAAGGTCATATTTTAGTATGTCGCTCAAAAAAGGTCATACTATAGTATGTGGCTCAAAAAAGGTCATATTTTAGTATGTCGCTCAAAAAAGGTCATACTATAGTATGTCGCTCAAAAAAGGTCATATTATAGAATGTGGCTCAAAAAAGGTAATACTATAGTATGTCGCTAAAAAAGGTCATATTATAGTATGTGGCTCAAAAAAGGTCATATTATCGTATGTGGTTCAAAAAAGGTCATACTATAGTATGTCGCTCAAAAAAGGTCATATTATAGTATGTCGTTCAAAAAAGGTCATATTATAGTATGTGGCTCAAAAAAGGTCATACTATAGTATGGCGCTCAAAAAAGGTCATATTATAATATAGTCATACTATAGTATGGCGCTCAAAAAAGGTCATACTATACTATGTCGCTCAAAAAAGGTCATATTATCGTATGCGGTTCAAAAAAGGTCATACTATACTATGTTGCTCAAAAAAGGTCATATTATAGTATGTGGCTCAAAAAAGATCATACTATAGTATGTCGCTCAAAAAAGGTCGTACAACAGTATGTCGCTCAAAAAAGGTCATATTATAGTATGTGGCTCAAAAAAGGTCATAATATAGTATGTGGCTCAAAAAAGGTCATACTATAGTATGTCGCTCAAAAAAGGTCATACTATAGTATGTCGCTGAAAAAAGATCATATTGTAGTATGTCGCTCAAAAAAGGTCATATTATAGTATGTGGCTCAAAAAAGGTCATACTATACTATGTCGCTCAAAAAAGGTCATACTATACTATGTCGCTCAAAAAAGGTCATATTATCGTATGTGGTTCAAAAAAGGTCATACTATAGTATGTCGCTCAAAAAAGGTCATATTATAGTATGTCGTTCAAAAAAGGTCATATTATAGTATGTGGCTCAAAAAAGGTCATACTATAGTATGGCGCTCAAAAAAGGTCATATTATAATATAGTCATACTATAGTATGGCGCTCAAAAAAGGTCATACTATACTATGTCGCTCAAAAAAGGTCATATTATCGTATGCGGTTCAAAAAAGGTCATATTATAGTATGTGGCTCAAAAAAGGTCATATTATAGTATGTGGCTCAAAAAAGATCATATTATAGTATGTGGCTCAAAAAAGATCATACTATAGTATGTCGCTCAAAAAAGGTCGTACAACAGTATGTCACTCAAAAAAGGTCATATTATAGTATGTGGCTCAAAAAAGGTCATATTTTAGTGTGTCGCTCAAAAAAGGTCATACTATAGTATGTCGCTCAAAAAAGGTCATATTATAGAATGTGGCTCAAAAAAGGTCATATTATAGTATGCGGTTCAAAAAAGGTCATATTATAGTATGTGGCTCAAAAAAGGTCATACTATAGTATGGCGCTCAAAAAAGGTCATATTATAATATAGTCATACTATAGTATGTCGCTCAAAAAAGGTCATACTATACTATGTCGCTCAAAAAAGGTCATATTATAGTATGTGGCTCAAAAAAGATCATATTATAGTATGTGGCTCAAAAAAGATCATACTATAGTATGTCGCTCAAAAAAGGTCGTACAACAGTATGTCACTCAAAAAAGGTCATATTATAGTATGTGGCTCAAAAAAGGTCATATTTTAGTATGTCGCTCAAAAAAGGTCATACTATAGTATGTGGCTCAAAAAAGGTCATATTTTAGTATGTCGCTCAAAAAAGGTCATACTATAGTATGTCGCTCAAAAAAGGTCATATTATAGAATGTGGCTCAAAAAAGGTAATACTATAGTATGTCGCTAAAAAAGGTCATATTATAGTATGTGGCTCAAAAAAGGTCATATTATCGTATGTGGTTCAAAAAAGGTCATACTATAGTATGTCGCTCAAAAAAGGTCATATTATAGTATGTCGTTCAAAAAAGGTCATATTATAGTATGTGGCTCAAAAAAGGTCATACTATAGTATGGCGCTCAAAAAAGGTCATATTATAATATAGTCATACTATAGTATGGCGCTCAAAAAAGGTCATACTATACTATGTCGCTCAAAAAAGGTCATATTATCGTATGCGGTTCAAAAAAGGTCATATTATAGTATGTGGCTCAAAAAAGGTCATATTATAGTATGTGGCTCAAAAAAGATCATATTATAGTATGTGGCTCAAAAAAGATCATACTATAGTATGTCGCTCAAAAAAGGTCGTACAACAGTATGTCACTCAAAAAAGGTCATATTATAGTATGTGGCTCAAAAAAGGTCATATTTTAGTGTGTCGCTCAAAAAAGGTCATACTATAGTATGTCGCTCAAAAAAGGTCATATTATAGAATGTGGCTCAAAAAAGGTCATATTATAGTATGCGGTTCAAAAAAGGTCATATTATAGTATGTGGCTCAAAAAAGGTCATACTATAGTATGGCGCTCAAAAAAGGTCATATTATAATATAGTCATACTATAGTATGTCGCTCAAAAAAGGTCATACTATACTATGTCGCTCAAAAAAGGTCATATTATCGTATGCGGTTCAAAAAAGGTCATATTATAGTATGTGGCTCAAAAAAGGTCATATTATAGTATGTGGCTCAAAAAAGATCATATTATAGTATGTGGCTCAAAAAAGATCATACTATAGTATGTCGCTCAAAAAAGGTCGTACAACAGTATGTCACTCAAAAAAGGTCATATTATAGTATGTGGCTCAAAAAAGGTCATATTTTAGTATGTCGCTCAAAAAAGGTCATACTATAGTATGTCGCTCAAAAAAGGTCATATTATAGAATGTGGCTCAAAAAAGGTAATACTATAGTATGTCGCTAAAAAAGGTCATATTATAGTATGTGGCTCAAAAAAGGTCATATTATCGTATGTGGTTCAAAAAAGGTCATACTATAGTATGTCGCTCAAAAAAGGTCATATTATAGTATGTCGTTCAAAAAAGGTCATATTATAGTATGTGGCTCAAAAAAGGTCATACTATAGTATGGCGCTCAAAAAAGGTCATATTATAATATAGTCATACTATAGTATGGCGCTCAAAAAAGGTCATACTATACTATGTCGCTCAAAAAAGGTCATATTATCGTATGCGGTTCAAAAAAGGTCATATTATAGTATGTGGCTCAAAAAAGGTCATATTATAGTATGTGGCTCAAAAAAGATCATATTATAGTATGTGGCTCAAAAAAGATCATACTATAGTATGTCGCTCAAAAAAGGTCGTACAACAGTATGTCACTCAAAAAAGGTCATATTATAGTATGTGGCTCAAAAAAGGTCATATTTTAGTATGTCGCTCAAAAAAGGTCATACTATAGTATGTCGCTCAAAAAAGGTCATATTATAGAATGTGGCTCAAAAAAGGTAATACTATAGTATGTCGCTAAAAAAGGTCATATTATAGTATGTGGCTCAAAAAAGGTCATATTATAGTATGTGGCTCAAAAAAGGTCATACTATAGTATGTCGCTCAAAAAATGTCATACTATAGTATGTCGCTGAAAAAAGATCATACTATACTATGTCGCTCAAAAAAGGTCATATTATAGTATGTGGCTCAAAAAAGGTCATATTGTAGTATGTGGCTCAAAAAAGGTCATATTATAGTATGTGGCTCAAAAAAGGTCATACTATAGTATGTCCCTCAAAAAAGGTCATATTATAGTATGTGGCTCAAAAAAGGTCATACTATACTATGTCGCTCAAAAAAGGTCATACTATACTATGTTGCTCAAAAAAGGTCAAATTATAGTATGTGGCTCAAAAAAGATCATACTATAGTATGTCGCTCAAAAAAGGTCGTACAACAGTATGTCGCTCAAAAAAGGTCATATTATAGTATGTGGCTCAAAAAAGGTCATAATATAGTATGTGGCTCAAAAAAGGTCATACTATAGTATGTCGCTCAAAAAAGGTCATACTATAGTATGTCGCTGAAAAAAGATCATATTGTAGTATGTCGCTCAAAAAAGGTCATATTATAGTATGTGGCTCAAAAAAGGTCATACTATACTATGTCGCTCAAAAAAGGTCATATTATAGGATGTCGCTCAAAAAAGGTCATATCTTATGTCGCTCAAAAAAGGTCACACTATACTATGTCGCTCAAAAAAGTTAATACTATAGTATGTCGCTGAAAAAAAGTCATACTATACTATGTCGCTGAAAAAAGGTCATACTATTATAGTATGTGGCTCAAAAAAGGTCATATTATAGTATGTGGCTCAAAAAAGATCATATTATAGTATGTGGCTCCAAAAAGATCATACTATAGTATGTCGCGCAAAAAAGGTCGTACAACAGTATGTCGCTCAAAAAAGGTCATATTATAGTATGTGGCTCAAAAAAGGTCATATTTTAGTTTGTCGCTCAAAAAAGGTCATATTATAGTATGTCGCTCAAAAAAGGTCATATTATAGTATGCGGCTCAAAAAAGGTCATATTATAATATGTCGCTCAAAAAAGGTCATACTATAGTATGTCGCTGAAAAAAGATCATAGTATAGTATGTTGCTCAAAAAAGGTCGGACAACAGTATGTCGCTCAAAAAAGGTCATATTATAGTATGTGACTCAAAAAAGGTCATATTGTAGTATGTCGCTCAAAAAAGGTCATATTATAGTATGTGGCTCAAAAAAAAGTCATACTATAGTATGTCGCTCAAAAAAGGTCATATTATAGTATGTGGCTCAAAAAAGGTCATATTATAGTATGTCGCTCAAAAAAGGTCATACTATACTATGTCGCTCAAAAAAGGTCATATTATCGTATGAGGTTCAAAAAAGGTCATATTATAGTATGTGGCTCAAAAAAGGTCATATTATAGTATGTGGCTCAAAAAAGATCATATTATAGTATGTGGCTCAAAAAAGATCATACTATAGTATGTCGCTCAAAAAAGGTCGTACAACAGTATGTCACTCAAAAAAGGTCATATTATAGTATGTGGCTCAAAAAAGGTCATATTTTAGTATGTCGCTCAAAAAAGGTCATACTATAGTATGTCGCTCAAAAAAGGTCATATTATAGAATGTGGCTCAAAAAAGGTAATACTATAGTATGTCGCTAAAAAAGGTCATATTATAGTATGTGGCTCAAAAAAGGTCATATTATAGTATGTGGCTCAAAAAAGGTCATACTATAGTATGTCGCTCAAAAAATGTCATACTATAGTATGTCGCTGAAAAAAAATCATACTATACTATGTCGCTCAAAAAAGGTCATATTATAGTATGTGGCTCAAAAAAGGTCATATTGTAGTATGTGGCTCAAAAAAGGTCATATTATAGTATGTGGCTCAAAAAAGGTCATACTATAGTATGTCCCTCAAAAAAGGTCATATTATAGTATGTGGCTCAAAAAAGGTCATACTATACTATGTCGCTCAAAAAAGGTCATACTATACTATGTTGCTCAAAAAAGGTCATATTATAGTATGTGGCTCAAAAAAGATCATACTATAGTATGTCGCTCAAAAAAGGTCGTACAACAGTATGTCGCTCAAAAAAGGTCATATTATAGTATGTGGCTCAAAAAAGGTCATAATATAGTATGTGGCTCAAAAAAGGTCATACTATAGTATGTCGCTCAAAAAAGGTCATACTATAGTATGTCGCTGAAAAAAGATCATATTGTAGTATGTCGCTCAAAAAAGGTCATATTATAGTATGTGGCTCAAAAAAGGTCATACTATACTATGTCGCTCAAAAAAGGTCATACTATACTATGTCGCTCAAAAAAGGTCATATTATAGAATGTGGCTCAAAAAAGGTAATACTATAGTATGTTGCTAAAAAAGGTCATATTATAGTATGTGGCTCAAAAAAGGTCATATTATAGTATGTGGCTCAAAAAAGGTCATACTATAGTATGTCGCTCAAAAAATGTCATACTATAGTATGTCGCTGAAAAAAGATCATACTATACTATGTCGCTCAAAAAAGGTCATATTATAGTATGTGGCTCAAAAAAGGTCATATTGTAGTATGTGGCTCAAAAAAGGTCATATTATAGTATGTGGCTCAAAAAAGGTCATACTATAGTATGTCCCTCAAAAAAGGTCATATTATAGTATGTGGCTCAAAAAAGGTCATACTATACTATGTCGCTCAAAAAAGGTCATACTATACTATGTTGCTCAAAAAAGGTCAAATTATAGTATGTGGCTCAAAAAAGATCATACTATAGTATGTCGCTCAAAAAAGGTCGTACAACAGTATGTCGCTCAAAAAAGGTCATATTATAGTATGTGGCTCAAAAAAGGTCATAATATAGTATGTGGCTCAAAAAAGGTCATACTATAGTATGTCGCTCAAAAAAGGTCATACTATAGTATGTCGCTGAAAAAAGATCATATTGTAGTATGTCGCTCAAAAAAGGTCATATTATAGTATGTGGCTCAAAAAAGGTCATACTATACTATGTCGCTCAAAAAAGGTCATACTATACTATGTCGCTCAAAAAAGGTCATATTATCGTATGTGGTTCAAAAAAGGTCATACTATAGTATGTCGCTCAAAAAAGGTCATATTATAGTATGTCGTTCAAAAAAGGTCATATTATAGTATGTGGCTCAAAAAAGGTCATACTATAGTATGGCGCTCAAAAAAGGTCATATTATAATATAGTCATACTATAGTATGGCGCTCAAAAAAGGTCATACTATACTATGTCGCTCAAAAAAGGTCATATTATCGTATGCGGTTCAAAAAAGGTCATATTATAGTATGTGGCTCAAAAAAGGTCATATTATAGTATGTGGCTCAAAAAAGATCATATTATAGTATGTGGCTCAAAAAAGATCATACTATAGTATGTCGCTCAAAAAAGGTCGTACAACAGTATGTCACTCAAAAAAGGTCATATTATAGTATGTGGCTCAAAAAAGGTCATATTTTAGTGTGTCGCTCAAAAAAGGTCATACTATAGTATGTCGCTCAAAAAAGGTCATATTATAGAATGTGGCTCAAAAAAGGTCATATTATAGTATGCGGTTCAAAAAAGGTCATATTATAGTATGTGGCTCAAAAAAGGTCATACTATAGTATGGCGCTCAAAAAAGGTCATATTATAATATAGTCATACTATAGTATGTCGCTCAAAAAAGGTCATACTATACTATGTCGCTCAAAAAAGGTCATATTATCGTATGCGGTTCAAAAAAGGTCATATTATAGTATGTGGCTCAAAAAAGGTCATATTATAGTATGTGGCTCAAAAAAGATCATATTATAGTATGTGGCTCAAAAAAGATCATACTATAGTATGTCGCTCAAAAAAGGTCGTACAACAGTATGTCACTCAAAAAAGGTCATATTATAGTATGTGGCTCAAAAAAGGTCATATTTTAGTATGTCGCTCAAAAAAGGTCATATTATAGTATGTCGTTCAAAAAAGGTCATATTATAGTATGTGGCTCAAAAAAGGTCATACTATAGTATGGCGCTCAAAAAAGGTCATATTATAATATAGTCATACTATAGTATGGCGCTCAAAAAAGGTCATACTATACTATGTCGCTCAAAAAAGGTCATATTATCGTATGCGGTTCAAAAAAGGTCATATTATAGTATGTGGCTCAAAAAAGGTCATATTATAGTATGTGGCTCAAAAAAGATCATATTATAGTATGTGGCTCAAAAAAGATCATACTATAGTATGTCGCTCAAAAAAGGTCGTACAACAGTATGTCACTCAAAAAAGGTCATATTATAGTATGTGGCTCAAAAAAGGTCATATTTTAGTATGTCGCTCAAAAAAGGTCATACTATAGTATGTCGCTCAAAAAAGGTCATACTATACTATGTCGCTCAAAAAAGGTCATATTATCGTATGCGGTTCAAAAAAGGTCATATTATAGTATGTGGCTCAAAAAAGGTCATATTATAGTATGTGGCTCAAAAAAGATCATATTATAGTATGTGGCTCAAAAAAGATCATACTATAGTATGTCGCTCAAAAAAGGTCATATTATAGAATGTGGCTCAAAAAAGGTCATATTTTAGTATGTCGCTCAAAAAAGGTCATACTATAGTATGTCGCTCAAAAAAGGTCATATTATAGAATGTGGCTCAAAAAAGGTAATACTATAGTATGTCGCTAAAAAAGGTCATATTATAGTATGTGGCTCAAAAAAGGTCATATTATAGTATGTGGCTCAAAAAAGGTCATACTATAGTATGTCGCTCAAAAAATGTCATACTATAGTATGTCGCTGAAAAAAGATCATACTATACTATGTCGCTCAAAAAAGGTCATATTATAGTATGTGGCTCAAAAAAGGTCATATTGTAGTATGTGGCTCAAAAAAGGTCATATTATAGTATGTGGCTCAAAAAAGGTCATACTATAGTATGTCCCTCAAAAAAGGTCATATTATAGTATGTGGCTCAAAAAAGGTCATACTATACTATGTCGCTCAAAAAAGGTCATACTATACTATGTTGCTCAAAAAAGGTCATATTATAGTATGTGGCTCAAAAAAGATCATACTATAGTATGTCGCTCAAAAAAGGTCGTACAACAGTATGTCGCTCAAAAAAGGTCATATTATAGTATGTGGCTCAAAAAAGGTCATAATATAGTATGTGGCTCAAAAAAGGTCATACTATAGTATGTCGCTCAAAAAAGGTCATACTATAGTATGTCGCTGAAAAAAGATCATATTGTAGTATGTCGCTCAAAAAAGGTCATATTATAGTATGTGGCTCAAAAAAGGTCATACTATACTATGTCGCTCAAAAAAGGTCATACTATACTATGTCGCTCAAAAAAGGTCATATTATAGAATGTGGCTCAAAAAAGGTAATACTATAGTATGTCGCTAAAAAAGGTCATATTATAGTATGTGGCTCAAAAAAGGTCATATTATAGTATGTGGCTCAAAAAAGGTCATACTATAGTATGTCGCTCAAAAAATGTCATACTATAGTATGTCGCTGAAAAAAGATCATACTATACTATGTCGCTCAAAAAAGGTCATATTATAGTATGTGGCTCAAAAAAGGTCATATTGTAGTATGTGGCTCAAAAAAGGTCATATTATAGTATGTGGCTCAAAAAAGGTCATACTATAGTATGTCCCTCAAAAAAGGTCATATTATAGTATGTGGCTCAAAAAAGGTCATACTATACTATGTCGCTCAAAAAAGGTCATACTATACTATGTTGCTCAAAAAAGGTCAAATTATAGTATGTGGCTCAAAAAAGATCATACTATAGTATGTCGCTCAAAAAAGGTCGTACAACAGTATGTCGCTCAAAAAAGGTCATATTATAGTATGTGGCTCAAAAAAGGTCATAATATAGTATGTGGCTCAAAAAAGGTCATACTATAGTATGTCGTTCAAAAAAGGTCATACTATAGTATGTCGCTGAAAAAAGATCATATTGTAGTATGTCGCTCAAAAAAGGTCATATTATAGTATGTGGCTCAAAAAAGGTCATACTATACTATGTCGCTCAAAAAAGGTCATACTATACTATGTCGCTCAAAAAAGGTCATATTATCGTATGTGGTTCAAAAAAGGTCATACTATAGTATGTCGCTCAAAAAAGGTCATATTATAGTATGTCGTTCAAAAAAGGTCATATTATAGTATGTGGCTCAAAAAAGGTCATACTATAGTATGGCGCTCAAAAAAGGTCATATTATAATATAGTCATACTATAGTATGGCGCTCAAAAAAGGTCATACTATACTATGTCGCTCAAAAAAGGTCATATTATCGTATGCGGTTCAAAAAAGGTCATATTATAGTATGTGGCTCAAAAAAGGTCATATTATAGTATGTGGCTCAAAAAAGATCATATTATAGTATGTGGCTCAAAAAAGATCATACTATAGTATGTCGCTCAAAAAAGGTCGTACAACAGTATGTCACTCAAAAAAGGTCATATTATAGTATGTGGCTCAAAAAAGGTCATATTTTAGTGTGTCGCTCAAAAAAGGTCATACTATAGTATGTCGCTCAAAAAAGGTCATATTATAGAATGTGGCTCAAAAAAGGTCATATTATAGTATGCGGTTCAAAAAAGGTCATATTATAGTATGTGGCTCAAAAAAGGTCATACTATAGTATGGCGCTCAAAAAAGGTCATATTATAATATAGTCATACTATAGTATGTCGCTCAAAAAAGGTCATACTATACTATGTCGCTCAAAAAAGGTCATATTATCGTATGCGGTTCAAAAAAGGTCATATTATAGTATGTGGCTCAAAAAAGGTCATATTATAGTATGTGGCTCAAAAAAGATCATATTATAGTATGTGGCTCAAAAAAGATCATACTATAGTATGTCGCTCAAAAAAGGTCGTACAACAGTATGTCACTCAAAAAAGGTCATATTATAGTATGTGGCTCAAAAAAGGTCATATTTTAGTATGTCGCTCAAAAAAGGTCATACTATAGTATGTCGCTCAAAAAAGGTCATATTATAGAATGTGGCTCAAAAAAGGTAATACTATAGTATGTCGCTCAAAAAAGGTCATATTATAGTATGTTGTTCAAAAAAGGTCATATTATAGTATGTGGCTCAAAAAAGGTCATACTATAGTATGGCGCTCAAAAAAGGTCATATTATAATATAGTCATACTATAGTATGGCGCTCAAAAAAGGTCATACTATACTATGTCGCTCAAAAAAGGTCATATTATCGTATGCGGTTCAAAAAAGGTCATATTATAGTATGTGGCTCAAAAAAGGTCATATTATAGTATGTGGCTCAAAAAAGATCATATTATAGTATGTGGCTCAAAAAAGATCATACTATAGTATGTCGCTCAAAAAAGGTCGTACAACAGTATGTCACTCAAAAAAGGTCATATTATAGTATGTGGCTCAAAAAAGGTCATATTTTAGTATGTCGCTCAAAAAAGGTCATACTATAGTATGTCGCTCAAAAAAGGTCATATTATAGAATGTGGCTCAAAAAAGGTCATATTATAGTATGTCGTTCAAAAAAGGTCATATTATAGTATGTGGCTCAAAAAAGGTCATACTATAGTATGGCGCTCAAAAAAGGTCATATTATAATATAGTCATACTATAGTATGTCGCTCAAAAAAGGTCATACTATACTATGTCGCTCAAAAAAGGTCATATTATCGTATGCGGTTCAAAAAAGGTCATATTATAGTATGTGGCTCAAAAAAGGTCATATTATAGTATGTGGCTCAAAAAAGATCATATTATAGTATGTGGCTCAAAAAAGATCATACTATAGTATGTCGCTCAAAAAAGGTCGTACAACAGTATGTCACTCAAAAAAGGTCATATTATAGTATGTGGCTCAAAAAAGGTCATATTTTAGTATGTCGCTCAAAAAAGGTCATACTATAGTATGTCGCTCAAAAAAGGTCATATTATAGAATGTGGCTCAAAAAAGGTAATACTATAGTATGTCGCTAAAAAAGGTCATATTATAGTATGTGGCTCAAAAAAGGTCATATTATAGTATGTGGCTCAAAAAAGGTCATACTATAGTATGTCGCTCAAAAAATGTCATACTATAGTATGTCGCTGAAAAAAGATCATACTATACTATGTCGCTCAAAAAAGGTCATATTATAGTATGTGGCTCAAAAAAGGTCATATTGTAGTATGTGGCTCAAAAAAGGTCATATTATAGTATGTGGCTCAAAAAAGGTCATACTATAGTATGTCCCTCAAAAAAGGTCATATTATAGTATGTGGCTCAAAAAAGGTCATACTATACTATGTCGCTCAAAAAAGGTCATACTATACTATGTTGCTCAAAAAAGGTCAAATTATAGTATGTGGCTCAAAAAAGATCATACTATAGTATGTCGCTCAAAAAAGGTCGTACAACAGTATGTCGCTCAAAAAAGGTCATATTATAGTATGTGGCTCAAAAAAGGTCATAATATAGTATGTGGCTCAAAAAAGGTCATACTATAGTATGTCGCTCAAAAAAGGTCATACTATAGTATGTCGCTGAAAAAAGATCATATTGTAGTATGTCGCTCAAAAAAGGTCATATTATAGTATGTGGCTCAAAAAAGGTCATACTATACTATGTCGCTCAAAAAAGGTCATACTATACTATGTCGCTCAAAAAAGGTCATATTATCGTATGTGGTTCAAAAAAGGTCATACTATAGTATGTCGCTCAAAAAAGGTCATATTATAGTATGTCGTTCAAAAAAGGTCATATTATAGTATGTGGCTCAAAAAAGGTCATACTATAGTATGGCGCTCAAAAAAGGTCATATTATAATATAGTCATACTATAGTATGTCGCTCAAAAAAGGTCATACTATAGTATGTCGCTCAAAAGAGGTCATACTATAGTATGTCGCTCAAAAAAGGTCATACTATACTATGTCGCTCAAAAAAGGTCATACTATACTATGTCGCTCAAAAGAGGTCATACTATTATATGTCGCTTAAAAAAGGTCATACTATACTATGTCGCTCAAAAAAGGTCATACTATACTATGTTGCTCAAAAAAGGTCATATTATAGTATGTGGTTCAAAAAAGGTCATATTATAGTATGTCGCTCAAAAAAGGTCATATTATAGTATGTGGCTCAAAAAAGGTCATACTATAGTATGTCGCTGAAAAAAGGTCATACTATACTATGTCGCTCAAAAAAGGTCATACTATACTATGTCGCTCAAAAAAGGTCATACTATAGTATGTCGCTCAAAAAAGGTCATACTATAATATGTCGCTCAAAAAAGGTCATACTACACTATGTCGCTCAAAAAAGTTCATACTATAGTATGTCGCTCAAAAAAGGTCATACTATAGTATGTGGCTGAAAAAAAGTCATACTATACTATGTCGCTCAAAAAAGGTCACACTATACTATGTCGCTCAAAAAAGTTCATACTATAGTATGTCGCTCAAAAAAGGTCATACTATAGTATGTGGCTCAAAAAAGGTCATACTATAGTATGTGGCTCAAAAAAGGTCATATTATTGTATGTGGTTCAAAAAAGGTCATACTATAGTATGTGGCTCAAAAAAGGTCATACTATAGTATGTGGCTGAAAAAAGGTCATAATATACTATGTGGCTCAAAAAAGGTCATATTATTGTATGTGGTTCAAAAAAGGTCATACTATAGTATGTGGCTCAAAAAAGGTCATATTATAGTATGTGGCTCAAAAAAGATCATATTATAGTATGTGGCTCAAAAAAGATCATACTATAGTATGTCGCTCAAAAAAGGTCGTACAACAGTATGTCGCTCAAAAAAGGTCATATTATAGTATGTGGCTCAAAAAAGGTCATAATATAGTATGTGGCTCAAAAAAGGTCATACTATAGTATGTCGCTCAAAAAAGGTCATATTATAGTATGTGGCTCAAAAAAGGTCATACTATACTATGTCGCTCAAAAAAGGTCATACTATACTATGTCGCTCAAAAAATGTCATACTATAGTATGTCGCTGAAAAAAGATCATACTATACTATGTCGCTCAAAAAAGGTCATATTATAGTATGTGGCTCAAAAAAGGTCATATTTTAGTTTGTCGCTCAAAAAAGGTCATATTATAGTATGTCGCTCAAAAAAGGTCATATTATAGTATGTGGCTCAAAAAAGGTCATATTATAGTATGTTGCTCAAAAAAGGTCATACTATAGTATGTCGCTGAAAAAAGATCATACTATAGTATGTTGCTCAAAAAAGGTCGGACAACAGTATGTCGCTCAAAAAAGGTCATATTATAGTATGTGACTCAAAAAAGGTCATATTGTAGTTTGTCGCTCAAAAAAGGTCATATTATAGTATGTGGCTCAAAAAAGTCATACTATAGTATGTCGCTCAAAAAAGTTCATATTATAGTATGTGGCTCAAAAAAGGTCATACTATACTATGTCGCTCAAAAAAGGTCATATTATCGTATGTGGTCAAAAAAGGTCATATTATAGTATGTGGCTCAAAAAAGCTCATATTATAGTATGTCGCTCAAAAAAGGTCATACTATACTATGTCGCTCAAAAAAGGTCATATTATCGTATGCGGTTCAAAAAAGGTCATATTATAGTATGTGGCTCAAAAAAGGTCATATTATAGTATGTGGCTCAAAAAAGATCATATTATAGTATGTGGCTCAAAAAAGATCATACTATAGTATGTCGCTCAAAAAAGGTCGTACAACAGTATGTCGCTCAAAAAAGGTCATATTATAGTATGTGGCTCAAAAAAGGTCATATTTTAGTATGTCGCTCAAAAAAGGTCATATTATAGTATGTCGCTCAAAAAAGGTCATATTATAGTATGTGGCTCAAAAAAGGTCATATTATAGTATGTGGCTCAAAAAAGGTCATACTATAGTATGTCGCTCAAAAAATGTCATACTATAGTATGTCGCTGAAAAAAGATCATACTATACTATGTCGCTCAAAAAAGGTCATATTATAGTATGTGGCTCAAAAAAGGTCATATTGTAGTATGTGGCTCAAAAAAGGTCATATTATAGTATGTGGCTCAAAAAAGGTCATACTATAGTATGTCCCTCAAAAAAGGTCATATTATAGTATGTGGCTCAAAAAAGGTCATACTATACTATGTCGCTCAAAAAAGGTCATACTATACTATGTTGCTCAAAAAAGGTCATACTATAGGATGTCGCTCAAAAAAGGTCATACTATAATATGTCGCTCAAAAAAGGTCATACTATACTATGTCGCTCAAAAAAGGTCATATCTTATGTCGCTCAAAAAAGGTCACACTATACTATGTCGCTCAAAAAAGTTAATACTATAGTATGTCGCTGAAAAAAAGTCATACTATACTATGTCGCTGAAAAAAGGTCATACTATTATAGTATGTGGCTCAAAAAAGGTCATACTATACTATGTCGCTCAAAAAAGGTCATATTATAGTATGTGGCTCAAAAAAGGTCATATTATAGTATGTGGCTCAAAAAAGATCATATTATAGTATGTGGCTCCAAAAAGATCATACTATAGTATGTCGCGCAAAAAAGGTCGTACAACAGTATGTCGCTCAAAAAAGGTCATATTATAGTATGTGGCTCAAAAAAGGTCATATTTTAGTTTGTCGCTCAAAAAAGGTCATATTATAGTATGTCGCTCAAAAAAGGTCATATTATAGTATGCGGCTCAAAAAAGGTCATATTATAATATGTCGCTCAAAAAAGGTCATACTATAGTATGTCGCTGAAAAAAGATCATAGTATAGTATGTTGCTCAAAAAAGGTCGGACAACAGTATGTCGCTCAAAAAAGGTCATATTATAGTATGTGACTCAAAAAAGGTCATATTGTAGTATGTCGCTCAAAAAAGGTCATATTATAGTATGTGGCTCAAAAAAAAGTCATACTATAGTATGTCGCTCAAAAAAGGTCATATTATAGTATGTGGCTCAAAAAAGGTCATATTATAGTATGGCGCTCAAAAAAGGTCATACTATACTATGTCGCTCAAAAAAGGTCATATTATCGTATGCGGTTCAAAAAAGGTCATATTATAGTATGTGGCTCAAAAAAGGTCATATTATAGTATGTGGCTCAAAAAAGATCATATTATAGTATGTGGCTCAAAAAAGATCATACTATAGTATGTCGCTCAAAAAAGGTCGTACAACAGTATGTCACTCAAAAAAGGTCATATTATAGTATGTGGCTCAAAAAAGGTCATATTTTAGTATGTCGCTCAAAAAAGGTCATACTATAGTATGTCGCTCAAAAAAGGTCATATTATAGAATGTGGCTCAAAAAAGGTAATACTATAGTATGTCGCTAAAAAAGGTCATATTATAGTATGTGGCTCAAAAAAGGTCATATTATAGTATGTGGCTCAAAAAAGGTCATACTATAGTATGTCGCTGAAAAAAGATCATACTATACTATGTCGCTCAAAAAAGGTCATATTATAGTATGTGGCTCAAAAAAGGTCATATTGTAGTATGTGGCTCAAAAAAGGTCATATTATAGTATGTGGCTCAAAAAAGGTCATACTATAGTATGTCCCTCAAAAAAGGTCATATTATAGTATGTGGCTCAAAAAAGGTCATACTATACTATGTCGCTCAAAAAAGGTCATACTATACTATGTTGCTCAAAAAAGGTCATATTATAGTATGTGGCTCAAAAAAGATCATACTATAGTATGTCGCTCAAAAAAGGTCGTACAACAGTATGTCGCTCAAAAAAGGTCATATTATAGTATGTGGCTCAAAAAAGGTCATAATATAGTATGTGGCTCAAAAAAGGTCATACTATAGTATGTCGCTCAAAAAAGGTCATACTATAGTATGTCGCTGAAAAAAGATCATATTGTAGTATGTCGCTCAAAAAAGGTCATATTATAGTATGTGGCTCAAAAAAGGTCATACTATACTATGTCGCTCAAAAAAGGTCATACTATACTATGTCGCTCAAAAAAGGTCATATTATCGTATGTGGTTCAAAAAAGGTCATACTATAGTATGTCGCTCAAAAAAGGTCATATTATAGTATGTCGTTCAAAAAAGGTCATATTATAGTATGTGGCTCAAAAAAGGTCATACTATAGTATGGCGCTCAAAAAAGGTCATATTATAATATAGTCATACTATAGTATGTCGCTCAAAAAAGGTCATACTATACTATGTCGCTCAAAAAAGGTCATATTATCGTATGCGGTTCAAAAAAGGTCATATTATAGTATGTGGCTCAAAAAAGGTCATATTATAGTATGTGGCTCAAAAAAGATCATATTATAGTATGTGGCTCAAAAAAGATCATACTATAGTATGTCGCTCAAAAAAGGTCGTACAACAGTATGTCACTCAAAAAAGGTCATATTATAGTATGTGGCTCAAAAAAGGTCATATTTTAGTATGTCGCTCAAAAAAGGTCATACTATAGTATGTCGCTCAAAAAAGGTCATATTATAGAATGTGGCTCAAAAAAGGTCATATTATAGTATGTCGTTCAAAAAAGGTCATATTATAGTATGTGGCTCAAAAAAGGTCATACTATAGTATGGCGCTCAAAAAAGGTCATATTATAATATAGTCATACTATAGTATGTCGCTCAAAAAAGGTCATACTATACTATGTCGCTCAAAAAAGGTCATATTATCGTATGCGGTTCAAAAAAGGTCATATTATAGTATGTGGCTCAAAAAAGGTCATATTATAGTATGTGGCTCAAAAAAGATCATATTATAGTATGTGGCTCAAAAAAGATCATACTATAGTATGTCGCTCAAAAAAGGTCGTACAACAGTATGTCACTCAAAAAAGGTCATATTATAGTATGTGGCTCAAAAAAGGTCATATTTTAGTATGTCGCTCAAAAAAGGTCATACTATAGTATGTCGCTCAAAAAAGGTCATATTATAGAATGTGGCTCAAAAAAGGTAATACTATAGTATGTCGCTAAAAAAGGTCATATTATAGTATGTGGCTCAAAAAAGGTCATATTATAGTATGTGGCTCAAAAAAGGTCATACTATAGTATGTCGCTCAAAAAATGTCATACTATAGTATGTCGCTGAAAAAAGATCATACTATACTATGTCGCTCAAAAAAGGTCATATTATAGTATGTGGCTCAAAAAAGGTCATATTGTAGTATGTGGCTCAAAAAAGGTCATATTATAGTATGTGGCTCAAAAAAGGTCATACTATAGTATGTCCCTCAAAAAAGGTCATATTATAGTATGTCCCTCAAAAAAGGTCATACTATACTATGTCGCTCAAAAAAGGTCATACTATACTATGTTGCTCAAAAAAGGTCAAATTATAGTATGTGGCTCAAAAAAGATCATACTATAGTATGTCGCTCAAAAAAGGTCGTACAACAGTATGTCGCTCAAAAAAGGTCATATTATAGTATGTGGCTCAAAAAAGGTCATAATATAGTATGTGGCTCAAAAAAGGTCATACTATAGTATGTCGCTCAAAAAAGGTCATACTATAGTATGTCGCTGAAAAAAGGTCATATTATAGGATGTCGCTCAAAAAAGGTCATACTATAATATGTCGCTCAAAAAAGGTCATACTATACTATGTCGCTCAAAAAAGGTCATATCTTATGTCGCTCAAAAAAGGTCACACTATACTATGTCGCTCAAAAAAGTTAATACTAT
This sequence comes from Eupleurogrammus muticus, assembly GCA_036785175.1. NCBI lineage: Eukaryota > Metazoa > Chordata > Actinopteri > Scombriformes > Trichiuridae > Eupleurogrammus > Eupleurogrammus muticus. The sequence goes on along the minus strand of JAYKQN010000059.1, from coordinate 257,681 downwards.
AGTATGTCGCTGAAAAAAAGTCATACTATACTATGTCGCTGAAAAAAGGTCATACTATTATAGTATGTGGCTCAAAAAAGGTCATACTATACTATGTCGCTCAAAAAAGGTCATATTATAGTATGTGGCTCAAAAAAGGTCATACTATACTATGTCGCTCAAAAAAGGTCATACTATACTATGTCGCTCAAAAAAGGTCATATTATCGTATGTGGTTCAAAAAAGGTCATACTATAGTATGTCGCTCAAAAAAGGTCATATTATAGTATGTCGTTCAAAAAAGGTCATATTATAGTATGTGGCTCAAAAAAGGTCATACTATAGTATGGCGCTCAAAAAAGGTCATATTATAATATAGTCATACTATAGTATGTCGCTCAAAAAAGGTCATACTATACTATGTCGCTCAAAAAAGGTCATATTATCGTATGCGGTTCAAAAAAGGTCATATTATAGTATGTGGCTCAAAAAAGGTCATATTATAGTATGTGGCTCAAAAAAGATCATATTATAGTATGTGGCTCAAAAAAGATCATACTATAGTATGTCGCTCAAAAAAGGTCGTACAACAGTATGTCACTCAAAAAAGGTCATATTATAGTATGTGGCTCAAAAAAGGTCATATTTTAGTATGTCGCTCAAAAAAGGTCATACTATAGTATGTCGCTCAAAAAAGGTCATATTATAGAATGTGGCTCAAAAAAGGTCATATTATAGTATGTCGTTCAAAAAAGGTCATATTATAGTATGTGGCTCAAAAAAGGTCATACTATAGTATGGCGCTCAAAAAAGGTCATATTATAATATAGTCATACTATAGTATGTCGCTCAAAAAAGGTCATACTATACTATGTCGCTCAAAAAAGGTCATATTATCGTATGCGGTTCAAAAAAGGTCATATTATAGTATGTGGCTCAAAAAAGGTCATATTATAGTATGTGGCTCAAAAAAGATCATATTATAGTATGTGGCTCAAAAAAGATCATACTATAGTATGTCGCTCAAAAAAGGTCGTACAACAGTATGTCACTCAAAAAAGGTCATATTATAGTATGTGGCTCAAAAAAGGTCATATTTTAGTATGTCGCTCAAAAAAGGTCATACTATAGTATGTCGCTCAAAAAAGGTCATATTATAGAATGTGGCTCAAAAAAGGTAATACTATAGTATGTCGCTAAAAAAGGTCATATTATAGTATGTGGCTCAAAAAAGGTCATATTATAGTATGTGGCTCAAAAAAGGTCATACTATAGTATGTCGCTCAAAAAATGTCATACTATAGTATGTCGCTGAAAAAAGATCATACTATACTATGTCGCTCAAAAAAGGTCATATTATAGTATGTGGCTCAAAAAAGGTCATATTGTAGTATGTGGCTCAAAAAAGGTCATATTATAGTATGTGGCTCAAAAAAGGTCATACTATAGTATGTCCCTCAAAAAAGGTCATATTATAGTATGTCCCTCAAAAAAGGTCATACTATACTATGTCGCTCAAAAAAGGTCATACTATACTATGTTGCTCAAAAAAGGTCAAATTATAGTATGTGGCTCAAAAAAGATCATACTATAGTATGTCGCTCAAAAAAGGTCGTACAACAGTATGTCGCTCAAAAAAGGTCATATTATAGTATGTGGCTCAAAAAAGGTCATAATATAGTATGTGGCTCAAAAAAGGTCATACTATAGTATGTCGCTCAAAAAAGGTCATACTATAGTATGTCGCTGAAAAAAGGTCATATTATAGGATGTCGCTCAAAAAAGGTCATACTATAATATGTCGCTCAAAAAAGGTCATACTATACTATGTCGCTCAAAAAAGGTCATATCTTATGTCGCTCAAAAAAGGTCACACTATACTATGTCGCTCAAAAAAGTTAATACTATAGTATGTCGCTGAAAAAAAGTCATACTATACTATGTCGCTGAAAAAAGGTCATACTATTATAGTATGTGGCTCAAAAAAGGTCATACTATACTATGTCGCTCAAAAAAGGTCATATTATAGTATGTGGCTCAAAAAAGGTCATATTATAGTATGTGGCTCAAAAAAGATCATATTATAGTATGTGGCTCCAAAAAGATCATACTATAGTATGTCGCGCAAAAAAGGTCGTACAACAGTATGTCGCTCAAAAAAGGTCATATTATAGTATGTGGCTCAAAAAAGGTCATATTTTAGTTTGTCGCTCAAAAAAGGTCATATTATAGTATGTCGCTCAATAAAGGTCATATTATAGTATGCGGCTCAAAAAAGGTCATATTATAATATGTCGCTCAAAAAAGGTCATACTATAGTATGTCGCTGAAAAAAGATCATAGTATAGTATGTTGCTCAAAAAAGGTCGGACAACAGTATGTCGCTCAAAAAAGGTCATACTATACTATGTCGCTCAAAAAAGGTCATATTATCGTATGCGGTTCAAAAAAGGTCATATTATAGTATGTGGCTCAAAAAAGGTCATATTATAGTATGTGGCTCAAAAAAGATCATATTATAGTATGTGGCTCAAAAAAGATCATACTATAGTATGTCGCTCAAAAAAGGTCGTACAACAGTATGTCACTCAAAAAAGGTCATATTATAGTATGTGGCTCAAAAAAGGTCATATTTTAGTATGTCGCTCAAAAAAGGTCATACTATAGTATGTCGCTCAAAAAAGGTCATATTATAGAATGTGGCTCAAAAAAGGTAATACTATAGTATGTCGCTAAAAAAGGTCATATTATAGTATGTGGCTCAAAAAAGGTCATATTATAGTATGTGGCTCAAAAAAGGTCATACTATAGTATGTCGCTCAAAAAATGTCATACTATAGTATGTCGCTGAAAAAAGATCATACTATACTATGTCGCTCAAAAAAGGTCATATTATAGTATGTGGCTCAAAAAAGGTCATATTGTAGTATGTGGCTCAAAAAAGGTCATATTATAGTATGTGGCTCAAAAAAGGTCATATTGTAGTATGTGGCTCAAAAAAGGTCATATTATAGTATGTGGCTCAAAAAAGGTCATACTATACTATGTCGCTCAAAAAAGGTCATACTATACTATGTTGCTCAAAAAAGGTCATATTATAGTATGTGGCTCAAAAAAGATCATACTATAGTATGTCGCTCAAAAAAGGTCGTACAACAGTATGTCGCTCAAAAAAGGTCATATTATAGTATGTGGCTCAAAAAAGGTCATAATATAGTATGTGGCTCAAAAAAGGTCATACTATAGTATGTCGCTCAAAAAAGGTCATACTATAGTATGTCGCTGAAAAAAAGATCATATTGTAGTATGTCGCTCAAAAAAGGTCATATTATAGTATGTGGCTCAAAAAAGGTCATACTATACTATGTCGCTCAAAAAAGGTCATACTATACTATGTCGCTCAAAAAAGGTCATATTATCGTATGTGGTTCAAAAAAGGTCATACTATAGTATGTCGCTCAAAAAAGGTCATATTATAGTATGTCGTTCAAAAAAGGTCATATTATAGTATGTGGCTCAAAAAAGGTCATACTATAGTATGGCGCTCAAAAAAGGTCATATTATAATATAGTCATACTATAGTATGTCGCTCAAAAAAGGTCATACTATACTATGTCGCTCAAAAAAGGTCATATTATCGTATGCGGTTCAAAAAAGGTCATATTATAGTATGTGGCTCAAAAAAGGTCATATTATAGTATGTGGCTCAAAAAAGATCATATTATAGTATGTGGCTCAAAAAAGATCATACTATAGTATGTCGCTCAAAAAAGGTCGTACAACAGTATGTCACTCAAAAAAGGTCATATTATAGTATGTGGCTCAAAAAAGGTCATATTTTAGTATGTCGCTCAAAAAAGGTCATACTATAGTATGTCGCTCAAAAAAGGTCATATTATAGAATGTGGCTCAAAAAAGGTAATACTATAGTATGTCGCTAAAAAAGGTCATATTATAGTATGTGGCTCAAAAAAGGTCATATTATAGTATGTGGCTCAAAAAAGGTCATACTATAGTATGTCGCTCAAAAAATGTCATACTATAGTATGTCGCTGAAAAAAGATCATACTATACTATGTCGCTCAAAAAAGGTCATATTATAGTATGTGGCTCAAAAAAGGTCATATTGTAGTATGTGGCTCAAAAAAGGTCATATTATAGTATGTGGCTCAAAAAAGGTCATACTATAGTATGTCCCTCAAAAAAGGTCATATTATAGTATGTGGCTCAAAAAAGGTCATACTATACTATGTCGCTCAAAAAAGGTCATACTATACTATGTTGCTCAAAAAAGGTCAAATTATAGTATGTGGCTCAAAAAAGATCATACTATAGTATGTCGCTCAAAAAAGGTCGTACAACAGTATGTCGCTCAAAAAAGGTCATACTATAGTATGTCGCTGAAAAAAGATCATATTGTAGTATGTCGCTCAAAAAAGGTCATATTATAGTATGTGGCTCAAAAAAGGTCATACTATACTATGTCGCTCAAAAAAGGTCATACTATACTATGTCGCTCAAAAAAGGTCATATTATTGTATGTGGTTCAAAAAAGGTCATACTATAGTATGTCGCTCAAAAAAGGTCATATTATAGTATGTCGTTCAAAAAAGGTCATATTATAGTATGTGGCTCAAAAAAGGTCATACTATAGTATGGCGCTCAAAAAAGGTCATATTATAATATAGTCATACTATAGTATGTTGCTCAAAAAAGGTCATACTATAGTATGTCGCTCAAAAGAGGTCATACTATAGTATGTCGCTCAAAAAAGGTCATACTATACTATGTCGCTCAAAAAAGGTCATACTATACTATGTCGCTCAAAAGAGGTCATACTATTATATGTCGCTTAAAAAAGGTCATACTATACTATGTCGCTCAAAAAAGGTCATACTATACTATGTTGCTCAAAAAAGGTCATATTATAGTATGTGGTTCAAAAAAGGTCATATTATAGTATGTCGCTCAAAAAAGGTCATATTATAGTATGTGGCTCAAAAAAGGTCATACTATAGTATGTCGCTGAAAAAAGGTCATACTATACTATGTCGCTCAAAAAAGGTCATACTATACTATGTCGCTCAAAAAAGGTCATACTATAGTATGTCGCTCAAAAAAGGTCATACTATAATATGTCGCTCAAAAAAGGTCATACTACACTATGTCGCTCAAAAAAGTTCATACTATAGTATGTCGCTCAAAAAAGGTCACACTATACTATGTCGCTCAAAAAAGTTCATACTATAGTATGTCGCTCAAAAAAGGTCATACTATAGTATGTGGCTCAAAAAAGGTCATACTATAGTATGTGGCTCAAAAAAGGTCATATTATTGTATGTGGTTCAAAAAAGGTCATACTATAGTATGTGGCTCAAAAAAGGTCATACTATAGTATGTGGCTGAAAAAAGGTCATAATATACTATGTGGCTCAAAAAAGGTCATATTATTGTATGTGGTTCAAAAAAGGTCATACTATAGTATGTGGCTCAAAAAAGGTCATATTATAGTATGTGGCTCAAAAAAGATCATATTATAGTATGTGGCTCAAAAAAGATCATACTATAGTATGTCGCTCAAAAAAGGTCGTACAACAGTATGTCGCTCAAAAAAGGTCATATTATAGTATGTGGCTCAAAAAAGGTCATAATATAGTATGTGGCTCAAAAAAGGTCATACTATAGTATGTCGCTCAAAAAAGGTCATATTATAGTATGTGGCTCAAAAAAGGTCATACTATACTATGTCGCTCAAAAAAGGTCATACTATACTATGTCGCTCAAAAAAGGTCATATTATCGTATGTGGTTCAAAAAAGGTCATACTATAGTATGTCGCTCAAAAAAGGTCATATTATAGTATGTCGCTCAAAAAAGGTCATATTATAGTATGTGGCTCAAAAAAGGTCATACTATAGTATGGCGCTCAAAAAAGGTCATACTATAATATAGTCATACTATACTATGTCGCTCAAAAAAGGTCATACTATAGTATGTCGCTCAAAAGAGGTCATACTATAGTATGTCGCTCAAAAAAGGTCATACTATACTATGTCGCTCAAAAAAGGTCATACTATACTATGTCGCTCAAAAGAAGTCATACTATTATATGTCGCTTAAAAAAGGTCATACTATACTATGTCGCTGAAAAAAGGTCATACTATACTATGTCGCTCAAAAAAGGTCATACTATACTATGTCGCTCAAAAAAGGTCATACTATAGTATGTCGCTCAAAAAAGGTCATATTATAGAATGTGGCTCAAAAAAGGTCATATTATAGTATGTCGTTCAAAAAAGGTCATATTATAGTATGTGGCTCAAAAAAGGTCATACTATAGTATGGCGCTCAAAAAAGGTCATATTATAATATAGTCATACTATAGTATGTCGCTCAAAAAAGGTCATACTATACTATGTCGCTCAAAAAAGGTCATATTATCGTATGCGGTTCAAAAAAGGTCATATTATAGTATGTGGCTCAAAAAAGGTCATATTATAGTATGTGGCTCAAAAAAGATCATATTATAGTATGTGGCTCAAAAAAGATCATACTATAGTATGTCGCTCAAAAAAGGTCGTACAACAGTATGTCACTCAAAAAAGGTCATATTATAGTATGTGGCTCAAAAAAGGTCATATTTTAGTATGTCGCTCAAAAAAGGTCATACTATAGTATGTCGCTCAAAAAAGGTCATATTATAGAATGTGGCTCAAAAAAGGTAATACTATAGTATGTCGCTAAAAAAGGTCATATTATAGTATGTGGCTCAAAAAAGGTCATATTATAGTATGTGGCTCAAAAAAGGTCATACTATAGTATGTCGCTCAAAAAATGTCATACTATAGTATGTCGCTGAAAAAAGATCATACTATACTATGTCGCTCAAAAAAGGTCATATTATAGTATGTGGCTCAAAAAAGGTCATATTGTAGTATGTGGCTCAAAAAAGGTCATATTATAGTATGTGGCTCAAAAAAGGTCATACTATAGTATGTCCCTCAAAAAAGGTCATATTATAGTATGTGGCTCAAAAAAGGTCATACTATACTATGTCGCTCAAAAAAGGTCATACTATACTATGTTGCTCAAAAAAGGTCAAATTATAGTATGTGGCTCAAAAAAGATCATACTATAGTATGTCGCTCAAAAAAGGTCGTACAACAGTATGTCGCTCAAAAAAGGTCATATTATAGTATGTGGCTCAAAAAAGGTCATAATATAGTATGTGGCTCAAAAAAGGTCATACTATAGTATGTCGCTCAAAAAAGGTCATACTATAGTATGTCGCTGAAAAAAGATCATATTGTAGTATGTCGCTCAAAAAAGGTCATATTATAGTATGTGGCTCAAAAAAGGTCATACTATACTATGTCGCTCAAAAAAGGTCATACTATACTATGTCGCTCAAAAAAGGTCATATTATCGTATGTGGTTCAAAAAAGGTCATACTATAGTATGTCGCTCAAAAAAGGTCATATTATAGTATGTCGTTCAAAAAAGGTCATATTATAGTATGTGGCTCAAAAAAGGTCATACTATAGTATGGCGCTCAAAAAAGGTCATATTATAATATAGTCATACTATAGTATGTCGCTCAAAAAAGGTCATACTATAGTATGTCGCTCAAAAGAGGTCATACTATAGTATGTCGCTCAAAAAAGGTCATACTATACTATGTCGCTCAAAAAAGGTCATACTATACTATGTCGCTCAAAAGAGGTCATACTATTATATGTCGCTTAAAAAAGGTCATACTATACTATGTCGCTCAAAAAAGGTCATACTATACTATGTTGCTCAAAAAAGGTCATATTATAGTATGTGGTTCAAAAAAGGTCATATTATAGTATGTCGCTCAAAAAAGGTCATATTATAGTATGTGGCTCAAAAAAGGTCATACTATAGTATGTCGCTGAAAAAAGGTCATACTATACTATGTCGCTCAAAAAAGGTCATACTATACTATGTCGCTCAAAAAAGGTCATACTATAGTATGTCGCTCAAAAAAGGTCATACTATAATATGTCGCTCAAAAAAGGTCATACTACACTATGTCGCTCAAAAAAGTTCATACTATAGTATGTCGCTCAAAAAAGGTCATACTATAGTATGTGGCTGAAAAAAAGTCATACTATACTATGTCGCTCAAAAAAGGTCACACTATACTATGTCGCTCAAAAAAGTTCATACTATAGTATGTCGCTCAAAAAAGGTCATACTATAGTATGTGGCTCAAAAAAAATCATACTATAGTATGTGGCTCAAAAAAGGTCATATTATTGTATGTGGTTCAAAAAAGGTCATACTATAGTATGTGGCTCAAAAAAGGTCATACTATAGTATGTGGCTGAAAAAAGGTCATAATATACTATGTGGCTCAAAAAAGGTCATATTATTGTATGTGGTTCAAAAAAGGTCATACTATAGTATGTGGCTCAAAAAAGGTCATATTATAGTATGTGGCTCAAAAAAGATCATATTATAGTATGTGGCTCAAAAAAGATCATACTATAGTATGTCGCTCAAAAAAGGTCATATTATAGTATGTGGCTCAAAAAAGATCATACTATAGTATGTCGCTCAAAAAAGGTCGTACAACAGTATGTCGCTCAAAAAAGGTCATATTATAGTATGTGGCTCAAAAAAGGTCATAATATAGTATGTGGCTCAAAAAAGGTCATACTATAGTATGTCGCTCAAAAAAGGTCATATTATAGTATGTGGCTCAAAAAAGGTCATACTATACTATGTCGCTCAAAAAAGGTCATACTATACTATGTCGCTCAAAAAAGGTCATATTATCGTATGTGGTTCAAAAAAGGTCATACTATAGTATGTCGCTCAAAAAAGGTCATATTATAGTATGTCGCTCAAAAAAGGTCATATTATAGTATGTGGCTCAAAAAAGGTCATACTATAGTATGGCGCTCAAAAAAGGTCATACTATAATATAGTCATACTATACTATGTCGCTCAAAAAAGGTCATACTATAGTATGTCGCTCAAAAGAGGTCATACTATAGTATGTCGCTCAAAAAAGGTCATACTATACTATGTCGCTCAAAAAAGGTCATACTATACTATGTCGCTCAAAAGAAGTCATACTATTATATGTCGCTTAAAAAAGGTCATACTATACTATGTCGCTGAAAAAAGGTCATACTATACTATGTCGCTCAAAAAAGGTCATACTATACTATGTCGCTCAAAAAAGGTCATACTATAGTATGTCGCTCAAAAAAGGTCATACTATAATATGTCGCTCAAAAAAGGTCATACTACACTATGTCGCTCAAAAAAGTTCATACTATAGTATGTCGCTCAAAAAAGGTCATAATATAGTATGTGGCTCAAAAAAGGTCATACTATAGTATGTGGCTCAAAAAAGGTCATACCATAGTATGTGGCTCAAAAAAGGTCATATTATTGTATGTGGTTCAAAAAAGGTCATACTATAGTATGTGGCTCCAAAAAGGTCATACTATAGTATGTGGCTGAAAAAAGGTCATACTATACTATGTGGCTCAAAAAAGGTCATATTATTGTATGTGGCTCAAAAAAGGTCATATTATAGTATGTGGCTCAAAAAAGATCATATTATAGTATGCGGCTCAAAAAAGGTCATACTATAGTATGTCGCTCAAAAAAGGTCGTACAACAGTATGTCGCTCAAAAAAGGTCATATTATAGTATGTGGCTCAAAAAAGGTCATACTATACTATGTCGCTCAAAAAAGGTCATACTATACTATGTCGCTCAAAAAAGGTCATACTATAGTATGTCGCTCAAAAAAGGTCATATTATAGTATGTCGCTCAAAAAAGGTCATATTATAGTATGTGGCTCAAAAAAGGTCATACTATAGTATGGCGCTCAAAAAAGGTCATACTATAATATAGTCATACTATACTATGTCGCTCAAAAAAGGTCATACTATAGTATGTCGCTCAAAAGAGGTCATACTATAGTATGTCGCTTAAAAAAGGTCATACTATACTATGTCGCTGAAAAAAGGTCATACTATACTATGTCGCTCAAAAAAGGTCATAGTATACTATGTCGCTCAAAAAAGGTCATACTATAGTATGTCGCTCAAAAAAGGTCATACTATAATATGTCGCTCAAAAAAGGTCATACTACACTATGTCGCTCAAAAAAGTTCATACTATAGTATGTCGCTCAAAAAAGGTCATACTATAGTATGTGGCTGAAAAAAAGTCATACTATACTATGTCGCTCAAAAAAGGTCACACTATACTATATCTAGGGGTGCTAATGGAACCCAGACCTGAACTTTCACAGCCACATAAAGTCAACAATATCAACAGCCTTTTACCATCTAAAAAACATTGCCAAAATCAAAAATATAGTGTGTCTAAACCAGACTTGGAGAGACTGATCCATGCATTTGTCTCCAGCAGGTTAGACTACTGCAATGGCCTGCTCACTGGTCTCTCTAAACGAGCTGTTAAACAGCTACAGAACATTCAGAACGCTGCAGCTCGAGTCCTGACTAGAACCAGAAAATATGACCATATTAGTCCAGTGCTCATGTCTCTGCACTGGCTTCCAGTCACTCAGAGAAAAAACTTTAAAACAGCTTTACTTGTGTACAAGTCTCTTCATGGTCTAGCACCAAAATACATCTATGACATGTTAGAGCCATACGAGCCTTCTAGGACCCTGAGAACCTCAGGGACTGGTCTCCTGCAGGTGCCCAGAGTCAGGACTAAACATGGTGAAGCTCCATTCCAGTTTTCTGCAGCTAAAATCTGGAACAAAAAAAAGGTCATACTATACTATGTCGCTCAAAAAAGGTCATACTATAGCATGTCGCTCAAGAAGGGTCATACTATAGTATGTGGCTCAAAAAAAAGGTCATACTATAGCATGTCGCTGAAAAAAGGTGATATAGTATGTTGCACAAAATAGATTTTGCTCAATAAAGGTCATACAATAGTATGTTCTTCTAAAAGGATCATATTATACAATGTCACTGAAAAAAAGTAGACTAAATTACGTAGTCTCTTAAAACTTTTCACTGTTACACTGCCACTGTTTCGGAACACTGCACCATTTGAAATTTGGTGAGTAGACTTTCAATTTCTAGGTGAGTCCTCGTACAGCATGTCATACTAAAGCATGTCTTCCAAAATATATAGCATATGGTTTCTTGTCCAAAAAACACCTTAGTATAGCAAGTCTCCCGAAAAACATAGTACAGCATAAAAAAGAGATTTGATTCTTTGTAATATTTTCACCATTTAGTACATTACACTTAGCACAATTAATACATGTAACACATCAAGTTTATTGTACAAATGTGGATTAAAAAAAAAACTGTTCAATTTATTTGTATAGCCCAAAATCACAAATTTGCCCCAATAGGCCTTCACAGTTTGCAAAAAGGCAATACAACATCCGCTGCCTTTACATCCTACAAGGTAAAACTCCCTTAAAAAAAAAAAAAAAAAAAAAAAAAAAAAACTTTAACAGGAAAGAAAAAAAAAAAATTACAATTATTGGAAAACATTTCTGCCCTAAACAATATATTACAAATTACAAAATTGAAATGTTTATTTGCAAAGTAAAAAAACATATCATCCTAAACAACTCAAATTATAGCATGTCATCTTAAAGAAGTCATAGTATGGCATTTTGCACAAAAAGCTTTATAGTATAGCATGTGTGGTATCATGAGAGGTTGCCCTTAAGCAGATAGCTCAAATAGTGCATGGAAACGAGATTTCCAACCGCTTATTAATTTTATTGTTATTAACACAATGCAGGTAGGGATTCAAAAATGCTTACATCAGGCTTCGTTATTAAAACAGAAATCGTAGCCTCTGGCTCTCGGAAAGGGGAACACAAAAGTCTCTTTCTCAAACAAGTCTCTCCAGTGAGAACCCCTCCAGTCCCTGGGTCACTGGTATCCAATAAAAACAAGTCACAAAGTTCTCCGTTCAGTCTTTCTCCAAGGAACTATTTCTCCAGGTAAGTCTTTTAGAGAAGTATCATCATCCAAACCATCCACAGGGTTTCTCCAGCAGTGCACCGCCACCAGCTCTCCAACCTCTGCACAGAATGTCTAACCTTCACTGCACACACACACCAACACAGGCAGGCTCAGACTGCTTTATATGCCAACCCTCAGCCAATCAGCCGTCATTAGCCACACCTGTGCTGAGAAGGCTGGTGAAGCTCCCGCTTTCACCATCAGATGGAGCCATACCTGGGAAAGTAGCACCCTCTCATGATGTCACACGTTGTTCAAAACTTTCATAGTATAGCATTTTCTCAGAAAAAAACATCAATGTATAGCAGGTCAAAAACATGTTTTAATCTGGTTCATTTAGTAGATTTGATTGTGTTATTCACTCATAATTATGTATTTGAATTAACTATAAAATGTGTTGCTCTTCCTTAAAACAAGCTGATTTAAATCAAAAGTAATTAGAAGAAGCTATGTACATATTAATTTCCATCAACTGTGTCTGTGCAGGCAAGTAAAATATTTGGTTTGGTTCATTGTCTGAATGTTTCATTTATTTAAACTTAGGATACAGAAAAATTGCAAAAAAAGTTTCAATTAAATATGTAGGATTACATTGACATAATTAATTACATTGTCATAATTCATTTTAGTACAAAAAGAATAAGTAAGTAGAAGTAATTCTATTCAAATGAATTTAAGTAGAATTAAATTCTACTGCAAATAATTATTCTACAAGTACTGAAAAAAATAACAAAAATCAGCTTTAAAATATGTAACAACAATTATACAACGACTTGACATAATAAAATTAAATAATTTCAACAAAACATTTTGTTAGCATATTTCATTTGATACATGTAAGACGTATTCAATTTCTTTATTGTAGAAATGTGGATTCAACAAAAAAAAATCATATATTCAGTGTTTAATACAATCAATTTACAAACATATTTTGCCTTTATTAATATATATTACAAATAAATTACGAAATTGAAATGTTTCTTTTTGCAAAGGCAAATAAAATAATTGGACTCCAAGAGTATACAATAAATACACATAATTAGATAGGGAGGCTGAGAAAAAATAAAGGTCTGATCCAACATACTGTTCAGTACATGGAAACACTGATGTTCACATTGAGGTTATTGATTCATTGGAGCTCCAGTGTAGAGGTGGACTTCTCTGACTTTTTGGTCTTATTATACTTGTAGCCCAAAAGGATGGTGGCCACCAACAGGACCAGGCCCAGGACCAGGAGGACCCACTGACCAGCGACAGCAGCTGAGCTGCCCACTGTGATCCCCAGGAAGTCCACTTGACCTTCATCTGCTGGATCTGCTGGATCTGCTGGAAACACACAAAAACAGATTCAGAAACAGGCTGGAAACAAACTCACTCACTTGTCTACAAGATCAGCCATATTTATGAATGAACACTGCATTATTTATAATGAGTTTGTAACCAAAAAGAAAAAAAAGTATGAGAGCAGGTGATAAGACTGCAATCAAAAATATTTTATTGTAAATAAAATAAACGATTGGTTAGAATGCAAATCCAAACAATTTATTTTTTTTCAACTTTTTTTTTTAAATTTATAAATCCACATTTAGCCAAATATTTTATTGGCAATTCCTAAAATTGTGATTATTTGCAAACCGAAAAGTTGCTGCATCATCCAGTTAGTGTGTTTCATTATCTAATAATAAATAGATTTTAGAAAGAAAAATTGTGGTCCCTGTTTTTTTTTTTTTTTGTGGTGTATGAACCAATGCCAAATTATCAACAGATATACCAAAGAAATATTGACCAGAGGTGTTTGTGTGGATTTTTGACGAGTTATGCACTTGAAAGACTTAATATTTATTAACGGTATGCATGAAATAAATCTCTGCAAATAAATGTAAAATAATATTTCTTAAAAATGTCTTCCCATCCTACACAAATTTGGTCTGTTTGCAAAGTAAACCTGATGACTATATTCTTTATTTAGCCTGCAGAAGAACTCAAAAATATAAATCCTCAAACAAATCAGTTTTGTCAGCTAAAACAAAAACATTGCCTAAAAGCACAAAAAATTGTGCTTTGGTTTGTTCATTTTCAGATTAATGCAACAAAACCCTCAAATGAAGAGTAGCTTGCTTGATTTAGTCAAAGTGTATCCTAACCTTTATATGTGTGTCCATTTGTGCATATTAATTCAGCATTTTCTATGTGGAGCTTGCAAATAACATTTGTGTTTTCTTTGCCACACTTCCAAGCTCTTCCTGTTCTGCTGCTAAGGATCTCATCAATCTAATCTGTACAAACCCTTTCAGCAGGATCTCATCAGTAAAACAAGAAGAACAGGAGAATGATTTCACTGTTAGCCGCAGCAGGGGAGAAAAAACAATCATTGAAGCCTCTGCATGAAGACATTGTGCCTCTCCTTCTGGGAAGGAGTTCAGCAAACACATGGCCGAGAGACTGGAAAACATTTTCAAGCATAATTTCCACAAAATAGGCTGCGTGTGCTGTACATGTGCCTCAGGATATGTGGATGAATGAGCGAGTTGGATGTACCAGCAGGTTTCCAGTCGTAATCAGGCCACCCGCGAATGTCATTGTTCCTGTTGTTCTCCTGCTCCAGCCATTCAATAAGAGGTTTGAAATACTCCATGAGTGCCTGGGCACTCATTTTGGGCTGGCCGGTGATCATGGCCATGGCCTCTGGCCACGGCTTACTGAAGCCCAGCTTCATCACGTCACTGCAACACAGGTTAGAGAGGAGGTCAGGGAGATGATAAAATGCGATTGGGTTAGGGTTAGGGTAACTTGATTTGCTCTTAAATCATAACAGATTTTTTTATTAAAAGTTACAAATTTCATTTTTTTTAACCCCTAACCCCTGAAATGACATGGTTGATTTGTATGCTAGCAGACCTGAGACCTCTGTGTTTTTATATTACAAATGTCCCAACATATGTATGGACAGGCTATTTTTAACAGTGGTTATCCATTATTCTGTACAACAGTGTCTGTAGTATGTACTAACCCCATCAGCTTCCCAGCTGCTTTAGATTTGTAGATATCACAGGTATGGAGGGGCCCTGTGTGATTTGCAGCGTTACATAGAGCCTGGTGCATCTGAAACTGGATGATGAAGCTGACAAAGTACCTGATGGGAGATAATTTTGTTGTCACATCAGCAGGAACAAGAAAACCATAAAACACCAATAGGTGCCATCACATCAGTTGTTGTTATTGGCAATTGATTTCATTTTTATTTATTAGCCATGTGACTTAAAGCCCATCATCTTTTACAGCTCATGTCCACATATTTATCTTATCCTTCTGTGAATGATTGGAGTGTGTGAAAGCAGTTACCGGTTTATCTGTGCTCAGAAATCAGGTGACATGTTCATTTTGCTGCATCAGGAGATTTTACCTTACATAGGGCACGTTAGCAGGGATATGGAACTTTGCACCAGGGTCAAAGTCATTCTCAGTTCTGGATACAGGCGGACACAGTCCCTGGTACTTCATTCTGCAAGGCAATGGAAAAAATCGTAATTGAATTGCTTTTCACATACATCATTTACAACATTTTTATCACACAATTGATTACACTCATTACCTGCCTGCCTCCATTTTATCATTAATTTGTATTTCTTTAAGTGGTAAAATTTGAAGTGGTACTTTTACCTGAGGTTCCACCACTCTTTGTTGTACTCAGTGTGCTTGATGCGTCCATCAAATACCTTCCACCTCCACTGGTCCATCAAGTAACCAAAAGGTAGGAAGGCGATCTTGTCAAGTGCCATGCTCATTAGGAAGTTGATGTCACTCTCTAGAGTTAGGATAACAAAAAAAAACACCAAAATCATGAACTGGTATGACATCATACATGTTGTCACTCTCTCTCTGAAACTGAATCAAAGGCAACTGGTATTTTTCCAGAGTCTGCATTAGACTTACTAAGGGTGCTTTCACACCAACAACCAGTCCATTCAAAACAAAGGCGCTTAGTTTGGTTCTTTTTCATTGGTGTCACTAGATCAGCAACACTAGTGCGGATCCTCTGATGAGAACACAAACTTAGGTCCAACCAAACCAGGAGATGCAAAATGGTAAGAGATGCTAAATATTTAGTTTTAGTGGAGTGAGACCTAGGTATTTAACTTCTGTGGGTGTGTTCATCAAAGTACCTGTAAAGGTTTCACTTGACCATTGTTATGATGTTATGAGGTGAAACGTCTTCAAGCTACAAGAAAAATTCCAGTTGCTTACAAGTAAGTCCTTTGACATGACCATTGTTATGGTCAGACTTGTGCAAACAATTTAGACTGATGCAAATGAATAAATGAAGCCTCATGGATAAGAGGTGAATTATCTTCCTACACAAATACAAGTCCAGTTGCCTACGAATACATTTGTGGATGGAGAACAATGACCTTAATAATTGAAAATATTATATCATACATGTTCAATTTTCTGAATCACACCAGGTAAAAGTATCTGCCAGCCATGACTTGCTCACCCTTGTTGTTCTCCACTTTGTCCAGGAGGCCGATGGACTTGAGATGTTTGGGTGTGGCCACAGACAGGGCGAGCACGTCACCAATGGCCTCATGGAAGCCAGGGTTGGCTCCGTCACGGAACGACACTGGCTGGTCTTTGTATTGCAGGAAATACTGGACATGGCCCATTTCATGGTGCACTGTGATCAGGTCATCCATAGTCACAACAGTGCACTGCTTGATCCTGGAGACAATAATTATCATGGAGGAGGTTTCAAAGAAAATCCCATAATTCTATCTTACCTTTCTGGCTTCTATACACTGAATGACCTTCAGAGTGTTTGAGTTTATACCCCATTTGTTGCTTAATTTTTTTCTTGTATCTTTTTGTTTTTCCTTCTTGTATTTGTTCCATACAATGTACTTTCTTGAGCTCTTCTACTGCTGTATTCTATAGAACTATATAAACAACCCAATCTTTGCAACACAAAAATTGGGAATTTTAAAAATAGGACCTTTTTAAATGTTAAATTTAAAAAGGTCCTATTATGGAAATACAATTTTAATGTGTTTGTGTGTAAATATTTAGATCTCTTGTGTTTCTGCTAGCTTGTCAACATTTGATGATGATGATAGTCTACCCATCAGATCTGGTTATTCATTGAAAAAAGGTTTAACCTGAAGTCTTTTCGGTTATAAAAGTCCCATGCAGAGGCGTGGCACACCACCTGGCGTCCATCGGAGGGCTTAAATAGCATAGATTTATTCCAAAACTCTGGTGGCATTGGCAGCAGACCCAGGGAGGTGAAAAACTTGTCTGATTCTTCAAACATTCTGATGGCATCCCAACCCTTGAAGGGGAAAAATGTTATATACTCAAAATATGGAAAAACTAATAGCTAGAAAATGGATGGCTGCAAGGTGTGTAAACAGCTTATTGTTACAAAAGCACAGGAAGAAACATATCTTTGCCTCAAAAACATGTATAAAATATATTTAAGTATGTATACATCATATCAGTTATGGAGGACGATCTGTAATTCTGTGTATTTATCGTCATGCTGCCTGATCCTAAACTTTGGTTTGCATCTGATTCTTTTTTTCACACAAACTGATTTATGTGGACATGATGGCATGATGTGTGTGTGTGTGTGTGTGTGTGTGTGTAATCATGTGCACAGCAGATCATTATGCAACAGCTGGTCCATGTGTTTGTGTCACCTGTGCCACCATAGCTGGCGTGGCATCAACTTGAGTTGCATCTGGGAAAGGCATGACCAGATCCATTATGCCAGACCATGTCTGTGCCCACATGTTGCCTGAAAAGAACAGAGCAAAGAATTCATATTTCAACTTTCTATATCTAAGTATTTGGGGTATATTTGCTCTGCTTTGCCAGTGTTTAACCAGTGATTAAAAGTGGGATATCTGACTGTGAGTCTAACCAAGTGGAAGTGTCAAACACAATCTCACGCTTGATTCCTCTGAAAGAAAATTAAATCCAAATTCATATGCAGCCGACAGCAGAATATTAATGAGGCATTCACCCACATGAAAGGAGAGTTTTTGGCTATAGTTTTTAAATCCTTTGGATTCCATAGTGAAAATTTGACTGAAGTGTGGTTTTGTTCTCAACCCCCCAAAAAACATATACAGTCTTTTGAAAGCTGAGGATTTTTCTACTCCTGCACCATCCTGACAGAGGAAACAAGGTTGTTAGTTTGGTTCATTGAGCTAAATACACAATAGGTGGTGCTTTATCCTGCCTTCATTTTTTACATCAGGCTCCACAGGAATAAAGCAAATCATTAGGGTTCTGTATTTTTCAGGAAGAATTATGCAAGATACTCAGGAAGGGCTTATGTTATCCTTCCGCCCATGTCAGTTTATAGCTTATAACTTTTGAGGTTTTAAAAGGCATACATATTTTTGCTTGATGAAATATATTTCAAGAATCTGCTGCTCTTTGTTACACTTACTTACCTAGCAAATGGGCAGGAATGGGTCCCTTTAGGTTGATGTACTTGGCACCATACTTCTTGTACAGACCCCTCCGAACATATGCATGGACGTTTAGATAAAGCGGTTCCAGCTCCTTCCACAGACTCTCCAGGTCTGCCTCAAAGGTGGGTGTTTCATAAAGAGATCGCCAGAAAGCCCCATTGTCAGTGTGACCTACAAAAAGGAGGAATAAACACAGAGACCAGTGTGGTTTCATATAAACATCTGGGTTAAGCTGCTTTTTTAGGCAAATGTCCATCCATCGATCTTCTACCACTTGTCTGGGTTGGGTCTTGAAGGAAGCAGCCTCAGCAGAGACCCAGATTTCCCTCTCCCTATCCACTTTGTCTAACTGCTCCAGGGGAAACCAAAGGTCTTCCCAAAGAAGCTGAGAGACCGTGTGAGCCCTGGGCCTTCTCCAGGGCGTCCAGAGGACAAGACTAAAACACCTCACCAGGGAGGCGTCCATGAGGCTCCTTACTAGATTATTGTGTTGTAGAGAAGCAGTGGTTCTACTTTTGTGAAATCTCCTCCTTTTTGTCACTACCCAGGACTTGTGACTAGAAGTGAGGGTAGGAAAAAAGATTCATGGTTAATGGAGAGCTATACCTTTCAGTTCTGCTGTTTCTGAACTAGGACAGACTGGTGTAGAGTCTACCTCAATGTAGATGCCTCACTAATCTTCCTGTCAATCTCTCTCTATCCTTCCCTCACTTGTGAACAAGACCCAGAGGTACTTGAACTCAAAATATCACCCCCAACTCAGAAACTGCATGCCACCTTTTTTTGGCCAAGAATCAAAGTCTTAGGTTTGTAGTGGCTGAATTCCAGCCACTTCACACTCCTGTGAACCACTTCAGCTATAGCTGAAGGCCACTGTCTAATGAATCCAACAGGACCAGATTGTACCGCAAAAAGCAGCAACCCAATCGCTAGGTCACCGAAAGGCAGTAACTCAATGTCCTGGCTGGATATGAAAAGGATATGAAAAGGATCAGTGTCGAAGGGCATCCCTGGTGGAGTCCAACCCTCACTGGAAACAAGTTTGACTTAATGGGTCCAGAGCCCCATATTCATGGAGCATTCCTTATATGGCCAGAAAAGGCATGCAAGGTAATCTATGTAAGGTCAGCTATCTTCAAAAGCTTGCCTATGTATATCCGAAATTATCTTTTTCTCCTCTGCCATCTTAAAGTGTGACAGACCAGGGAAAATCTCAATGAGCATGTGTAATAGGTTCTGGATGCCATACCGTTTAGCCTGGCAGCTTGGTTGGCCAGTTCAACATATCTCTTGTAATCCTGGCGCAGCACTTTGCCTGCAGCATCTCGCCATCCTTTCCAGGCAAACAACAACTTGTCATAATCCCTGGACTCTGCCATGATCTTCTGAAGATCTGAAACATAAGACATGCTTTCATTCACTGAATTTACCCATACTGCTCCACTGCCGAAGCAGAGTTTCCATAATGTTCTGAATGGTGAACTTCAAAGGAGCCTTGCAAGGAGATCTGGATATGTTCTGAGATTTACCTGGATCTAGTGGATGGCATTGTCCATCTTTGCAGACCTCAGCCACACTGTACTTGGTCTCCATATTGGACAGCAGTTTGTTGTACTGTAAAGTTAAATCCATCAAGCATTAGACCCCATTGATTGAACTCATATCCATGTTTAGACACATAGAGTAAATATGTCTTTTATTTTCATTAAACAATATTAAACTAAAGCTTCTGAGAGCGCCATCCTTGAGTTGGATGAAAGATGTTTCATATCTAAATAATTGGACTGATTAATCACTCCTGGAGCTCACTTCTCAGATCCAAAAACCGCCGTAGACCTTACTTTAACGCTACTCTTTGCAAAATGCATAAAACATGCAGACAAGCGGAAAATATAGCAGCTTGCTCCTGCTAAAGTGGGAAAACAGGTTTATATACAAATTCCAAGTATGTGTCTGCCTAGCTAACATAGCTTATTTAAGGCAAATTAGCTAGTCAACTTTTTTCTCCAGTTCTCACTGATCACCATAGTTCTAATGCATTGCAACAATTAAACCTCATCTCAGATCATGTAATTAGCTCTTCAATATAATTATCTGGCCACAGCTCTTAGTTTAAATAAATTGGTGATGGTCCTATACAGAATGCATTGGAGGAATAAATATATTTGTTTTAAGGTTAGATAGTTCAAACGGTTAATGGTCAATTGTGCAAAAGTCCCCATGATGAAATCTTTTGGAACAAGTTTAACATGTGTTTAGAGTTTCACTTCACTTTCCATTCCCTGAAACTGCACCAATTTAAACAGTTTCATATGAGTGAGGATAATTTGTATTGCATTGCAGCATCTTAATATTAAAAGTTTTTGCACCAAAAAGGTGTTGGTTGCCTCATGCCCTTAACCTCTTCAGCTTTGTCTTGCATACACATTTGCAAAAATTACAAGCGTGACTTCACACCTCTTCTAGGTTTTCAGAGGGCAGTGCAGCTCTCTCGATGTCACTGAGCTTTTTAATGATGCGTTTCACTGATGCGTCTTGGAAGTCAGTTGTGTCGTACTGACGGGCCATCTGTCCATACTTCAGGGTGTGTTTCGACAGCTCCAGGTTCTTCTCAAGCTAGAGCAGGACAATGAATATAAGTAAACACATTTCTCTTTTAAAAAAATTTTCAAGTAAGGGAGATTATTGATGGATGAATGGATGGATGGATGGATGGATGGATGGATGATAGGTTGAAAAGTTGCAGACAGACACTTACACAGGTATTTAGGTAGATAGACGCATGCATACATGGGTTGATTAGTGACACAATCAATTATAGATGCAATACACGTTTTCTTTATTTATTTATTTATTTATTTATTTTATTATTAGGCAATTGATTTATTTATTTCTTGATTTAGTCCACAAAAGCAGAAGTCCTTCACATATGAGTGATGAATATCAAATGCCAGTGGTGTTATCGATCACTTATCAGTCTGAGGGTTTTACCATCTCCTGCTTATTGGCTTCATTGATGTCGGTGTTGTAGGCCCAGGAGGCCTCAGTATACGCATTCCACACCACCTCAGCTGTGCTGTTGTACTCCTCCAGAAGCTTCTTTGCCTCAATCTCGTCCGTTTTCTTGTCTGGGTAAACAAGAAAATGGATAAGTCCGACGAAATTCAGGATGTACGCTGTGATTAAAGTTTCATCTAATTAGAGGTGGTGATCCTGGAGAAAGATTGGAACACAAGAGACAAAAATACACCACTCCCTTAAATGCCCCTTTAGCAGCTCTTAGCATGATTGCTGATTGGCTGGAATAGAGGCCACGTTGTTTACCGAGCTAGGACTGTGTGCAAACACCTGATTTTTTTCAGAGCACACACACAAAACAGATAGCTATTGGACTGCAAGCAGATATTTCGTGAATTTGATGAAGCCTCACTTTCTTACATTAAGCTTTGACCAGTGCTCTCGGTGTCGTCTCTTACCAATATCTTCTGGATAGCCTTCAGGGATGGGTGGGACCCAGTTGAAGTCAGGCCAGCCCATGGTCTCGTTCACGTTTTGCTTTTCCAGCCACTTAATAATGGGTTCAAAGTAGTTCATCAGAGAGCTGGCATTCATCTCCCTGGTGCCTAAAGCATCCTGGAGAACGTCAGGCCAAGGTTTGGAGGAGCCTGCTTTAAGAACTTTCCTGGAAGAGGAAGAATAAAAGTGCATTCAACCTCATTCAACTCATGCTCTCTTTAAAGTTCAGTGGTGTAAAGATCACATACTGTAAAACGGCCCCTGCTTCTTTAGACTTGTAGATGTCACATTGGTGCAAAGGACCTTTGTGGTTGGCTACCTTACACAGTTCTTCATGGAACTGGAACTGCAGAATGAAGCTGACAAAATACCTGCATGGGAAAGAATTAATATGTTGTCTTTTGTGCAAGTTTGAAACACATTGATGTAGATAAACTTTTTGCATATTTTATTAAAAGTAAAACCGAAAAATATGATTAAGGTGATTAAAGGATGTTACAAGTACAATTATATAAAAATCTCTCATCTATATTTTTTCTCTACACTTAATCACAAATAGTGGTATATATATATATATATATACTCCACTCCATTAAGGGGCAGCAGAGTGTTCACAGGGAGCATACAGCACAGAGTATGAGTATGAAGTGTAGACACCAAGTGACACCATGAAAACATATTTAACAGGGATGAGAAGACAGGCGGAGAGAGACGGAGATAAAGAGACAAACGAAAGTCTCCCAAAGCTAAGACGAGGAAATATGACGAAGCGTCTGTAGCGCTTGGTTCACTGTGAAAGACCGGTGTGTTACTGAGTCTGAAATGTTGGAGACAGAGAAATTAAAGACATTACACCACAATCACTGATAAGACCATTTATGTAGTTTTATTTTTCAGTATCATATGGTTTGACATGGTCAGTCAGAAATGTTTAATTAAGGATTTAATTTTATTTTTAATTTCAGATGCACTTTAAATCTTTTCTGTTAGTTAATAAAGCTATTCTTTGTTGTAAGTTGGTCCATATTTCTTTCTTTTTTATTCTCTTATAATAAGGATGATAAGGATTAATAAGGATACATTGTTATGCAGAGGTACTTATGACAATTATATAGACAAATGATTCTATTTATAGTTGCATGGGGGGGGGGCACTGCATTGAGAAGCACTGCATTACACAGATCTACACTATGTGCTTCAACAAACACTGTATGTTTGATTATCAGCTGTGATCAGCGCTTTTTGGAAGCCCTCTGCAACAAGCTTCCTGCTATTGTAGGCTTATTGTATTTCAGTGCAGATTGCAGCACACAAAACTGGAATTCCCAGCTCTGCAACCATCCTTTTATTAAAACATGAGGAAGGGGGGGGGTTTCCCTCAGCCTGAGAATCAAACTGTGGGTGTTGCGCTATGCGCCTTAACCATTAGGCCATTAAGGCTCCTCTCAGCAGCCATTCTTTGTTCACATATTTCCCTGGTGTCCTCATATGTCCAACACTCGCTTGCTATGCATGCACACTCAAAAGCTTTTATTCTATTGTATTTTAGGGGGGAGTTGCAATTTACCTTTTAAATTTTCTTTAATATATAACTTTAAAGCTGTTACACTATTTGTATTCATTATTTAAAGTATTTCTGGTACAAGTCTGGATGAACACATTGTTAATCAGGTTTGAAAATAATATCATGTAAATATCAATATTCCAGGCTGATTGCCTTTCTTCACGTCAGTTATACAGTGGTGTGTCTGGAACAGGATGCTACCTGATGTACGGCGTGTTTCCAGGAATGTGGTATTTTGCCCCAGCATCGAAATGCTCTGCTGTACGCCTGGTGGGGGGGCAGATGCCTTGGTATTTTGTCCTTTAAAGAGGACAAAGGAACAGATGAATTTAGAACACACTGGCATGGCTTCTATAAAACAAATTCTGAAAGGTTATTTAGTCAGTGATGATTGTTTTATTTGTTCTGTTTAATATACCCATGAGCTGTGCTCTATTTCCAGCAACGCCTCACTCAGAATCAACCACAGCCTTCTACTATAAATACAGAGCAGCTCCACTTAATGTGTTTGGACTGTGATTTTCTCAAGTGTGAATTGGGTTTGTGTTTATGTCACAAAGTCACTGTATGTAATTGTTTTTTTTACCACGTTTAAAGGGCTTAAGTGAACCCACAACTATAGAGTCAGCAGACAGATGTTTTACCTGGTGAGCCACTTCTTAAAGGAACAGTACAGTATTTAACCTGTTGCTATGGAAACAAACCTGACAAACTTATGGAGACAATATGTGAATATGTGATCATTTAAGACCTGAGATATGCAATGAAATGTTTTAGGTATAGTATCTGTGCGTCTGATGCCAAAGGGCTAAAAGAAAGTGTGTATATAGTGTTGGAAAAAATGTGGAAAAAGGGAGTTATTAGTGGTCTGAGGAGCCCCAGTGACATCTGTCTTTGTCAGAAAGATTTACCAGTGAGCCTAAATCAGATGTTGGCGTTATTAGATATTTGAAAGCTAGCCCATGGACCGATATGAAGCCTTTGTAGGGAAACCTACCTGAGATGCCACCAGTCAGCGTTGTACCGGCTTGGGGGAGTCTGTCCACTGAACACACCCCATCTCCACTGGTCAATAAGATAGCCGAATGGAAGAAAGGCAATCTTCTCCAGAGCCATCATCATCAGGTAGTTGATATCGGTTTCTGGAGAATATTAAAAAAAAGCATTTAGTTTTCATCATATAATCAAGAACAATGATCTTGTGTCCATTTTTGTGGCTTGAATGTGGCCCTTCACCGTCATCAGTGTCCACATTATCCAGGAGTCCGATGCTTTGCAGATGTTTGGGTGTGGAAACGGAGAGAGACAAAACATCTCCAATGGCCTCGTGAAAACCGGGATTGGCGCCACGACGAAAGCCCACTGGCAGGTGTTTGTACTGCAGGTAATACTGGACGTGTCCCATCTCATGGTGAACGGTGAAGAGCTGCTCCATCGTCACTGTGGTGCACTGCTTGATCCTAGGATTATTGATTTGTATAATCAAACTTCACACTGTAAAACGTTGCTGCAAAATCTGCAGTTATATACTGTGCTAATCCCAGTAATGTTACTGTAAATAATACACATTATAATGTACATTATAGAAGAATGATGTAATAAATCATAGTAGTGAAGAATTTTTGTATTTTAATACCGCTATTGTATTATCATACAACTGAAATAACAATATTTAATTAATTTCTATTGTAAAATTAATTACAGCATTCTGTACTGATCTCCAATCAGTTTACTGTATTTTCACGACCATAAGGCTCCGTACTAAAAGGCTCAGTCTGAGTTCTGTGTCATTACTGTATTTAACACACACAAGGAACTCAACTATAGGGGAGGGTTTATATACACACATAGATATATACACATAGATATACACACATAGATATATACACATAGATATATACACACATAGATATACACACATAGATATATACACATAGATATATACACATAGATATATACACACATAGATATATACACACATAGATATACACACATAGATATATACAGAGAATGTGAGACAGGCCTTAACGCTGACAATGTTTAAGACCAGGCTGAAAACAGTTCTGTTTAACCGTGCATATGAAAACTGAAAGTATCTTATTTACACTCTTCACTCTTTTTAAATTAATGATGAATTCTATGTTTTATGATTTTCCTTTTGGGATTTTATGTATGTTTTGCTCTCCTTTTGTGATTTTGTGTAACTGTAAAGCACTTTGAATTGCCCTGTGTATGAATTGTGCTCTACAAATAAACTTGCCTTGCCTTGCCTTGCCTTACACATAGATATATACACATATAGATATATACACACATTGAGCTAAAGCTAAACTGAATTGGGTTGTGCTTTATTTAAGTACTGATTACAAAGTACTAACATTTTTTAATCATCATGGTAAAACACACGGATAAATCAAGCACACAAGTGTGTGTATTTAAAAATAGAGCGGGGTAATGTCATCAATCAAACCATCAAAGTCCTCATCCTCTGTTTCTGATTCCAACAGCAGCTAAATCTTCATCAAACATGCCAGCTTCACTTTCTTCACCATCAGAGTCACTTTCCTCTAAATGATGCGTTATAATCCGCTGGAAGTTGCTGTGCTACCGTAGTCCTGGTCTGGATGGAGAAATGGCACCGAAACAAAAGCATCAAGAGATGTTCAATTTTCATTTCTTCTGCTGCTTTGCTGCTTTTAGTCGAATGGTGACCATAGGAACGCTTCTCCCACTTGTTGTTTGCTCTGTGATCCACTGATCCAGTCTCTGCTCTGTGATCCACTGATCCAGTCTTTGCTCTGTGATCCACTGATCCAGTCTCTGCTCTGTGATCCACTGATCCAGTCTTTGCTCTGTGATCCACTGATCCAGTCTTTGCTCTGTGATCCACTGATCCAGTCTTTGCTCTGTGATCCACTGATCCAGTCTCTGCTCTGTGATCCACTGATCCAGTCTTTCCTCCAACTCGTACCACCTGTCTTATGTCTTAAACTCAGCTGTGTAGCTGATTTCCTTCAGTTTAAACTGTGCTTTATCAGCGTGTCTCTTTACCATTTTCAGGTTGTTAAAACAACGATGTTCTGCATAACGCACATCCCCGTTATTTTATCTACAATCCATGCCCACACTTCCCCTACATACACACATAGGGCGCACCAACATTTTGAAGAAAATAGAAGACTTTAATGTGACCCTCATAGGGGTGCACCTTATAGTCGTGAAAATATGGTAGTAGATTTGTATTCCTGCTCACCAGTTACTGAACTAATTCATTCTACCTGAAGTCTCTGCGGTTGTAGAAGTCCCAAGCAGATGCGTGGCAGACCACCTCACGGCCATCGTCAGGCTTCGTGAGCATGGATCCCTTCCAGAACTCATCAGGCATCGCCATCAAACCCAGAGACATGAAGAACTCCTCGGCAACACGGAACATTACTGTGGCATTATAGCCCTGAAGAAAGGAAAAAAAATCAGTACTATAACCCCCAAAAACAGAGAAGTTGTTTCCTTTCACTGATTTTTTTTATGATAAATAATATATCCCCCACCCCCAACACACACACACACACACACACACACACACACACAGACACTTACTTGTTCAACCATTTTATCAGTCACATCCATGTTGGGTTTGTCAGGAAATGGGATCATCATACCATATATATTGTTCCAGGACTGGGCCCACATGTTTCCTGAGGGTGAGGAAGAAAACACACTTAAGCAACAATTCTAAATTGTTATGGGATAGTCTGCTCACAGGCACTGTAGGAAATGCCTGCATGCAGAATGTTCATTCACGATAATGAGATAAGCACATTAACACACACACACACGCAAAGTATGTTAGTGACATAGAAATGTTGTGTTGTACCTAGAAGGTGAGCAGGGATGGGTCCTTTAAGGTTGATGTACTTGGAACCATACTGGTTGTAGAGTTTGCGGCGCACAAAGGCGTGAAGGTTAAGGTAGAGAGGTTCGATCTGCTTGTAGAGTTTCTCTATGACATCGCCAAAGTTGTCGGTCTCATACCAAGAGCGCCAGTCATCTCCAGTGTCTTTAAAACCTGTAAAGGATGACATGTTTATGTTATTCATCTGATTTTCACTCTCTTTCTTGCATGTTTTCTCCCTTCATCAGCCACTTCCTTTTCTTCTTTCTCGACTAATGAATTACTGAAATTGAATCAATTCAAAACGAGAGTCAAAATCATCAGAATAACACAATTGCAAGGAATAAGTTACTAGACAATAATCTGGTAATTGGTCCCAGGAAAGAAGTCTTTTCTCTGTGATCCACTGATCCAGTCTTTTCTCTGTGATCCACTGATCCAGTCTCTGCTCTGTGATCCACTGATCCAGTCTTTGCTCTGTGATCCACTGATCCAGTCTTTTCTCTGTGATCCACTGATCCAGTCTTTTCTCTGTGATCCACTGATCCAGTCTTTGCTCTGAGATCCACTGAACCAGTCTTTTCTCTGTGATCCACTGATCCAGTCTCTGCTCTGTGATCCACTGATCCAGTCTCTGCTCTGCTCTGTGTGAAAATTAATTACAGCATTCTGTACTGATCTCCAATCAGTTTACTGTATTTTCACGACCATAAGGCTCCGTACTAAAAGGCTCAGTCTGAGTTCTGTGTGTCATTACTGTATTTAACACACACAAGGAACTCAACTATAGGGAGGGTTTATATACACACATAGATATACACACATAGATATATACACATAGATATATACACACATAGATATATACACATGTAGATATATACACACATTGAGCTAAAGTTAAACTGAATTGGGTTGTGTTTTATTTAAGTATTGATTACGAAGTACTAACATTTTTTAATGATCATGGTAAAACACACGGATAAAACAAGCACACAAGTGTGTGTATTTAAAAATAGAGCGGGGTAATGTCATCAATCAAACCATCAAAGTCCTCATCCTCTGTTTCTGATTCCAACAGCAGCTAAATCTCCATCAAACATGCCAGCTTCACTTTCTTCACCATCAGAGTCACTTTCCTCTAAATGATGTGTTATAATCCACTGGAAGTTGCTGCGCTACCGTAGTCCTGGTCTGGATGGAAAAATGGCACCGAAACAAAAGCTTTAAGAGATGTTCAATTTTCATTTCTTCTGCTGCTTTGCTGCTTTTAGTCGAATGGTGACCATAGGAAAGCTTCTCCCACTTGTTGTTTGCTCTGTGATCCACTGATCCAGTCTCTGCTCTGTGATCCACTGATCCAGTCTCTGCTCTGTGATCCACTGATCCAGTTTTTGCTCTGTGATCCACTGATCCAGTCTCTGCTCTGTGATCCACTGATCCAGTCTTTGCTCTGTGATCCACTGATCCGGTCTCTGCTCTGTGATCCACTGATCCGGTCTTTGCTCTGTGATCCACTGATCCAGTCTCTGCTCTGTGATCCACTGATCCAGTCTCTGCTCTGTGATCCACTGATCCAGTCTTTCCTCCAACTCGTACCACCTGTCTTATGTCTTAAACTCAGCTGTGTAGCTGATTTCCTTCAGTTTAAACTGTGCTTTATCAGCATGTCTCTTTACCATTTTCAGGTTGTTAAAACAATGATGTTCTGCATAACGCACATCCCCGTTATTTTATCTACAATCCATGCCCACACTTCCCCTGCATACAGACATAGGGAGCACCAACATTTTGAAGAAAATAGAAGAATTTAATGTGCACTTATAGTCCTGAAAGTACGGTAAATAAAATAAACATTCATCTTTTTCATCATTTCAGCATTTTTAGCAATTGTAGCATTGTGAATCTTGTTAGGTTTAATACTCCTTGGTGCATCTCATCAAGGCATAAGAGCTTAAGTTGATCCCTTTCTTCTTCTCCTTCTTGTTACTTACCATCAGCTACAGAGGCTTTGTTGCTAAGCTCCACGAACTTGGGGTACTCCTTCCCGATAGGCACACCTGAACTATTGTGCCAGCCCTCCCAGGCGTACAGCAGCTTCTTGTAGCTCCTGGACGTGGCCATGATCTCGGTGAGATCTGCAGCATGAACAAACATCACTGTAGGTCAGGGATGTCAAACTCACTTTAGTTGTGGGATAAACACACCTTCAAATGTCTCCTCTGCTTTTTTATATAAAGAAATGTATTCTAAGTATTTACACAAAAGAAGGTATCTCCAGCCTTACAAACCATTTAATGATCAAAACTGTAAATATTTTATCCCTTGAGTCCTAAAGATTCTCAATGACATCACATTTCTTTAAAGAAATAGAACTGCACTGCAAAAACTAAAAATCATTACCGGGTGAAAATATCTTGAGTTTGTATTGCATTGTATTGTATTGTATTGTATTGTATTGTATTGTATTGGTACAATTAGTCCAACACTAAGTACAATTATCTTATTCCACTAACAGATAATTTATCTTTTTTTTCTGATTTAGGTCGATTTGGTCTGATTTTAAGTAAAACTAACATTTTCTTAAAAAAAAGATCAAATTGAGTAAATCAAAAAAACACTTGACTTAAGCTAAATGATCTGCCAATGGAATAAGATTCTACTCAATATTGAATTAATAGAACCAAAAACAAGACATTTTCCCCATGATAAGAATTACATTTTTGCAGCATGGTTCATATTCTGTCACAGTTTGTTCCTCTTCCAATGGACCTGATTAAACCCTATAGCAGGCTTCTTCTGGCCCACTTACCACATGTTTCTCACCTTTGCTAAAAGTTATGAAAAAAACAAAAAGCGCAGGAGTTTTTCATTATATCAGCTTCCAATGACTCAGTGCTCCTTCCACTTATCCTCAAAGTGCCAGAAGGAGGAAATGAAGGTGAGGAGAAGGTCAAGGTCACAGAAGTTGGAGGAAAATCTCAACAGTCTGTTATTATAATGTATGTATGATGTTCGTTGAAGAACGCTGGACCACCCTTTATTATTTTCACTCATAATTACAACCAATAAAAAAGAAACATGATGTTCACCAGAAATAACTTAACGCCTTCTGTGTGTCTTTTGTTGTACTGTGCATGTTGTTGAGAATTCTTCATATACATTTGACACTTCTTGCTGATAAAGCCCATTGTTCACAACACATGCCAATGGAGTTAAAAGCTACTAACATGCTCTTTCTTTAGCTTTTTACTCATGGGCCCATCCATTTCACTTCCTTTGGAGACCTCTTTGCAGTGACTTTGCCCATCCTTCCTGTTCCATTTCCATCTGCCGATAAGATATCAGCCACTCACAACTGTTTTTCTTTCTAGACTTCCCTTTCCAATTGTCGCTTGTTTTATGTTCCTCAACCCCTCTCTCTCTCCTCTCAAATTACTCCATAACATTTGGACCTGGCAACACATGAATTGAACGTCTACTCACGAGGTTCGAGGCTCCAGCATTCGTCTGGCTTTGGACACACCTTGGCTGTGGAATACAAACTGTCCATGGTGCTGAGGATTTTGTTGTACTGCAGACAAGAAACAGACATTCATATTAATTATTTGATGAGGTCAGTCTCACAGAAACAGACACAGCCTCCTTTAGATTTGTATCAATATGAACAGGAAACACAAAGAAACCTTCTCTCTTTCATCCTGGGGCAGGTTGGCAGATCCCAGGACCTTGATCTTCTCCAGCAGTTTCTTTTCTTGAGGGTCAGTGAGAAGACCTGGAGAAAAGGTCTTCTTGGCTTTTAGCCCCCATGCTGAAGTGAAGGCCTGCTCTTCAAGGGATGCTTGTACCTGAAGATAGGAGGAGGAAGAAATAAATGACCATGGTATGAGTTAGGGTTGGCTTTACTAAAGTAAGAGTATCTGTGAGTCAACAGCATGTCGCTCTCATAGCTGAAAAGCTAGTTTTAGCTATTTTATGTGTATGTGTATTCACTTAGTACTTTGATGCTTTTTGTAAGATGAAAAACGCAAACCAATGGTAATTTTTCTTATTTCTTCTTAATTTTTTATTTTTTAAGAACGGAAAATTTGAAACCATGTTCGAGTAGAATGTACTTGAGAAGGTAATTACAGATCCAGCACGTTTAAAATGTAAAGACATGCCCAGAGGGGACAATGAACATATAGCATCAATACTGGATTGTTTATCTCTCAACATACATCTTTATGACAGAGCAAAGTCTACATTTCTTCGACATTATATCAGTTATCAGGTATTGTTATACGTCTTATCTTTTTACAATGTTCTGTTTGTTCAGTGATATTCAAAACATAAAGAAAAAGACGTAAAGGACTCCAGCTACTTCCTGTTACTATGAAGCAGCCACATTTTCAACAATATTACTCCAGAAGATTTGATTTATAACTGTTGTGTGTATGTGTATGATTTATTCTACTGTTTGTTATAAACCGGTTAAACATTATATACAGTATTTACATGACCATAAGGCTCCGTACTAAAAGGCTCAGTCTCAGTTCTATGTGTCAATACTGTATTTAACACACACATAAGGAACCTAACTATAGGGGAGGGTTAATATACACACATAGATATATACACACATAGATATATACACACATAGATATCTACACACATAGATATATACACACATAAATTTATATACACACATAGATATATACACATAAAGTAGGAGTTAAACTGAGTTTGGTTGTGCTTTATTTAACTATTGATTACAAAGTACTAACATTTTTTAATCATCATGGTAAAACACACGGATAAAACAAGCACACAAGTGTGTGTATTTAAAAATAGAGCGGGGTAATGTCATCAATCAAATGTCATCATCCATCAAAGTCCTCATCCTCTGTTTCTGATTCCAACAGCAGCTAAATCTCCATCAAACATGCTCTACATACACTCACTGGCCACTTTATTAGGTACACCATGCTAGTAACAGGTTGATATAGCTATCCTGGATGACATCTCCCTGGCCTCTAGCTCTACGGTGAAAAACCTGGGAGTCATCTTCGACCAAGACTTGTCATTCTCTGCCCACATTAAACATATTTCTAGGACTGCCTTTATTCACCTACGCAACATAGCAAAGGTCAGACACTTCCTGTCTCTGAAAGATGCAGAAAAACTTATCCATGCATTTATTACTTCCAGGCTTGACTACTGCAACTCTTTACTGTCGGGTTGCACCAAAAAGTCTCTAAGGATTCTCCAGCTGATCCAGAATGCAGCTGCTCGTTTATTAACTGGCACTAGAAGAAGAGAGCATATCTCACCTGTATTAGCCTCTACACTGGCGTCCTGTAAAATCTCGTATAGAATTCAAAATCCTGCTCCTCACCTATAAAGCACTCAACGGTCAGGCTCCATCCTACCTTAGGGATCTCTTAGTCCCATATCGCCCATCAAGAACATTACGCTCCCAATATGCAGGCTTATTGGAGGTTCCCAGAATTTCTAAAATTAAAACAGGAGGCAGAGCCTTCAACTTCCAGGCTCCTCTCCTGTGGAACCGTCTTCCAGTCTCAGTCCAGGGGGCAGACACCCTTCCTATATTTAAGAATAGGTTAAAAACTTTCCTGTTCTGGCTGGCCTAGTTATAGTTATGCTGCGATAGGATAGTCTGCCGGGTCCTCATGAGATGCCCTGGGCTTCTTTTTCTTCTTCTATCTGTGATACTGTTGTACCACTACTGTACTTTTAAATCTGCTGTGGTTCCGGAGTCCTGCCCTGTGTTTTCTCTTTCACAGAGCATGCTGCAGTGCAGCCACTGAGGGATCTACGGATGTTGGAGGGTCTGAGGCTGCCTTGGTGAAACCTGAAAGCTGTGATGGATCCTGCTCCTCATCCTCCACTTCTACCAACATTCATTACATTTCTGTTTGTTTGTAATATTCAAATTTCTCTGTAATGTTCTCCACCTGCACACATCATCTACTGCACGTCTGTCCGTCCTGGAAGAGGGATTCCTCCTCTGTTACTCTTCCTGAGGGTTCTTCCGTTTTTTCTCCCTGTTAAAGGGGTTTTTTAGGGAGTTTTACCTTGTACGATGTGAGGGTCTAAGGACAGGGGATGTTGTGTTGCTTTTGTACACAATGTAAAGCCCTTTGGGGCAAATCTGATTTGTGATTCTGGACTATACAAATAAATTGAATTGAATTGAATTGAATTGACCCCTTTTGCCTTCAGAACTGCCTCAATTCTTCGTGGCATAGATTCAACAAGGTGCTGGAAGCATTCCTCAGAGAGTTTGGTCCATATTGACATGATGGCATCACACAGTTGGCGCAGATTTGTCGGCTGCACATACATGATGCGAATCTCCTGTTCCACCACATCCCATAATGCTCTGTTGGATTGAGATCTGGTGACTGTGGAGGCCATTTAAGTACAGTGAACTCATTGTCATGTTCAAGAAACCAGTCTGAGATGATTCCAGCTTTATGACATGGTGCATTATCCTGCTGAAAGTAGCCTTCAGAAGTTGGGTACATTGTGGTCATAAAGGGATGGACATGGTCAGCAACAATACTCAGGTAGGCTGTGGCGTTGCAAGGATGCTCAATTGGTACCAAGGGGCCCAAAGAGTGCCAAGAAAATATTCCCCACACCATTACACCACCACCACCAGCCTGAACTGTTGATACAAGGCAGGATGGATCCATGCTTTCATGTTGTTGACGCCAAACTCTGACCCTACCATCAGAATGTCGCAGCAGAAATCGAGACTCATCAGACCAGGCAATGTTTTTCCAATCTTCTATTGTCCAATTTTGATGAGCTTGTGCAAATTGTAGCCTTAGTTTCCTGTTCTTAGCTAAAAGGAGTGGGACCCAGCGTGGTCTTCTGCTGCTGTAGCCCATCTGCCTCAAAGTCTGACGTACTGTGTGTTCAGAGATGCTTTTCTGCCTACCTTGGTAGTAACTGGTGGTTATTTGAGTCACTGTTGCCTTTCTATCAGCTCGAACCAGTCTGGCCATTCTCCTCTGACCTCTGGCATCAACAAGGCATTTCTGCCCACAGAACTGTCGCTCACTGGATATTTTTTATTTTTCAGACCGTTCTCTGTAAACCCTAGAGATGGTTGTGCGTGAAAATCCCAGTAGATCAGCAGTTTCTGAAATATTCAGACCACCAACAACCATGCCACGTTCAAAGTCACTCAAATCACCTTTCTTCCCCAAACTGATGCTCGGTTTGAACTGCAGGAGATTGTCTTGACCATGTCTACATGCCTAAATGCACTGAGTTGCCACCATGTGATTGGCTGATTATAAATTAAGTGTTAACAAGCAGTTGGATAGGTGTACCTAATAAAGTGGCCGGTGAGTGTACATGCATAGTGCGCACTGCATATTTTGAAGAAAATATAACCCTTTATTGTGCACCTTATAGTCGTGAAAATACGCTAACTGTTTAAAGTATGTGTATGATTTAATATACTGTTTGTTATAAACTGGTTAAACATTATATATTCAGATTGATTTCTTGTATAAGGAGCTTTTGCATAGCTGTGTGGGTATTTTTCTCCCACTCTGTCCATTATTTAACTCCTATATCTACAACAGGTCAATCATCTGTGACGAGACAGCTGCAGCAACATGTTTTCCTGGGAACAATTGTCATCCGTCCATTCGAGAGACAAATGTGCATTTTATCCTATACTTATTCAATGCTGTGTGATATATTTAATGTATCACAGCATGGCAGTCTTTATAGTGTGTGTACCATAAATAAAAAAAATATTTTGGAGCAAGAAAAAACTCATCTTTAAACAAAGAACAATGTCTGGTAATAATGTTTTAACTGATGCTCTGAATATATTCATAAGAGAGCTGTGTGTTGTTCTGGTGGAAAGAATCAGTTTAAAGAGGGAACGTGGTTTATGTTTCATTTTGCAAGAGAATTCTAGAGTTTTGACTAAGTGACTGTTTTGTGTTCAGAGAAATTGATAAAACCACAGTTCTTGGAAATGTGATGAAACATTTGTGGGAAACTGCAGCTGTATATTTCATATGTTTTGATTTGTCACACTTGGGGAAGTTGAGTAATAGCTGCCCACACACTCAGTGCATTTGCATGCACATCTTAATCAAGCTATGCTCAAAAATTGGGTTTTGGCATCTAATCAGACTTCTGACCTTGAGCCAGTTTACATTGAACAGAGAAAATTTCGTGACTGACCACTAGGGGGCGATAAGTGCTGTTTAAAGGGTTAATACAGCTCCTTCAATCAGCCATATCCAGGTTTATAATAATCCATGATTCTTCTTCTTTTTGGGTGTTTTTGCTCCAGAATCATGCTCCAGTGTGGAGCATGTGCACATGCATTGTCTAGTTTTTTTCAAGTGTCATGTAAATGTACTGATGTACTGTTGATGCAACAGCAATGAGTTCGTATCATTTTGATAAATCTTACTTCGAGTCATTTTTTCATGGAAGCCTTATTTGTCTTTTTCCCGGCAATCATTAAATACAACAGGCTGTAGGAGGAAGAACTGACATTGCGCTGCAGTATTAACTCTGACCTTTGTGTGTTTATCCTAACAATCTGTTTTTTTCTCTCATCGCTCAGCCTGCACCCATCCAGGTTATCAGTGAAAGAAACGTGAAGATAAAGGGAAAAAGCATCTCAGCCTTTCTTCATCATACAAGCTGCAGATTGTGTTCCAAAAATGCAAAGTGTAACTGCTCTATTTACACATCATCTATTATAATGTGGACAGGAACCTCTAGGAAATGCGTACAAAGAACAAATAGACATGAATTTAACTGCTGCTAAGACGTACAACAACTACTGTTTAGTCTGTGACTTTTGAACCAGTAGAATCAAAATCTACATGTTTTTCATTTCATTAATTATAGAATGTGAATCTAGCAATTGTTTTTATGTCAAAATCAGTTTTTAATTTACTGCCTGAAGTAGTTTCCCGTTCATTTTGAGTGTTTTTTCAAAACAGATTAGTAGAGTGAATCCAGTCATTGAAAGTAATTGCTATGTGGTTTAGTTCCTAAATATCACATTCAAGTCACATACGTTTGGTAATATGCAGAATATGTATGTATATGAATATTTGAGAACCTCTCTCATCGTGTTTTACTCCACAGTGAACTGATCTTCATTCAGTTTGATTCACTGAATGTTTCACCTGGGAAACTGAGCCTCATTAAGAGCAAATCAGCCATTGCTGCAGAGGCTGATTCAATATAATGGACTTAGTGCAGGATAAGAGGAATACCATCATTAGAAACCAAATCATAAAAGTACTTCTCATCCCTGTCAGCCTGTCTTTGAACTGTCCCGTAAAATAAAGGTGCTCCACATGCTCATATTTCCCCTCACATCCCCAACACATCTTGCTGCAATAGGTGTCCAAAAACATGCAGGAAAAACATTTTCTTGGCTCCATTTAATAAACATGCTTTCATGCATTTTCATGACTCAGTAAACTGGATAAGCAAGTATTACTCTTTATTTACTTTATTTTTAAGTAGTGTAAATACTGTTCCACACCTCTGCAGTTCCACTGGCTCCTGCAGCTGTCTGCTCTACTTTCAACAACTGTGTCCTTTCTCCTCTCCACTGTTTATGCACGTGTTGAAATCTGCTATTAAGGTTATGTCTTAGAGTTTTCCTCTGAAGAGACTCATTTTGAAATTTCTGCAGAAGAAAGGCATTTTTTGGGCGCAAATATTGCCACGGTGGAATATAAAAGTATTTCTAAACTGCTTGCTCCAGTGAGTGCCTCCATCTGGAGAAACTGATTTAGGCAGAAAGTATCATGAAAGAGATAGCTTAAAAAAACAATCGCAAACAGAATAGCACGCAAGACCCCCTAGAAATGTATTTAAGACTTGAAAAGGTTTGCACTGCAGGCATTCAGATTTGTTTTATATTTTCAGTAACACCCAAGCTGTGTTGGCTGCGCTGAAGGAAACTGAGCATGTAATTCTGGAGGGAGATGAATAGCAGAGATCTCCAAGTCAAGCAGACTCTGTTCCACAGAAACCCTCCGGCATGCATGCATTGGTGGAGACAAGGTGCTAATGATGGAAAGAACTGATCTAGACAGGTCAGTTTGATATTAGCTGAACATAAAAAGTAAGTTAAAATACCAGTCTGTGAGCTAAAAGACTCCTGTAGTTGTCTTACCTGGAGGTTGGAATTAAAGTCTGTCAGGTTGGTGTTGTAGTTCCAGCTGGCAGAGACACTGTGGAACAACACCTCCTCAGCAGTGCTGTTGTAGTCACTGAGGAATCTCTGAGCCTCCGTGGTGTTGTCATGATATTCCCCCGGCTTCCAGTTTTCTCGCAGAGCCTCAGAAAGTCCAAAGACCAGCAGCAGCAGCAGCAGCGACCACAGAGACCTGTCCACACCAGCACCCATGGCTAACCCCCCCACCAACGGCACAGCACAGGACACAAACTGGAAAGTAAAAGAGCTGGGAGCAAGAGCTAAAAATACACTCGTTCCAACGTGAACTAGGAGAACTGTACACCTTCCCCCCCCCGAGCTGTTGTCTCATCCACTCGCTGCTTCCCAGCCTGGCTGCTGGTGAAACGCTTCTTTTTAAGTGGCAGTTTAACCCAGCCCACAGTCTGCAGCCTTCCCTCTGCCCCCCTCCCCATTCCCCTACTCACTCCTGTCTGTTCTCCCTCCCTTATGTTTCCCAGCTCGCAACGTTTGGCTGGTTGTCAATATCTCTGATCAGATGACAAACAGAGCTGTGTGTGTGTGTGTGTGTGGGGGGGGGGGGGGGGGGGGTACATCAGTTCCCTCCTTCAGCTTAGTCAGAACGGGGGGGGTTAGACTATAGGGTAAATGGAAGGGCTGGAGCTCACCTTGAATTGTGTCTTTCAGACAGAATCTGGGCTCTATAAAGCAGAGGTTACAAAATGAATGCAATGATCTCAAATGGATCCAGTCTGTTTTCTCTGGTGCTCGGCAGCTACTGTAACTCAGGACTAACCCTGGTCCTACAGATTGTACAAATCCACCATTAGTAGAAGAAGGTGTGTGGCTGCATGGTTGGAGCAGAAACCTGCAGCTGTAGGACCAGGTTTACCTGACTGCCGTAAATTAATGTTAACATCACTGACGCTGCAGGAGACATGAGTGTAAAACATCCAGATGTGTCCAGTCTGTGCAGTGTATCACTGCATTTACAAGTAGGACTCTACCCACATTACTATCATCAATAGTGATTATTGATAGTCTATAGCTGATATTATCAATAATAGTGATTATTGATAGTCTATAGCTGATATTATCAATAATAGTGATTATTGATAGTCTATAGCTGATATTATCGATAATAGTGATTATTGATAGTCTATAGCTGATATCATCATCAATAGTGATTATTGATAGTCTATAGCTGATATTATCATCAATAGTGATTATTGATAGTCTATAGCTGATATTATCAATAATAGTGATTATTGATAGTCTATAGCTGATATTATCATCAATAGTGATTATTGATAGTCTATAGCTGATATTATCATCAATAGTGATTATTGATAGTCTATAGCTGATATTATCATCAATAGTGATTATTGATAGTCTATAGCTGATATCATCATCAATAGTGATTATTGATAGTCTATAGCTGATATTATCAATAATAGTGATTATTGATAGTCTATAGCTGATATTATCAATAATAGTGATTATTGATAGTCTATAGCTGATATCAATAGTGATTATTGATAGTCTATAGCTGATATTATCATCAATAGTGATTATTGATAGTCTATAGCTGATATTATCATCAATAGTGATTATTGATAGTCTATAGCTGATATTATCAATAATAGTGATTATTGATAGTCTATAGCTGATATTATCATCAATAGTGATTATTGATAGTCTATAGCTGATATTATCATCAATAGTGATTATTGATAGTCTATAGCTGATATTATCAATAATAGTGATTATTGATAGTCTATAGCTGATATTATCAATAATAGTGAATATTGATAGTCTATAGCTGATATTATCATCAATAGTGATTATTGATAGTCTATAGCTGATATTATCAATAATAGTGATTATTGATAGTCTTTATCTGATATCATCAATAGTGATTATTGATAGTCTATAGCTGATATTATCATCAATAGTGATTATTGATAGTCTATAGCTGATATTATCAATAATAGTGATTATTGATAGTCTATAGCTGATATTATCAATAGTGATTATTGATAGTCTATAGCTGATATTATCATCAATAGTGATTATTGATAGTCTATAGCTGATATTATCAATAGTGATTATTGATAGTCTATAGCTGATATTATCAATAATAGTGATTATTGATAGTCTATAGCTGATATTATCAATAATAGTGATTATTGATAGTCTATAGCTGATATTATCATCAATAGTGATTATTGATAGTCTATAGCTGATATTATCAATAGTGATTATTGATAGTCTATAGCTGATATTATCATCAATAGTGATTATTGATAGTCTATAGCTGATATTATCAATAGTGATTATTGATAGTCTATAGCTGATATTATCAATAATAGTGATTATTGATAGTCTATAGCTGATATTATCAATAATAGTGATTATTGATAGTCTATAGCTGATATTATCATCAATAGTGATTATTGATAGTCTATAGCTGATATTATCAATAGTGATTATTGATAGTCTATAGCTGATATTATCAATAATAGTGATTATTGATAGTCTATAGCTGATATTATCAATAATAGTGATTATTGATAGTCTATAGCTGATATTATCATCAATAGTGATTATTGATAGTCTATAGCTGATATTATCATCAATAGTGATTATTGAAAGTCTTTCTTCTTAAATTTGCTCCAGATTGCTGCTATTAACTTCTAAATGTTCTAAATGTTCTGACCCTAACCCTAAGATCTGTGGGTGTTGTAGTGGAGGGAAAAGTGGAACTAACTATCCAGGCCTCGTAGAGATGGGGCCTATGGAAGAAAAGAGAAGCATATTGTTACAGCAGGTGGTGATGGTTGCTGTTCATTAACCTTGACTGCTTATGGCTCTATTACATTCAATAGTGACTGAGTCATTATTGTTCGACAACACTTCAAAACTCAAATCTTGTCTTTAACCAACGTGATGTTGATAATGCAGTGACATGCTGATAAGGATGATAAATATGTCATGTTAATGATGTTGCCGTGTTATTTTTGAGTTGAACTCTAGAGTATTTATGTAAGATTAAGCCTAGAGCCTGTTGCATGCAGAAGCTATCTTCAGTAGAGAGATGGGATGTGATGTCGGATTGAGGCTGAACCCTCAGCTTCATCAGAACTGATAACCACCTGATTAGTGTTTGACAGGTCAAGGCAGATTGAACCATTATTACTCACAGTGAGACAGGGACAAATATTACATGAGTAGTTCAGGGTCACAATGGGTTCAGATTTGGATCAATGGATTAAAATCACACCACTGTCCTGCAGACAACCTTCTGTCCTGATATCTGTGTCCATCAAGCACAAGAGAAGCCAAGCCACATAGCAGATATCCCAATAAAAAGATAACATATCTCAACATATTCAGTGTTCTTGCTGATGTCTGTTGAAATGTGAGGCATGTGTCACATGTTAAATCACATGGAGCAGGACGGCTTCTCATTATGAGTTTAATTAACGCGTGACAGAAACAGGGGGGTGCACAGGGGGGCAAAGAGAAATGTCATCAGCGTTTTATTACTGTTCTAAAATCTAATAAAAAACTAATAAAAGTCTGAAAAAACGGCAGCAGGTGGAATTAGGTTAAAGTTGATGTACCGAGAGACAATGAAACTGTCCACAAAGAGTGTTAACTTTATTGTGTGTGTGTGTGTGTGTGTGTGTGTGTGTGTGTGTGTGTGTTCTGACAATGTTTTCCTGCAGTCTCAAACACAATAATTGAATTTGGCTTTGGGTTTAATGAAAGTCTGTGAAGTGTGAGGGACCGTGATAGCCCACAACATCCAATCTGTGTGTGTGTGTGTGTGTGTGTGTGTGTGTGTGTGTGTGTGTGTGTGTGTGTGTGTGTGTGTGTGTTAGAGCTAACGTGTATGGGACAAATCGGACTAATCTCCATTTCCTCAATGATTATCTTTTTCTGTTCTCAATAAGACAAACACACAGTTGAGCCTATTTCTATTTATTTAATTACTATTCTACTTCGTACTCTCTTTTGATTGAATTTCATATATGGATGTTCCTTTTGTTTTGTCTTTTTTTATTCATTTTTATTATCACAAATTGATATTCAATTGTTTTGAGATGTTTTTATTTTCATTTTGTGGTTATTTGTATGTGAAAGATTCAGTACTTGTAATTTGTTAAATAAATAGTGCCATAAAGTACTATACAAATACACTTACAATTATTTTTCTGATTCTTCTTTCTAATTTTATTTATTTATTAATTTCTGCTTTCCAAAACAATTTAGAGTAAATTGACCCTTGACTGACGATAAATCTGTTTCAGGCTATTAAATCTGATTTTAACACAAACCAGAAACATCCCAGCTGCTGAATTAAAGTTGTATAAACACTTTATTATTTTTCAGCCCTGTCTGTTTTATATTCTTTATGGGAAATGTTGTTTCTTTCAAACCTTCTGATGAATTTATTTGAGGGTTTTACAACCTATCCTATTTGTGAATTAAGCGGTTGGTTGAACCCGTGGGTAGTTCTTAGTGGGCTTCATGCCGTCCTGACAACGGATCGAGACGGACTTATTTTAGAAATGGAACTTTTCTTTTCCAATTATGGTTCAAAACAGATCCAAAGACACATTCTGTTTTTCTTGACTAACAAGTGAGTGAAAAAACTAAGATGGTCATGATTAAAAAGTTCAAAAATAATAATAATATTAATAATAATATCATGCCAAACACGTTAATACATATCCTGAGATTCCAGAGAACAGAAAGCAAAGCAAGTA
Source organism: Eupleurogrammus muticus (assembly GCA_036785175.1). Lineage (NCBI taxonomy): Eukaryota > Metazoa > Chordata > Actinopteri > Scombriformes > Trichiuridae > Eupleurogrammus > Eupleurogrammus muticus. Next base: position 215,252 of record JAYKQN010000059.1, on the reverse strand, counting down.
TGAGTGTAAAATAACAACGAATGGCTTTGGGTAAAATGACATAATGTCTGAGTCAATGAGAAAGTAAGTATAGACCTGCTTAAAGAGTGTGTGTGTGTGTGTGTGTGTAAATGGTAAATGGCCTGCATTTATATAGCGCCTTTCTAGTCTTTCTTGACCACTCAAAGCGCTTTACACTACACTGTCCATTCACCCATTCACACCACATTCATACACCGACAGCACATGCCATCGGAGGCAAATCGGGGTTAAGTATCTTGCCCAAGGATACAACGATATGCAGCTTGGAGGAGCCGGGAATCGAACCACCAATTTTCTGACTGGTGGACGACTCTGAGCTACAGCCGCCCCTGTGTGTGTGTGTGTGTCTGTCTGTACATTAGATCATGCAGTAAATTACAGCTATTTGTCATTAGAAGAGTCTACTGCCATTAAAGAAAAACTCAATACATTACACCAGATATAAAATGTCATGATTGACATGAACATAAATCATCAATCATCAGTATCAACTATCGATCAGTTCCTTCTTTCCAATAAATGTAGGTGCCATTACAACTGAAGCAGAAGGTGATGAAATGTGATGAATGATTCAGAGTAGAAGTGAGATTAGATCATTAAAAATAAATCAGAATTAAGAAATTAACCTTAAGACATCAGAAGTAGTTCTAAGCAACAACTGACATGTGACTAAAGGTAAAACCTCATCAGTCTGTGAACTAAATTAGAGACAGAAGGAGCATCTGAGCATTTTTATACTTCTTCCATAACTAATATTTAATCAATTTAACATTTTTAAATAATTTAAGATCATTTTACAGATGACCACTGTAGTATATTAAATTAAAACATCTACTCACCTTTCCCCACTAAATCAGAGGACATGTGATTGAAGTTTAATTGTTCAGATATTAACAGAATAATGATAAGATGGTGCTGATCAGGAAAAGTGCACGCTCAATAAACAATTTATGTTCTCGATAATCTTTGATGATTCTGGAATATGAGCTATAACGAGCTGATAAAAGATCATTATGTCATAAATATAATTGGCGCCGTCGTCTTGGATTAATGTCGAAAAGGTTTAAAGGTTTGAAGTAAACATGAAAAACAAAAGATAAGATTAGGCAGAAAGTGCAGAAATGCAACCAAAGAAAAAACAAAGGGAAAAACACTTTCTGAGATAATGAGACAATGATAGAAGTACAAGTGAGGTCAGTGTGGTTCTGATGACGTCACAAAGACACACTGTACCAGGCTGAGCTAAACGCTAAAGCCAGCATGCTAACATGTTCACTTATTCTGTTAATCAATGCTAAATACATTCATATATTTATAAGATATATAAATAATAAACACAACGTCATTAGTGTCACATTAACTGTTGATAAACCACAATCAACACATTTTGATTAAGATCATAGAAATCTCTTTACATAAAAATGTCTGAATGAATATAATTAATAATTAACTATTTGATCACAGTTGGCTAATTTTTTTTAAATATAATTTTTAAAAATGTGCTGATGGCTTTCTGTGAAATCACCAATAGAATTCTAAATCCTGCTCGTCACCTATAAAGCTCTGAACGGTCAGGCTCCATCCTACCTTAGGGATCTCTTAGTCCCATATCACCATCCAGAACATTACGCTCCAACATGCAGCTTATTGGAGGTTCCAGAACTTCTAGAATTAAAACAGGAGGCAGAGCCTTCAACTTCCAGGCTCCCCTCCTGTGGAACCGTCTTCAGTCTCAGTCTGGGGGGCAGACACCCTTCCTATATCTAAGAACAGGTTAAACGTTCCTGTATAGAAGCGTATAGTTAGGGCTGGCCCTGGCTGCCTAGTCATAGTGATGCTGATAGGTTAGTCTGGTCCTCATGAGATGCTCTGAGCTTCTTTTTCTGCTGATGATCCACTATTGTACTTTTAAATCTGCTGTGTTTTCTGTGTTTCCTCATCCACAGAGCATGCTGCAGTGCAGCCACTGAGGGATCTACGATGTTGGAGGGTCTGATGCTGTCCTGGTGAAACCTGGAAGCTGTGATGGATCCTGCTCCTCATCCTCCACTTACACCAACATTCATTACATTTCTGTTTGTCTGTTTGTAATGTCCAGTTTTCCCTGTAATGTTTCCACCTGCACATCATCTACTGCAGCCTGTCCGTCCTGAAGAGGGATCCTCCTCTGTTTCTCTTCCTGAGGTTCTTCTGTTTTTAGAGTTTTACCTTGTAGATGTGAGGCTCTAAGGACAGGGGATGTTGTTGCTGTTGTACAAACTGTAAAGCTTGATTTGTGATTGTGATTTATGATTCTGGGCTATACAGATAAATTGAATTGAATTGTTGTAGAAATAAAGTTATATCATTGTTATAATTTAAGATTATTACATGTCACACATATAATATGATGCAGTACTATTGCTACTACTAATGTGAATATTAATAAAAGTATAATACATTGGCTCCATATTGACAATTTACTACATTAAAATTTTACTACATGTAATTGTTAGTATGAAAAACCAAATTATACAAATACATTTTGTGGTTAATACTGCTGTAGTTTTACTTGTAAAGCAGTATTTTTATACTGCAGTATTAAATCACCCGAATACTATTGAATAGGAGCCTTTTCTGGATTGTTTCGCTTCCATTTGATGACTTTCTCCTTTCATTAGTTCATCGCGTGTATTATAGATGATGATGATGATGATGATGATGATGATGGTAATGTTAATGATGATGATGATGGTGATGATGATGATGTGATGATGATGGTGATGATGATGATGGTGATGATGATGATGGTGATGATGATGATGATGATGGTGATGTGATGATGATGATGGTGATGATGATGATGATGGTGATGATGATGATGGTGATGATGGTGATGATGATGATGATGATGATGATGATGATGATGATGATGATGGTGATGATGATGGTGATGATGATGATGATGATGTGATGGTGATGATGATGATGTGATGATGGTGATAATCATGATGATGATGATGATGATGATGATGGTGATGATGATGATGTGATGGTGATGATGATGATGATGATGATGATGATGATGATGATGATGGTGATGATGATGATGATGATGTGATGGTGATGATGATGATGATGGTGATGATGATGATGTGATGATGATGATGATGTGATGGTGATGGTGATGGTGATGATGATGATGATGATGATGATGGTGATGATGGTGATGATGGTGATGATGGTGATGATGATGGTGAACTGATCGTCTTTCTCTTGACTCTAGTGACCTCTAGTGGATGAAACGTCGTGTTGTCTGCAGCTTCATCTTCTATTTAGTCGCTGATGAACATGAACCAGGAAACAGCAGCTTCAGTTTCCTGCTGCGGATCGTGTTGATCAGAATCTAAAACCTGATAAAACATCTGCCCCCTGCGGTGGTTCCGCGTTCACCTGAGCCCCCCCTGCCCCCCCTGCCCCCCCTGCGTTTACAGGACTCACCGCGTTGGAAATGACGGAGGAAAAGCGCTTCTCAGAGATCATTGATGGGATTCTACAGGAGGCTCCTGTCGCCAGGAAAAAGCTGGTGGAGAACCACGTCCACCTGCTGCGAGTGGCGGAATACTGCGAACACACGTTTCTGCAGGTGAGGTTCATGAATATACTAAAAATACTTCCACACATCTACTACCCCACTTCTACCAACTTCATTCTAACTTCCGTCAGAACAGAAACCAGAGTTTTGTTTGTGGCCCTGGCTCTGCTACTGTTTTAGGGTTAAAGCATTTCTATTGGATTTTACATTTAAATACAGCGAAACACAAAACGAAGAAAACCACGTCTATTACCACCCTTCATACAGTTGGTTTAGTCCAGTGCTTCTCTATTATTTTCTGTGCCCCCCATGGAAGAAGAAAACACCCCCCCCCCGTGACAAACTGTTATAAGTTATAAGAGAATAAAAATGAAAGAAATATGGACCAACTTCCAACAAAGAATAGCTTTATTAACTAACAGAAAAGATTTAAAGTGCATCTGAAAATAAAAATTAAATTAAATCCTTAATTAAACATTTTCTGACTGACCATGTCAAACCATATGATACTAAAAATAAAACTACATAAATGGTCTTATCAGTGATTGTGGTGTAATGTCTTTAATGTCTCTGTCTCCAACATTTCAGACTCAGTAACACACCGGTCTTTCACAGTGAACCAAGCGCTACAGACGCTTCGTCATATTTCCTCGTCTTAGCTTTGGGAGACTTTATTCTAGGACAGTAAAATAAATAAAACAAATAAATAAAAAAGCATGTTCCTGAGGTCAAACGTGCCCCCCCACCACCACCACTATTTGAGCTCCACTGGGTTAGAGCATTAAGTGTGTTTCAACAACCACCAACAGGCAGAGGACACGTCTCAGGCCGTAGAAGAAACCAAATCTCTGGCCGTCCAGGCCCTGGCCAGCGTCACCTACCAGATCAACAGCGTCGCCACGACGGTTCTGAAGCTGCTGGACTCGCAGACGCTGCAGATCCAACACATGGAGTCTTCAGTCAAGCTGCTGGCACTGGTCAGGAGTGTGTGTGTGTGTGTGTGTGTGTGTGTGTCGGCTCAGCAGCAAGAACATTAAAGGAGAAAAGCTGATCGACGGGAAAATAAATATTTAAAAGACAAAATGCCTGAGAACGTCCCTGCATTATATTCTATTATATTTTGAAACATCTGGGACCTGGATTTTGTGTTTTTCCTTTTCTTAAATGAAGATATTTCCACTATAAATTGAAATAATGGAATGAAACAACAAATTGGTGTGTGAGAGCAAGAAATGTGTGCCCCCCCCTGGAATCCAAGGTTAATACATTATATGTGCAACCAGTGGCATTCTGCGTTCACCAAGGTGTTTTCTAATCATATCAGTAAAGAGAAATAAAATATGGCCTTTGGAGAAGAAATGGCAAATTTAACGTTTTCCTTAATCGGTTACAACCAAGACCAAAGTTCATCTTTGGTCATTTCAGTGATTATAATGTGTTTGCTGCAATGCTGTGAAACTATTTTATCTATTTTTATTTATCCACATCTCAAACCATATTTTGTAAAGTGTGAAAGTAAAATACTGACTGAACCCATCCTGAATGCATCCTAACAATATTTCTGTCTTTCTGGAAAGAGTCAAAATAAGAAAGTGTTAGAAACATTTTGACTGGTGATGATTTTGTCCTAAAAAGTCCTTATTTGCAGGAAATCTATTTATTTTAAAATAACTTCCACTAGGGAAGTGTGCACATTAGTCTACATTATAATCTACATTTAGTGTGTTTACTCTGCTATGAGTACCTGTGCATTGATCGTTGAAGTGTTCTGGTCCAGGCTGAAGCCATGCACCATGAGAAGGTCGCCAGGAGAGAGATCGGCGTCTTCACCGCTCCAAAAACCAAGAGCCGAGCCAAGCGTCTGACGGCCCCCACGTCAGGAAAGGAGCCGGAGAGGATCTACCCCAGAGAGCCGATATCCTACTCCGTCCTGGACGCCATCGGACACTGTTTTCAGGTAAATCCAGCATTTCTCCTTAGATTAAACATATTCAGCATGATACAGGTTCAATAACAACATGTCAGTGTAAGGCAGGAAGCCCCCCCCCTTCCAGGGGGTCTGGGGGTCAGGGTTAGAAATATGAGAAATTAAAAAGTTATTGAGCAGTAGTTCTCAAAGTGGGTCCCGGGACCCCAAGGGGTCCTTGAGGGGGGGGAGATTGAGAACCACTGATATCAAGTACCAATAATCACTATTGATGATACGATCAGCTATAGACTATCAATAATCACTATTGATGATAAGATCAGCTATAGACTATCAATAATCACTATTGATGATAATATCAGCTATAGACTATCAATAATCACTATTGATGATAAGATCAGCTATAGACTATCAATAATCACTATTGATGATAATATCAGCTATAGACTATCAATAATCACTATTGGTGATAATATCAGCTATAGACTATCAATAATCACTATTATTGATAATATCAGCTATAGAGTATCAATAATCACTATTATTGATGATAACATCAGCTATAGACTATCAATAATCACTATTGATGATAACATCAGCTATAGACTATCAATAATCACTATTGATGATAATATCAGCTATAGACTATCAATAATCACTATTGATGATAATATCAGCTATAGACTATCAATAATCACTATTATTGATAATATCAGCTATAGACTATCAATAATCACTATTATTGATAATATCAGCTATAGACTATCAATAATCACTATTATTGATAATATCAGCTACAGACTATCAATAATCACTATTATTGATAATATCAGCTATAGACTATCAATAATCACTATTATTGATGATATCAGCTATAGACTATCAATAATCACTATTATTGATGATATCAGCTATAGACTATCAATAATCACTATTGGTGATAATATCAGCTATAGACTATCAATAATTACTATTATTGATGATAACATCAGCTATAGACTATCAATAATCACTATTGATGATAATATCAGCTATAGACTATCAATAATCACTATTGATGATAACATCAGCTATAGACTATCAATAATCACTATTGATGATAATATCAGCTATAGACTATCAATAATCACTATTGATGATAGTAATGTGAGTAGAGTCCGACTGGTAAATGCAGTGAAACAACCACTGGACACATCTGGATGTTTTTACTCATGTTTGCTGCAGCGTCAGTGATGTTAACATTAACTTCTAGAACTTCATCCGTTCATCTTCTCCACAGGTTGCTGAGCAGCCGCCTCGATCAGAGACAGCAGAGAGAATCCAGAACTCTGCAGAAAGCAGCGTGTATGTAGACATGTACCACATGTATTATATTATTTATGTTTATTATGTGATGTCATAGCTGAGCTCTGTTTTCCTTTTCTCAGCAGTTATGGCATCGCCGTGCCGCTGCCGTCAGTCCCCACCATGAACCCCACCCTGAACCCTGGCCCCCCCCAGAACAGCTTCCCTCCTCCAGCAGCCTCTGACCCTAGTGCTGCTCCTCCTCCTCCCCCCCCTCCCTCCATGGACGCCAGCCTCCCCCCGCCTCCTCCACCACCGCCTATAAGTCCTCCAAACGGTGTTTACCCCCCTCCTCCTCCACCTGTAGCTGTACCTGTTTCTCCTCCTCCTCCTCCTCCTCCATCAGTAGCTGGAGCTGCCCCCACCCTTCCACCACCACCCCCCACTGGGACCTCAGGTGTTGTGCCTCCTCCACCTCCTCCACCTCCTCCACTTCCCCCTAATCTACGTTAACAAAAATCTCAACAGCGACATTTCACTTTAAGGCAGGAACTTTATCTCCTAGAGGATAGAGTTCAAATAAGTAGAAAATTATACAGTTAAATTAAGCAGACTTATGCAGTGAGACTATCAATAATCACTATTATTGATAATATCAGCTATAGACTATCAATAATCACTAGTGATGATAATATCAGCTATAGACTATCAATAATCACTATTATTGATAATATCATCTATAGACTATCAATAATCATTATTATTGATAATATCAGCTATAGACTATCAATAATCACTATTGATGATAATATCAGCTATAGACTATCAATAATCACTATTGATGATAATATCAGCTATAGACTATCAATAATCACTATTGATGATAATATCAGCTATAGACTATCAATAATCACTAGTATTGATAATATCAGCTATAGACTATCAATAATCACTATTGATGATAATATCAGCTATAGACTATCAATAATCACTATTGATGATAATATCAGCTATAGACTATCAATAATCACTAGTGATGATAATATCAGCTATAGACTATCAATAATCACTATTATTGATAATATCATCTATAGACTATCGATAATCATTATTATTGATAATATCTGCTATAGACTATCAATAATCACTATTGATGATAATATCAGCTATAGACTATCAATAATCACTAGTATTGATAATATCTGCTATAGACTATCAATAATCACTATTGATGATAATATCAGCTATAGACTATCAATAATCACTAGTATTGATAATATCAGCTATAGACTATCAATAATCACTATTGATGATAATATCAGCTAAAGACTATCAATAATCACTATTATTGATAATATCAGCTATAGACTATCAATAATCACTATTATTGATAATATCAGCTATAGACTATCAATAATCACTATTGATGATAATATCAGCTATAGATTATCAATAATCACTATTATTGATAATATCAGCTATAGACTATCAATAATCACTATTGATGATAATATCAGCTATAGACTATCAATAATCACTATTGATGATAATATCAGCTATAGACTATCAATAATCACTATTATTGATAATATCAGCTATAGACTATCAATAATCACTATTGATGATAATATCAGCTATAGACTATCAATAATCACTATTGATGATAATATCAGCTATAGACTATCAATAATCACTATTATTGATAATATCAGCTATAGACTATCAATAATCACTATTGATGATAATATCAGCTATAGACTATCAATAATCACTATTGATGATAATATCAGCTATAGACTATCAATAATCACTATTGATGATAATATCAGCTATAGACTATCAATAATCACTATTGATGATAATATCAGCTATAGACTATCAATAATCACTATTGATGATAATATCAGATTCAGTCATATTGATCTGTTAGATTTAACATTTACTCAGTAACTTGAGTGAGTGCAGTGATACACATCTGGATGTGTGATTTCCCTGTGTTGATAAATTAATTTAACTTGAGTTCTATTAAAACTGCGTTAATCATGGAGCAGCAGGACCAGACGACGTCTCTGATTTCATCCATTGGTCCATCCAGCGCTGGCAGGATCCTGATGAGGAAACAAACAAAACACCAATTGTGCTCCCTGTCTCTTTCAGAATCTACTGCAACATTCTGCTAATGAATCCTACTGACTGTAGCACTTTCACTGGAAATAAAAAGCTTGGTACAACTTCAATGTATTATTTTATTATCATCATTATTCCCATTGTAAACTGGCTACACTGCAAACTGCTAAGAAGTGAAAACAAGATCTTTCAGTTCAATATTGAGTAGAACTGTCCTGAATTTTCAAACTTTATGGGTGGATAATTTTGTTTATTTCATTTTTCTTTTCCTAAAAATATAAAATTGGTGGACTTGTGTTTTTAGGGTAAGAATTTAGATTTAACCCGTATCAAATTATGAACATTTAATATTTACATCATAAGAATCAGAATCATCTTTATTTGTCTTTGCACAGGGAAATATAATATAGGGTAGAAACTCTCATATCCAATGCAATTTAAAACGAAATAAAGACAAACAAGAATGTTTAACATTAAATTAAGATAAATGATCTACCACATTAATCCAATAACTTAAGAAAATTTAAAGTCATTATTGGACTGATTGTGAGAAATACAAGATATTTTCACCTGATGAGACTTCAGTTTTTGTGGTGCAGGTTAATGACATTTTCCTGGGACAGACAGTAGTAGTGAAACACAGACTGAGCATGTTTCAACAGCAGCCGCCTGCATTCCTGACTAACATGCTGAAACAAGGATCCTGCAGCATGATTTTAATTCCATATCTGGGAGTCATCTGTAACACCAGCGGCCTTCAGCTCTGAACTGTGCTGTGATGAATAGTTTTACAGCGCGTTTTAAACAGGTCAATAAGGCTGTAAAATGTCTGTTGCAAGTCAAGACTCAACCTGCACAAGCTGCATTTCACCATGGGAATATCAAGATAGTCAGCACCAGCCTAGCTATATGTTCATCATTGAGTTTATTCATAAATCTCATTTTAAACCTGAGCTCCAACAATAAAAGTATTTTATCTGCAGTAAAACCCAATGTTCCTGTTCCAGCATCAATATATATCATCAATATCCACATCATCAATACAATAATAAAATAGTTTAATATAATATCAGTAGTAGCTGCAACTAACCACTATTTAGAGATTTATTTAGATTGGAGCTGTTTGTGGGATTATCTAATTGGCTCCTTTATAATCTCCTTTTTAAACATATCACAGAAAATATTCTTCATTTCTTAATGATCCTCAGTGATTTATAGGATTTTATGGAACAATAATAATTAATAATTGATCTTTAAGCTCTTATCTTAATGATCATTGAGGATAATTTATCTAAGTTCAAGATTTTTTCTTGATTTGGGTCAGTTTGGTCTTGTTTTAAGTTTTAAATAGTGTGTTTTTATATGTAAGAATACACAATGTTAGATTTGTAACTATTTGCTTTGTAACAGCAAAATAAATAGATTCTGACTCTTCTGTAGTCCCCTCACATTGTTGATTTATTCTGATTCCAGGTTTAAGTCTGATAATCTTTGTGGTTGTAGAAATGTTAAGGATTAATCATTTATAGCAGGAAAACTGAAAAATAACCCTGGGGCTGAAGCGTTGTGTTAATGAGTCTAATGTAATTCAGCCTTGGTTAGTACCAGCGACACACACACACACACACACACACACACACACACACACACACACACACACTATTGACAGTCTATAGCTGATATCATCATCAATAGTGATTATTGATAGTCTATAGCTGATATTATCATCAATAGTGATTATTGATAGTCTATAGCTGATATCATCATCAATAGTGATTATTGATAGTCTATAGCTGATATTATCAATAATAGTGATTATTGATAGTCTATAGCTGATATTATCATCAATAGTGGTTATTGATAGTCTATAGTTGATATTATCAATAATAGTGATTATTGATAGTCTATAGCTGATATCATCAATAGTGATTATTGATAGTCTATAGCTGATATTATCAATAATAGTGATTATTGATAGTCTATAGCTGATATTATCAATAATAGTGATTATTGATAGTCTATAGCTGATATTATCATCAATAGTGATTGATAGTCTATAGCTGATATTATCATCAATAGTGATTATTGATAGTCTATAGCTGATATTATCAATAATAGTGATTATTGATAGTCTATAGCTGATATTATCATCAATAGTGATTATTGATAGTCTATAGCTGATATTATCATCAATAGTGATTATTGATAGTCTATAGTTGATATTATCATCAATAGTGATTATTGATAGTCTATAGCTGATATTATCATCAATAGTGATTATTGATAGTCTATAGCTGATATTATCAATAATAGTGATTATTGATAGTCTATAGCTGATATTATCAATAATAGTGATTATTGATAGTCTATAGCTGATATTATCAATAATAGTGATTATTGATAGTCTTTAGCTGATATTATCAATAATAGTGATTGATATTCTATAGCTTCTTGATTTTACTCCAATATCGCACCAGATTTCTGCATTTCAATTTTTTTTTATGTTTCCAACCCTAAGAGGAAGAGTTCCTGCCTTAAACTGAAATGACGCTGCTGGGGACAAAGATTCAACAATTAGAACTAACTAATGACCCTAAAAAATCCATTCTTGACATTGACTTGTTTTTAATGAATCAATACAAAACGCTATATAATAAACAGAGAAGTGGCTGCATTTCTCCAGCTAATTTCATTGTGAACTTCCTTCAGTTTGTTCCGAAGCTGACAAGCATTAACACCAGCACCAAACACCACGTATCCCACGACGACCACGGCGTCTCCACCAGCACCAAACACCACGTATCCCACGACGACCACGGCGTCTCCACCAGCACCAAACACCACGTATCCCACGACGACCACGGCGTCTCCACCAGCACCAAACACCATCGCCATGAACCAGCCGCCACCCCGGGGGTTACATCAGACCAAAAAAAAAAAAAATCACATTAAATGTAGACCATGAAACATTCGTCTCAACATGTGATTTTATTACATTTTTACATGAGCATCTACAACCAGAATCATTGAAGCACCAAGAGTTTCTCTTGTGATATTGTCTTTATTCTTTATTACAATTACAGTACTTACAAGTTTGAGGGAAAATTAAAAAAAATAAATAAATACGTTGCCAGTATTATTTTTATGTTTTTCTAGGAAGGAATGTTAAGTGATCGTTGAGGGAAAGTTCCATGATGGAAAAATAGTGTTTCCTTGGCTTTTGAACCATGTTAAGGCAAAAGTAAGAATGAAATAGAAGCTACTAATAAATATTTGACTGTTTAGACATAGAATAGCTAAATAAATGTGACTGCTTCTATTGAGTGTTGAACTTATGTTAAGTATTGTGTATGCCTTCAACATACAGTCAGTGCATACACTAGGCTACTTCTTCAGTTTTTATATATTAATCGGGTTTATTTAGCAGCATGAACCAGAACAGACTGAATTTTGTATATATTATATTCATGTGTTTTTTCATGTGTTTTTATTAGTTTGTAATAAAGACAATGAGAAATGTGTATTATTACTGTAGATTAAGCTGTTTTATCTACATCACTAAATAAACTCTGCCACCTGGACTCGATGCAACATTGCTCTTATTTTCAATTGGCAATCAAAAAATTAAATGGTTAATTAAATGGTTACTATTTTGTTTAATATTCTAAAACAAAAAAACTGAAAATCAACTTTTTTTTATATTTAGGCTCAGAATTGAAATATAAAAAACAACAGCTGTTTTTTAGGGGTGGGAATTGAATAAAACCATTTCCAATGCAATATGCATTCATATTTTTAATGCATTATTTTCTTTGTAAT